>CANTUT010001268.1:2500-204638 GCA_947687605.1 Reutealis trisperma | reverse complement strand
GAGAAACTAGGGTTACCTACTACTAAGCATCCTCACCGTTATAAACTAAAATGGCTTAATGATTATGGGGAAATTAAGGTAACAAGGCAAGTTCTAGTAGCTTTCAAGATAGGCAGGTATAATGATGAGATTTTATTTGATGTTGTGCCTATTTGCAGGTCATCTATTGTTAGGACGCCCTTGGCAATTTGATAGAAGGGTGATGCATAATGGCTACACCAATCACTACACTTTTGAGAAAGATGGAAGAAAGATAACTCTTGCACCACTTTCACCTAGAGAAATCTATAAGAATGAGCTAAAAAGAATTCAAAACGAGAGAAAGTGAGCTCAAGTGAGAAAAATGAGGGAAAAGAAATTTGTTGAAAGTAAAAAGAAACATGTGAACTTTTATGCAAAGGGAAGTGATGTTAGGGAAGCTTGGTTTTCAAAGAAAAGTATACTTGTACTCTTGTACAAGGAGCTTTATTTTAACACTAATGACCTTAATGTTTCTTTGCCTAGTGTTTTTGTTTCTCTTTTACAAGAATTTGAGGATGTCTTTCCTGAAGAGATACCCAATGGATTGCCACCCATTAGGGGTATTGAGCATCAAATCGATTTTATTCCTAGTGCATCAATTCCAAATAGACTAGCCTATAGAAGTAACCCCGAGGAAACAAAGGAGCTTCAAAGGCAAGTTATGGAGTTGTTAGCTAAAGGACATGTTAGAGAAAGTATGAGTCCATGTGCTGTGCCTGTTTTGCTAGTACCTAAGAAAGATGGTTCTTGGCGTATGTGTGTTGATTGTCGTGCAATTAATAACAAAAGAACTTAAAGAATTGGGAAGAATGCATTCCATTCGTTGAGTTTGCTTATAATAGTGCATTCTACTACTGGTTTCTCACCTTTTGAAATTGTTTATGGTTTTAATCCTCTAATGCCTTTGGATTTAATGCCTTTGCCTTGAAATGAAAGGAGTAGTTTGGATGGGAAGAGAAAGGCAGATTTGGTGAAAAAACTACATGAGGAGGTGAGCAAGAATATTGAGAAGAAAAATCAACAAATAGCAAGCCAAGTGAATAAGGGAAGAAGGCATGTTGTATTCGAACCAGGTGATTGGGTTTGGGTGCATATGAGAAAAGAAAGATTTCCAACTCAAAGGAAGACAAAGCTTCATCCAAGGGGAGATGGACCTTTTCAATTAGTTGAGAAGATCAATGACAATGCATACAAGCTAGACCTACCTGGTGAGTATAATGTAAGTGCTACCTTTAATGTTAGTGATCTTTCTCCTTTTGATGTAGGTGTTGGAGATTCATGGACAAATCATCTTGACAAGGGAGGGAATGACGCAGACAACAAAGCATACAAAAGGCAAGGATCCAATTCAACTTCCCAATGGTCCCATTACAAGAGCAAGAATGAAGAAATTCAAGGAAACACTAAATGGGATGATTCAAGGCTTGTGGAATGATCTTGCCACAATTCAAGAATGCAAGAATGAATCATTCATCAAATTGGGGATTCATAACTTAAATCAAAGTTTGGTGACAATGATTCAAGTGGATGAAGGCCAAAACATGGGCATGTACCCAGGCCTTTAGTTTGTTTTTGATGTTTTTGGGCCCTATCAATGTGATATAAGCCCAAGTTCAAATAAATTAAGTGTGCTTATGTAATTAGTGAGTTTTGGACCTATTTATGTTAGGTATAAAGCCCAAAACGAGTTCAGATTTATTTCTTGTTTAGCAATCAATTTCTAACTAGGAAACTTTAATCCTTATTTAGGAAGATTCCCTAGTCTATGTTTTATTCCAATTTAGGATGAACTTATATTTATTAGTTGTCTAAGAATCAATTTCTAACTAGCAAACTTTAATTCTTATTTAAGAAAGATTCCTTAGTCTATGTTTTATTCCAATTTAGGGTTGAACCTATAATTATTAGTTGTTTAGGAATCAATTTCTAACTAGAAAATTTTAATTCTTGTTTAGGAAAGATTCATTAGTCTATGTTTTATTCCCATTTAGGGTTGAGCCTCTATATAAACTCAACCATTCATATAAAATGGAGTTAGATTTTTATAAATAAAAAAAAAATTAGTTTTTCTTAAGAGCGTTATCTCTTGTTTTTTATTCTTGCTTGAATCAAGTTCATACAATCAAAGCTAATTACTTTGTGCGTATTTATTCCAAGGTTCTCTTTCACAAGTTGGTATTGTGTTGCGGAGATCATCATCCAAAGGTGATCGTATTCCAAGGTGCTCTATCACGGGTTGGAATTGGGTCACGGACTTGGGGAAAATTTGATTTAGCTTTCCAAGGAGTTGCTTCCAAGCGTAAAGATATTGGGTCTCAAGTTTAATATACTTGGGGTTCGTATCAGTTTGGTATCAGAGGTTAGGCTCTAAATCAAGTTATATCTTTCTGTTTCATTTGTATTTTCCATTTTTTCGTTTCTTTTTTTTTCTGTCTATTTTCCTTTTCATTAAATTCCTTTGTTTCACTTTGTTAATTTTGTTTGCTATTGTTTCAGGTCAAAAATTCAAAAAAAAAAATCCTAAAATCGTCTACCTTTATTAGTGTCTTGTTATCATCTTCTTTAGTTTTTCTCTTTGTTTCCTACCTTTTCGTATTATTTTTTTTCCATTTCTATTCTTTGTGTTTCATCAAAAATCAAGTGTTGGAAGGTCATACCTATTGCAATCATTCAAATTCAAGAAGTTAAGAAGGAAGGAATCAGCTCCTAAATTGTCAACTTTAATTCGATTTGGATTTTTGTACTTGATCTTTAATTTATCTTGTTAATCTTTAGTATTTGTCCTTAAAATTACTTACTGCAATTGAATTTAAAAAGAAGAAGAAGAAGAAGAAGAGTAAAGAAAATTAGAATTTAAAAAAAAAAAGCAAAAAAATAAAAAAAAGAAGAAGGAAAATTCATCCAAAAAGAAAGAAGAAGCAAAAAGTGTTGAAATCTAACTTTTTGGAGTATTTATAGAAGTTATTTAGTTCCGAGAGTGAAGAAGACAAGGAAAGAAGCTGATTTTTCAAGAATATATAAGGAGAATCAAAGATTTTAGCATTATACAAGGAGTTTGACTAAAGTCTAAGCATCCTTCCAAAATAAGCTAAGATTGTTTTCCTACTCCTTTCCAAATTTTGGTTTGACTTTTTTAATCCTATTTTTATTCTGATTTCTTATTTCCTTATTTGTTTTGATTTTTCTTTTCATATTTAATTATTTTCAATCTTTATTCATGTCTCATTAGGTTTCCTAATCCCATCAGGATTCCTATATTGTTTTCCTAGTTCTATTAGGATTTCTAGTTCTTGTTTCATTGAGTCTTTAAACTTTGGATTTTATTTACATTGTAATTTAGTAAAAATCGTATTAATTTGATTTTTGCAACTAATCTTAGCAAGAGATTGAGTGGAAAAAGGCTAAGTGTGAGCATATCTAGAGAAAAGCCATTGATTGCGTGTAAAACTAAACACGAGTGAACTTGAGTGTCAAAACTACTTGAGTGAAACACGTGAGTGAGTGAAGTGAGCAAACTATTCTCTACTTTACTAACTTTGTTTTGCAGCTTCAAGATGAGTGGAACCCAAGGGAATCCAAATGGGGAACTAGATAAATTCCAAGCCTTGCATGACTTACTCCAAGCTATGGAGAGAAGGACAAATGATAGATTGGATCAAATGGAGCGAAGAAGCAATGAAAGGATCGAAAGATTAGAAGTTTCAGTTACAAGGGGACAGCCACCCAATGCTCCTGGCAAGTAGGCGAATCCAAAGAAGAGTTTGGAATGAAGATGAGGATGAAATCGAGTCCCTTGGTGATAATGAGGAGGAAGAAGAAGTAAGGCCAACAGCTGGACAAGATAATAGCAATGGTGGAATAAAACTGAAAATTCCAACATTCTATGGAAGAATAGATCCCGAAGCATACTTGGATTAGGAAAAGAAGATTGAGTTGGTGTTTGATTATCATAACTACACCGAATCCAAGAAGTTGAAGCTTACTGTGGCTGTATTTAATGGATATGCCATTATTTAGTGGGATGATACTAAGCAAAAGAGGAGAAGAAATAAAGAAAGACCTATAGAAGAATGGAGGGACTTAAAGGCAATCATGAGAAGGAGATTTGTACCAAGCCACTACTATAAGGAGCTATACAATCATCTTCAAAACCTATCTCAAGGTTCCAAAAATGTTGAGGAATACTATAAAAAGATGGAGGAAGCCATGATTCTAGCAAATGTGGAAGAACATAATGAGGCTACAATGGCAAGGTTCCTCAATGGGTTGAATAAGGAGATTGCAAATGTGGTTGAGCTGCAACCATATATGGAGCTTGAAGATTTGCTTCATCTTGCCTTGAAGGTTGAGAAGCAGTTGAAGAAGATGAGTACCAATCGGCTATCTACCTCTTACAATGCAACATTCAAATCAAATTGGAGAAAAGATGGCAAGGCTTTTTCATCCAAGCCTAGAGCCGATTCCAAGGAAGCTCCAAAGACACCCATCCCAAGTAAGGACAAAGGTAAAGCTACACCTTCTAGTTCTGGAAATAATATATACTTTAAATGTCAAGGTGTAGGTCACTACAAGAAGAATTGTCCAAATAAAAGAATAATGATCATGCTTGATGGGGTGTACTATTCGGCTAGTGAAGAAGAAGTTGAAGAAGAAAGAATACCACCTCTTAAAGATGCAAGTGACAAAGAGGACGACAACCAACCAGAACTAGCTAAATGTGGGAGGTCTCTTGTCACAAGGAGATCGTTGAACATGCAAATCCAACATGACGATAATGTGCAACAAAGGGAAAATCTGTTTCAAACTAGATGTCTTGTAAAAGATAGAGTTTGTGATGTAATTATAGATGGGGGTAGTGTAACCAATGTAGCAAGCACCACTTTAGTTGAGAAACTAGGGTTACCTACTACTAAGCATCCTCACCGTTATAAACTAAAATGGCTTAATGATTATGGGGAAATTAAGGTAACAAGGCAAGTTCTAGTAGCTTTCAAGATAGGCAGGTATAATGATGAGATTTTATTTGATGTTGTGCCTATTTGCAGGTCATCTATTGTTAGGACGCCCTTGGCAATTTGATAGAAGGGTGATGCATAATGGCTACACCAATCACTACACTTTTGAGAAAGATGGAAGAAAGATAACTCTTGCACCACTTTCACCTAGAGAAATCTATAAGAATGAGCTAAAAAGAATTCAAAACGAGAGAAAGTGAGCTCAAGTGAGAAAAATGAGGGAAAAGAAATTTGTTGAAAGTAAAAAGAAACATGTGAACTTTTATGCAAAGGGAAGTGATGTTAGGGAAGCTTGGTTTTCAAAGAAAAGTATACTTGTACTCTTGTACAAGGAGCTTTATTTTAACACTAATGACCTTAATGTTTCTTTGCCTAGTGTTTTTGTTTCTCTTTTACAAGAATTTGAGGATGTCTTTCCTGAAGAGATACCCAATGGATTGCCACCCATTAGGGGTATTGAGCATCAAATCGATTTTATTCCTAGTGCATCAATTCCAAATAGACTAGCCTATAGAAGTAACCCCGAGGAAACAAAGGAGCTTCAAAGGCAAGTTATGGAGTTGTTAGCTAAAGGACATGTTAGAGAAAGTATGAGTCCATGTGCTGTGCCTGTTTTGCTAGTACCTAAGAAAGATGGTTCTTGGCGTATGTGTGTTGATTGTCGTGCAATTAATAACAAAAGAACTTAAAGAATTGGGAAGAATGCATTCCATTCGTTGAGTTTGCTTATAATAGTGCATTCTACTACTGGTTTCTCACCTTTTGAAATTGTTTATGGTTTTAATCCTCTAATGCCTTTGGATTTAATGCCTTTGCCTTGAAATGAAAGGAGTAGTTTGGATGGGAAGAGAAAGGCAGATTTGGTGAAAAAACTACATGAGGAGGTGAGCAAGAATATTGAGAAGAAAAATCAACAAATAGCAAGCCAAGTGAATAAGGGAAGAAGGCATGTTGTATTCGAACCAGGTGATTGGGTTTGGGTGCATATGAGAAAAGAAAGATTTCCAACTCAAAGGAAGACAAAGCTTCATCCAAGGGGAGATGGACCTTTTCAATTAGTTGAGAAGATCAATGACAATGCATACAAGCTAGACCTACCTGGTGAGTATAATGTAAGTGCTACCTTTAATGTTAGTGATCTTTCTCCTTTTGATGTAGGTGTTGGAGATTCATGGACAAATCATCTTGACAAGGGAGGGAATGACGCAGACAACAAAGCATACAAAAGGCAAGGATCCAATTCAACTTCCCAATGGTCCCATTACAAGAGCAAGAATGAAGAAATTCAAGGAAACACTAAATGGGATGATTCAAGGCTTGTGGAATGATCTTGCCACAATTCAAGAATGCAAGAATGAATCATTCATCAAATTGGGGATTCATAACTTAAATCAAAGTTTGGTGACAATGATTCAAGTGGATGAAGGCCAAAACATGGGCATGTACCCAGGCCTTTAGTTTGTTTTTGATGTTTTTGGGCCCTATCAATGTGATATAAGCCCAAGTTCAAATAAATTAAGTGTGCTTATGTAATTAGTGAGTTTTGGACCTATTTATGTTAGGTATAAAGCCCAAAACGAGTTCAGATTTATTTCTTGTTTAGCAATCAATTTCTAACTAGGAAACTTTAATCCTTATTTAGGAAGATTCCCTAGTCTATGTTTTATTCCAATTTAGGATGAACTTATATTTATTAGTTGTCTAAGAATCAATTTCTAACTAGCAAACTTTAATTCTTATTTAAGAAAGATTCCTTAGTCTATGTTTTATTCCAATTTAGGGTTGAACCTATAATTATTAGTTGTTTAGGAATCAATTTCTAACTAGAAAATTTTAATTCTTGTTTAGGAAAGATTCATTAGTCTATGTTTTATTCCCATTTAGGGTTGAGCCTCTATATAAACTCAACCATTCATATAAAATGGAGTTAGATTTTTATAAATAAAAAAAAAATTAGTTTTTCTTAAGAGCGTTATCTCTTGTTTTTTATTCTTGCTTGAATCAAGTTCATACAATCAAAGCTAATTACTTTGTGCGTATTTATTCCAAGGTTCTCTTTCACAAGTTGGTATTGTGTTGCGGAGATCATCATCCAAAGGTGATCGTATTCCAAGGTGCTCTATCACGGGTTGGAATTGGGTCACGGACTTGGGGAAAATTTGATTTAGCTTTCCAAGGAGTTGCTTCCAAGCGTAAAGATATTGGGTCTCAAGTTTAATATACTTGGGGTTCGTATCAGTTTGGTATCAGAGGTTAGGCTCTAAATCAAGTTATATCTTTCTGTTTCATTTGTATTTTCCATTTTTTCGTTTCTTTTTTTTTCTGTCTATTTTCCTTTTCATTAAATTCCTTTGTTTCACTTTGTTAATTTTGTTTGCTATTGTTTCAGGTCAAAAATTCAAAAAAAAAAATCCTAAAATCGTCTACCTTTATTAGTGTCTTGTTATCATCTTCTTTAGTTTTTCTCTTTGTTTCCTACCTTTTCGTATTATTTTTTTTCCATTTCTATTCTTTGTGTTTCATCAAAAATCAAGTGTTGGAAGGTCATACCTATTGCAATCATTCAAATTCAAGAAGTTAAGAAGGAAGGAATCAGCTCCTAAATTGTCAACTTTAATTCGATTTGGATTTTTGTACTTGATCTTTAATTTATCTTGTTAATCTTTAGTATTTGTCCTTAAAATTACTTACTGCAATTGAATTTAAAAAGAAGAAGAAGAAGAAGAAGAGTAAAGAAAATTAGAATTTAAAAAAAAAAAGCAAAAAAATAAAAAAAAGAAGAAGGAAAATTCATCCAAAAAGAAAGAAGAAGCAAAAAGTGTTGAAATCTAACTTTTTGGAGTATTTATAGAAGTTATTTAGTTCCGAGAGTGAAGAAGACAAGGAAAGAAGCTGATTTTTCAAGAATATATAAGGAGAATCAAAGATTTTAGCATTATACAAGGAGTTTGACTAAAGTCTAAGCATCCTTCCAAAATAAGCTAAGATTGTTTTCCTACTCCTTTCCAAATTTTGGTTTGACTTTTTTAATCCTATTTTTATTCTGATTTCTTATTTCCTTATTTGTTTTGATTTTTCTTTTCATATTTAATTATTTTCAATCTTTATTCATGTCTCATTAGGTTTCCTAATCCCATCAGGATTCCTATATTGTTTTCCTAGTTCTATTAGGATTTCTAGTTCTTGTTTCATTGAGTCTTTAAACTTTGGATTTTATTTACATTGTAATTTAGTAAAAATCGTATTAATTTGATTTTTGCAACTAATCTTAGCAAGAGATTGAGTGGAAAAAGGCTAAGTGTGAGCATATCTAGAGAAAAGCCATTGATTGCGTGTAAAACTAAACACGAGTGAACTTGAGTGTCAAAACTACTTGAGTGAAACACGTGAGTGAGTGAAGTGAGCAAACTATTCTCTACTTTACTAACTTTGTTTTGCAGCTTCAAGATGAGTGGAACCCAAGGGAATCCAAATGGGGAACTAGATAAATTCCAAGCCTTGCATGACTTACTCCAAGCTATGGAGAGAAGGACAAATGATAGATTGGATCAAATGGAGCGAAGAAGCAATGAAAGGATCGAAAGATTAGAAGTTTCAGTTACAAGGGGACAGCCACCCAATGCTCCTGGCAAGTAGGCGAATCCAAAGAAGAGTTTGGAATGAAGATGAGGATGAAATCGAGTCCCTTGGTGATAATGAGGAGGAAGAAGAAGTAAGGCCAACAGCTGGACAAGATAATAGCAATGGTGGAATAAAACTGAAAATTCCAACATTCTATGGAAGAATAGATCCCGAAGCATACTTGGATTAGGAAAAGAAGATTGAGTTGGTGTTTGATTATCATAACTACACCGAATCCAAGAAGTTGAAGCTTACTGTGGCTGTATTTAATGGATATGCCATTATTTAGTGGGATGATACTAAGCAAAAGAGGAGAAGAAATAAAGAAAGACCTATAGAAGAATGGAGGGACTTAAAGGCAATCATGAGAAGGAGATTTGTACCAAGCCACTACTATAAGGAGCTATACAATCATCTTCAAAACCTATCTCAAGGTTCCAAAAATGTTGAGGAATACTATAAAAAGATGGAGGAAGCCATGATTCTAGCAAATGTGGAAGAACATAATGAGGCTACAATGGCAAGGTTCCTCAATGGGTTGAATAAGGAGATTGCAAATGTGGTTGAGCTGCAACCATATATGGAGCTTGAAGATTTGCTTCATCTTGCCTTGAAGGTTGAGAAGCAGTTGAAGAAGATGAGTACCAATCGGCTATCTACCTCTTACAATGCAACATTCAAATCAAATTGGAGAAAAGATGGCAAGGCTTTTTCATCCAAGCCTAGAGCCGATTCCAAGGAAGCTCCAAAGACACCCATCCCAAGTAAGGACAAAGGTAAAGCTACACCTTCTAGTTCTGGAAATAATATATACTTTAAATGTCAAGGTGTAGGTCACTACAAGAAGAATTGTCCAAATAAAAGAATAATGATCATGCTTGATGGGGTGTACTATTCGGCTAGTGAAGAAGAAGTTGAAGAAGAAAGAATACCACCTCTTAAAGATGCAAGTGACAAAGAGGACGACAACCAACCAGAACTAGCTAAATGTGGGAGGTCTCTTGTCACAAGGAGATCGTTGAACATGCAAATCCAACATGACGATAATGTGCAACAAAGGGAAAATCTGTTTCAAACTAGATGTCTTGTAAAAGATAGAGTTTGTGATGTAATTATAGATGGGGGTAGTGTAACCAATGTAGCAAGCACCACTTTAGTTGAGAAACTAGGGTTACCTACTACTAAGCATCCTCACCGTTATAAACTAAAATGGCTTAATGATTATGGGGAAATTAAGGTAACAAGGCAAGTTCTAGTAGCTTTCAAGATAGGCAGGTATAATGATGAGATTTTATTTGATGTTGTGCCTATTTGCAGGTCATCTATTGTTAGGACGCCCTTGGCAATTTGATAGAAGGGTGATGCATAATGGCTACACCAATCACTACACTTTTGAGAAAGATGGAAGAAAGATAACTCTTGCACCACTTTCACCTAGAGAAATCTATAAGAATGAGCTAAAAAGAATTCAAAACGAGAGAAAGTGAGCTCAAGTGAGAAAAATGAGGGAAAAGAAATTTGTTGAAAGTAAAAAGAAACATGTGAACTTTTATGCAAAGGGAAGTGATGTTAGGGAAGCTTGGTTTTCAAAGAAAAGTATACTTGTACTCTTGTGCAAGGAGCTTTATTTTAACACTAATGACCTTAATGTTTCTTTGCCTAGTGTTTTTGTTTCTCTTTTACAAGAATTTGAGGATGTCTTTCCTGAAGAGATACCCAATGGATTGCCACCCATTAGGGGTATTGAGCATCAAATCGATTTTATTCCTAGTGCATCAATTCCAAATAGACCAGCCTATAGAAGTAACCCCGAGGAAACAAAGGAGCTTCAAAGGCAAGTTATGGAGTTGTTAGCTAAAGGACATGTTAGAGAAAGTATGAGTCCATGTGCTGTGCCTGTTTTGCTAGTACCTAAGAAAGATGGTTCTTGGCGTATGTGTGTTGATTGTCGTGCAATTAATAACAAAAGAACTTAAAGAATTGGGAAGAATGCATTCCATTCGTTGAGTTTGCTTATAATAGTGCATTCTACTACTGGTTTCTCACCTTTTGAAATTGTTTATGGTTTTAATCCTCTAATGCCTTTGGATTTAATGCCTTTGCCTTGAAATGAAAGGAGTAGTTTGGATGGGAAGAGAAAGGCAGATTTGGTGAAAAAACTACATGAGGAGGTGAGCAAGAATATTGAGAAGAAAAATCAACAAATAGCAAGCCAAGTGAATAAGGGAAGAAGGCATGTTGTATTCGAACCAGGTGATTGGGTTTGGGTGCATATGAGAAAAGAAAGATTTCCAACTCAAAGGAAGACAAAGCTTCATCCAAGGGGAGATGGACCTTTTCAATTAGTTGAGAAGATCAATGACAATGCATACAAGCTAGACCTACCTGGTGAGTATAATGTAAGTGCTACCTTTAATGTTAGTGATCTTTCTCCTTTTGATGTAGGTGTTGGAGATTCATGGACAAATCATCTTGACAAGGGAGGGAATGACGCAGACAACAAAGCATACAAAAGGCAAGGATCCAATTCAACTTCCCAATGGTCCCATTACAAGAGCAAGAATGAAGAAATTCAAGGAAACACTAAATGGGATGATTCAAGGCTTGTGGAATGATCTTGCCACAATTCAAGAATGCAAGAATGAATCATTCATCAAATTGGGGATTCATAACTTAAATCAAAGTTTGGTGACAATGATTCAAGTGGATGAAGGCCAAAACATGGGCATGTACCCAGGCCTTTAGTTTGTTTTTGATGTTTTTGGGCCCTATCAATGTGATATAAGCCCAAGTTCAAATAAATTAAGTGTGCTTATGTAATTAGTGAGTTTTGGACCTATTTATGTTAGGTATAAAGCCCAAAACGAGTTCAGATTTATTTCTTGTTTAGCAATCAATTTCTAACTAGGAAACTTTAATCCTTATTTAGGAAGATTCCCTAGTCTATGTTTTATTCCAATTTAGGATGAACTTATATTTATTAGTTGTCTAAGAATCAATTTCTAACTAGCAAACTTTAATTCTTATTTAAGAAAGATTCCTTAGTCTATGTTTTATTCCAATTTAGGGTTGAACCTATAATTATTAGTTGTTTAGGAATCAATTTCTAACTAGAAAATTTTAATTCTTGTTTAGGAAAGATTCATTAGTCTATGTTTTATTCCCATTTAGGGTTGAGCCTCTATATAAACTCAACCATTCATATAAAATGGAGTTAGATTTTTATAAATAAAAAAAAAATTAGTTTTTCTTAAGAGCGTTATCTCTTGTTTTTTATTCTTGCTTGAATCAAGTTCATACAATCAAAGCTAATTACTTTGTGCGTATTTATTCCAAGGTTCTCTTTCACAAGTTGGTATTGTGTTGCGGAGATCATCATCCAAAGGTGATCGTATTCCAAGGTGCTCTATCACGGGTTGGAATTGGGTCACGGACTTGGGGAAAATTTGATTTAGCTTTCCAAGGAGTTGCTTCCAAGCGTAAAGATATTGGGTCTCAAGTTTAATATACTTGGGGTTCGTATCAGTTTGGTATCAGAGGTTAGGCTCTAAATCAAGTTATATCTTTCTGTTTCATTTGTATTTTCCATTTTTTCGTTTCTTTTTTTTTCTGTCTATTTTCCTTTTCATTAAATTCCTTTGTTTCACTTTGTTAATTTTGTTTGCTATTGTTTCAGGTCAAAAATTCAAAAAAAAAAATCCTAAAATCGTCTACCTTTATTAGTGTCTTGTTATCATCTTCTTTAGTTTTTCTCTTTGTTTCCTACCTTTTCGTATTATTTTTTTTCCATTTCTATTCTTTGTGTTTCATCAAAAATCAAGTGTTGGAAGGTCATACCTATTGCAATCATTCAAATTCAAGAAGTTAAGAAGGAAGGAATCAGCTCCTAAATTGTCAACTTTAATTCGATTTGGATTTTTGTACTTGATCTTTAATTTATCTTGTTAATCTTTAGTATTTGTCCTTAAAATTACTTACTGCAATTGAATTTAAAAAGAAGAAGAAGAAGAAGAAGAGTAAAGAAAATTAGAATTTAAAAAAAAAAAGCAAAAAAATAAAAAAAAGAAGAAGGAAAATTCATCCAAAAAGAAAGAAGAAGCAAAAAGTGTTGAAATCTAACTTTTTGGAGTATTTATAGAAGTTATTTAGTTCCGAGAGTGAAGAAGACAAGGAAAGAAGCTGATTTTTCAAGAATATATAAGGAGAATCAAAGATTTTAGCATTATACAAGGAGTTTGACTAAAGTCTAAGCATCCTTCCAAAATAAGCTAAGATTGTTTTCCTACTCCTTTCCAAATTTTGGTTTGACTTTTTTAATCCTATTTTTATTCTGATTTCTTATTTCCTTATTTGTTTTGATTTTTCTTTTCATATTTAATTATTTTCAATCTTTATTCATGTCTCATTAGGTTTCCTAATCCCATCAGGATTCCTATATTGTTTTCCTAGTTCTATTAGGATTTCTAGTTCTTGTTTCATTGAGTCTTTAAACTTTGGATTTTATTTACATTGTAATTTAGTAAAAATCGTATTAATTTGATTTTTGCAACTAATCTTAGCAAGAGATTGAGTGGAAAAAGGCTAAGTGTGAGCATATCTAGAGAAAAGCCATTGATTGCGTGTAAAACTAAACACGAGTGAACTTGAGTGTCAAAACTACTTGAGTGAAACACGTGAGTGAGTGAAGTGAGCAAACTATTCTCTACTTTACTAACTTTGTTTTGCAGCTTCAAGATGAGTGGAACCCAAGGGAATCCAAATGGGGAACTAGATAAATTCCAAGCCTTGCATGACTTACTCCAAGCTATGGAGAGAAGGACAAATGATAGATTGGATCAAATGGAGCGAAGAAGCAATGAAAGGATCGAAAGATTAGAAGTTTCAGTTACAAGGGGACAGCCACCCAATGCTCCTGGCAAGTAGGCGAATCCAAAGAAGAGTTTGGAATGAAGATGAGGATGAAATCGAGTCCCTTGGTGATAATGAGGAGGAAGAAGAAGTAAGGCCAACAGCTGGACAAGATAATAGCAATGGTGGAATAAAACTGAAAATTCCAACATTCTATGGAAGAATAGATCCCGAAGCATACTTGGATTAGGAAAAGAAGATTGAGTTGGTGTTTGATTATCATAACTACACCGAATCCAAGAAGTTGAAGCTTACTGTGGCTGTATTTAATGGATATGCCATTATTTAGTGGGATGATACTAAGCAAAAGAGGAGAAGAAATAAAGAAAGACCTATAGAAGAATGGAGGGACTTAAAGGCAATCATGAGAAGGAGATTTGTACCAAGCCACTACTATAAGGAGCTATACAATCATCTTCAAAACCTATCTCAAGGTTCCAAAAATGTTGAGGAATACTATAAAAAGATGGAGGAAGCCATGATTCTAGCAAATGTGGAAGAACATAATGAGGCTACAATGGCAAGGTTCCTCAATGGGTTGAATAAGGAGATTGCAAATGTGGTTGAGCTGCAACCATATATGGAGCTTGAAGATTTGCTTCATCTTGCCTTGAAGGTTGAGAAGCAGTTGAAGAAGATGAGTACCAATCGGCTATCTACCTCTTACAATGCAACATTCAAATCAAATTGGAGAAAAGATGGCAAGGCTTTTTCATCCAAGCCTAGAGCCGATTCCAAGGAAGCTCCAAAGACACCCATCCCAAGTAAGGACAAAGGTAAAGCTACACCTTCTAGTTCTGGAAATAATATATACTTTAAATGTCAAGGTGTAGGTCACTACAAGAAGAATTGTCCAAATAAAAGAATAATGATCATGCTTGATGGGGTGTACTATTCGGCTAGTGAAGAAGAAGTTGAAGAAGAAAGAATACCACCTCTTAAAGATGCAAGTGACAAAGAGGACGACAACCAACCAGAACTAGCTAAATGTGGGAGGTCTCTTGTCACAAGGAGATCGTTGAACATGCAAATCCAACATGACGATAATGTGCAACAAAGGGAAAATCTGTTTCAAACTAGATGTCTTGTAAAAGATAGAGTTTGTGATGTAATTATAGATGGGGGTAGTGTAACCAATGTAGCAAGCACCACTTTAGTTGAGAAACTAGGGTTACCTACTACTAAGCATCCTCACCGTTATAAACTAAAATGGCTTAATGATTATGGGGAAATTAAGGTAACAAGGCAAGTTCTAGTAGCTTTCAAGATAGGCAGGTATAATGATGAGATTTTATTTGATGTTGTGCCTATTTGCAGGTCATCTATTGTTAGGACGCCCTTGGCAATTTGATAGAAGGGTGATGCATAATGGCTACACCAATCACTACACTTTTGAGAAAGATGGAAGAAAGATAACTCTTGCACCACTTTCACCTAGAGAAATCTATAAGAATGAGCTAAAAAGAATTCAAAACGAGAGAAAGTGAGCTCAAGTGAGAAAAATGAGGGAAAAGAAATTTGTTGAAAGTAAAAAGAAACATGTGAACTTTTATGCAAAGGGAAGTGATGTTAGGGAAGCTTGGTTTTCAAAGAAAAGTATACTTGTACTCTTGTACAAGGAGCTTTATTTTAACACTAATGACCTTAATGTTTCTTTGCCTAGTGTTTTTGTTTCTCTTTTACAAGAATTTGAGGATGTCTTTCCTGAAGAGATACCCAATGGATTGCCACCCATTAGGGGTATTGAGCATCAAATCGATTTTATTCCTAGTGCATCAATTCCAAATAGACTAGCCTATAGAAGTAACCCCGAGGAAACAAAGGAGCTTCAAAGGCAAGTTATGGAGTTGTTAGCTAAAGGACATGTTAGAGAAAGTATGAGTCCATGTGCTGTGCCTGTTTTGCTAGTACCTAAGAAAGATGGTTCTTGGCGTATGTGTGTTGATTGTCGTGCAATTAATAACAAAAGAACTTAAAGAATTGGGAAGAATGCATTCCATTCGTTGAGTTTGCTTATAATAGTGCATTCTACTACTGGTTTCTCACCTTTTGAAATTGTTTATGGTTTTAATCCTCTAATGCCTTTGGATTTAATGCCTTTGCCTTGAAATGAAAGGAGTAGTTTGGATGGGAAGAGAAAGGCAGATTTGGTGAAAAAACTACATGAGGAGGTGAGCAAGAATATTGAGAAGAAAAATCAACAAATAGCAAGCCAAGTGAATAAGGGAAGAAGGCATGTTGTATTCGAACCAGGTGATTGGGTTTGGGTGCATATGAGAAAAGAAAGATTTCCAACTCAAAGGAAGACAAAGCTTCATCCAAGGGGAGATGGACCTTTTCAATTAGTTGAGAAGATCAATGACAATGCATACAAGCTAGACCTACCTGGTGAGTATAATGTAAGTGCTACCTTTAATGTTAGTGATCTTTCTCCTTTTGATGTAGGTGTTGGAGATTCATGGACAAATCATCTTGACAAGGGAGGGAATGACGCAGACAACAAAGCATACAAAAGGCAAGGATCCAATTCAACTTCCCAATGGTCCCATTACAAGAGCAAGAATGAAGAAATTCAAGGAAACACTAAATGGGATGATTCAAGGCTTGTGGAATGATCTTGCCACAATTCAAGAATGCAAGAATGAATCATTCATCAAATTGGGGATTCATAACTTAAATCAAAGTTTGGTGACAATGATTCAAGTGGATGAAGGCCAAAACATGGGCATGTACCCAGGCCTTTAGTTTGTTTTTGATGTTTTTGGGCCCTATCAATGTGATATAAGCCCAAGTTCAAATAAATTAAGTGTGCTTATGTAATTAGTGAGTTTTGGACCTATTTATGTTAGGTATAAAGCCCAAAACGAGTTCAGATTTATTTCTTGTTTAGCAATCAATTTCTAACTAGGAAACTTTAATCCTTATTTAGGAAGATTCCCTAGTCTATGTTTTATTCCAATTTAGGATGAACTTATATTTATTAGTTGTCTAAGAATCAATTTCTAACTAGCAAACTTTAATTCTTATTTAAGAAAGATTCCTTAGTCTATGTTTTATTCCAATTTAGGGTTGAACCTATAATTATTAGTTGTTTAGGAATCAATTTCTAACTAGAAAATTTTAATTCTTGTTTAGGAAAGATTCATTAGTCTATGTTTTATTCCCATTTAGGGTTGAGCCTCTATATAAACTCAACCATTCATATAAAATGGAGTTAGATTTTTATAAATAAAAAAAAAAATTAGTTTTTCTTAAGAGCGTTATCTCTTGTTTTTTATTCTTGCTTGAATCAAGTTCATACAATCAAAGCTAATTACTTTGTGCGTATTTATTCCAAGGTTCTCTTTCACAAGTTGGTATTGTGTTGCGGAGATCATCATCCAAAGGTGATCGTATTCCAAGGTGCTCTATCACGGGTTGGAATTGGGTCACGGACTTGGGGAAAATTTGATTTAGCTTTCCAAGGAGTTGCTTCCAAGCGTAAAGATATTGGGTCTCAAGTTTAATATACTTGGGGTTCGTATCAGTTTGGTATCAGAGGTTAGGCTCTAAATCAAGTTATATCTTTCTGTTTCATTTGTATTTTCCATTTTTTCGTTTCTTTTTTTTCTGTCTATTTTCCTTTTCATTAAATTCCTTTGTTTCACTTTGTTAATTTTGTTTGCTATTGTTTCAGGTCAAAAATTCAAAAAAAAAAATCCTAAAATCGTCTACCTTTATTAGTGTCTTGTTATCATCTTCTTTAGTTTTTCTCTTTGTTTCCTACCTTTTCGTATTATTTTTTTTCCATTTCTATTCTTTGTGTTTCATCAAAAATCAAGTGTTGGAAGGTCATACCTATTGCAATCATTCAAATTCAAGAAGTTAAGAAGGAAGGAATCAGCTCCTAAATTGTCAACTTTAATTCGATTTGGATTTTTGTACTTGATCTTTAATTTATCTTGTTAATCTTTAGTATTTGTCCTTAAAATTACTTACTGCAATTGAATTTAAAAAGAAGAAGAAGAAGAAGAAGAGTAAAGAAAATTAGAATTTAAAAAAAAAAGCAAAAAAATAAAAAAAAGAAGAAGGAAAATTCATCCAAAAAGAAAGAAGAAGCAAAAAGTGTTGAAATCTAACTTTTTGGAGTATTTATAGAAGTTATTTAGTTCCGAGAGTGAAGAAGACAAGGAAAGAAGCTGATTTTTCAAGAATATATAAGGAGAATCAAAGATTTTAGCATTATACAAGGAGTTTGACTAAAGTCTAAGCATCCTTCCAAAATAAGCTAAGATTGTTTTCCTACTCCTTTCCAAATTTTGGTTTGACTTTTTTAATCCTATTTTTATTCTGATTTCTTATTTCCTTATTTGTTTTGATTTTTCTTTTCATATTTAATTATTTTCAATCTTTATTCATGTCTCATTAGGTTTCCTAATCCCATCAGGATTCCTATATTGTTTTCCTAGTTCTATTAGGATTTCTAGTTCTTGTTTCATTGAGTCTTTAAACTTTGGATTTTATTTACATTGTAATTTAGTAAAAATCGTATTAATTTGATTTTTGCAACTAATCTTAGCAAGAGATTGAGTGGAAAAAGGCTAAGTGTGAGCATATCTAGAGAAAAGCCATTGATTGCGTGTAAAACTAAACACGAGTGAACTTGAGTGTCAAAACTACTTGAGTGAAACACGTGAGTGAGTGAAGTGAGCAAACTATTCTCTACTTTACTAACTTTGTTTTGCAGCTTCAAGATGAGTGGAACCCAAGGGAATCCAAATGGGGAACTAGATAAATTCCAAGCCTTGCATGACTTACTCCAAGCTATGGAGAGAAGGACAAATGATAGATTGGATCAAATGGAGCGAAGAAGCAATGAAAGGATCGAAAGATTAGAAGTTTCAGTTACAAGGGGACAGCCACCCAATGCTCCTAGGCAAGCTAGGCGAATCCAAAGAAGAGTTTGGAATGAAGATGAGGATGAAATCGAGTCCCTTGGTGATAATGAGGAGGAAGAAGAAGTAAGGCCAACAGCTGGACAAGATAATAGCAATGGTGGAATAAAACTGAAAATTCCAACATTCTATGGAAGAATAGATCCCGAAGCATACTTGGATTAGGAAAAGAAGATTGAGTTGGTGTTTGATTATCATAACTACACCGAATCCAAGAAGTTGAAGCTTACTGTGGCTGTATTTAATGGATATGCCATTATTTAGTGGGATGATACTAAGCAAAAGAGGAGAAGAAATAAAGAAAGACCTATAGAAGAATGGAGGGACTTAAAGGCAATCATGAGAAGGAGATTTGTACCAAGCCACTACTATAAGGAGCTATACAATCATCTTCAAAACCTATCTCAAGGTTCCAAAAATGTTGAGGAATACTATAAAAAGATGGAGGAAGCCATGATTCTAGCAAATGTGGAAGAACATAATGAGGCTACAATGGCAAGGTTCCTCAATGGGTTGAATAAGGAGATTGCAAATGTGGTTGAGCTGCAACCATATATGGAGCTTGAAGATTTGCTTCATCTTGCTTTGAAGGTTGAGAAGCAGTTGAAGAAGATGAGTACCAATCGGCTATCTACCTCTTACAATGCAACATTCAAATCAAATTGGAGAAAAGATGGCAAGGCTTTTTCATCCAAGCCTAGAGCCGATTCCAAGGAAGCTCCAAAGACACCCATCCCAAGTAAGGACAAAGGTAAAGCTACACCTTCTAGTTCTGGAAATAATATATACTTTAAATGTCAAGGTGTAGGTCACTACAAGAAGAATTGTCCAAATAAAAGAATAATGATCATGCTTGATGGGGAGTACTATTCGGCTAGTGAAGAAGAAGTTGAAGAAGAAAGAATACCACCTCTTAAAGATGCAAGTGACAAAGAGGACGACAACCAACCAGAACTAGCTAAATGTGGGAGGTCTCTTGTCACAAGGAGATCGTTGAACATGCAAATCCAACATGACGATAATGTGCAACAAAGGGAAAATCTGTTTCAAACTAGATGTCTTGTAAAAGATAGAGTTTGTGATGTAATTATAGATGGGGGTAGTGTAACCAATGTAGCAAGCACCACTTTAGTTGAGAAACTAGGGTTACCTACTACTAAGCATCCTCACCGTTATAAACTAAAATGGCTTAATGATTATGGGGAAATTAAGGTAACAAGGCAAGTTCTAGTAGCTTTCAAGATAGGCAGGTATAATGATGAGATTTTATTTGATGTTGTGCCTATTTGCAGGTCATCTATTGTTAGGACGCCCTTGGCAATTTGATAGAAGGGTGATGCATAATGGCTACACCAATCACTACACTTTTGAGAAAGATGGAAGAAAGATAACTCTTGCACCACTTTCACCTAGAGAAATCTATAAGAATGAGCTAAAAAGAATTCAAAACGAGAGAAAGTGAGCTCAAGTGAGAAAAATGAGGGAAAAGAAATTTGTTGAAAGTAAAAAGAAACATGTGAACTTTTATGCAAAGGGAAGTGATGTTAGGGAAGCTTGGTTTTCAAAGAAAAGTATACTTGTACTCTTGTGCAAGGAGCTTTATTTTAACACTAATGACCTTAATGTTTCTTTGCCTAGTGTTTTTGTTTCTCTTTTACAAGAATTTGAGGATGTCTTTCCTGAAGAGATACCCAATGGATTGCCACCCATTAGGGGTATTGAGCATCAAATCGATTTTATTCCTAGTGCATCAATTCCAAATAGACCAGCCTATAGAAGTAACCCCGAGGAAACAAAGGAGCTTCAAAGGCAAGTTATGGAGTTGTTAGCTAAAGGACATGTTAGAGAAAGTATGAGTCCATGTGCTGTGCCTGTTTTGCTAGTACCTAAGAAAGATGGTTCTTGGCGTATGTGTGTTGATTGTCGTGCAATTAATAACAAAAGAACTTAAAGAATTGGGAAGAATGCATTCCATTCGTTGAGTTTGCTTATAATAGTGCATTCTACTACTGGTTTCTCACCTTTTGAAATTGTTTATGGTTTTAATCCTCTAATGCCTTTGGATTTAATGCCTTTGCCTTGAAATGAAAGGAGTAGTTTGGATGGGAAGAGAAAGGCAGATTTGGTGAAAAAACTACATGAGGAGGTGAGCAAGAATATTGAGAAGAAAAATCAACAAATAGCAAGCCAAGTGAATAAGGGAAGAAGGCATGTTGTATTCGAACCAGGTGATTGGGTTTGGGTGCATATGAGAAAAGAAAGATTTCCAACTCAAAGGAAGACAAAGCTTCATCCAAGGGGAGATGGACCTTTTCAATTAGTTGAGAAGATCAATGACAATGCATACAAGCTAGACCTACCTGGTGAGTATAATGTAAGTGCTACCTTTAATGTTAGTGATCTTTCTCCTTTTGATGTAGGTGTTGGAGATTCATGGACAAATCATCTTGACAAGGGAGGGAATGACGCAGACAACAAAGCATACAAAAGGCAAGGATCCAATTCAACTTCCCAATGGTCCCATTACAAGAGCAAGAATGAAGAAATTCAAGGAAACACTAAATGGGATGATTCAAGGCTTGTGGAATGATCTTGCCACAATTCAAGAATGCAAGAATGAATCATTCATCAAATTGGGGATTCATAACTTAAATCAAAGTTTGGTGACAATGATTCAAGTGGATGAAGGCCAAAACATGGGCATGTACCCAGGCCTTTAGTTTGTTTTTGATGTTTTTGGGCCCTATCAATGTGATATAAGCCCAAGTTCAAATAAATTAAGTGTGCTTATGTAATTAGTGAGTTTTGGACCTATTTATGTTAGGTATAAAGCCCAAAACGAGTTCAGATTTATTTCTTGTTTAGCAATCAATTTCTAACTAGGAAACTTTAATCCTTATTTAGGAAGATTCCCTAGTCTATGTTTTATTCCAATTTAGGATGAACTTATATTTATTAGTTGTCTAAGAATCAATTTCTAACTAGCAAACTTTAATTCTTATTTAAGAAAGATTCCTTAGTCTATGTTTTATTCCAATTTAGGGTTGAACCTATAATTATTAGTTGTTTAGGAATCAATTTCTAACTAGAAAATTTTAATTCTTGTTTAGGAAAGATTCATTAGTCTATGTTTTATTCCCATTTAGGGTTGAGCCTCTATATAAACTCAACCATTCATATAAAATGGAGTTAGATTTTTATAAATAAAAAAAAAAATTAGTTTTTCTTAAGAGCGTTATCTCTTGTTTTTTATTCTTGCTTGAATCAAGTTCATACAATCAAAGCTAATTACTTTGTGCGTATTTATTCCAAGGTTCTCTTTCACAAGTTGGTATTGTGTTGCGGAGATCATCATCCAAAGGTGATCGTATTCCAAGGTGCTCTATCACGGGTTGGAATTGGGTCACGGACTTGGGGAAAATTTGATTTAGCTTTCCAAGGAGTTGCTTCCAAGCGTAAAGATATTGGGTCTCAAGTTTAATATACTTGGGGTTCGTATCAGTTTGGTATCAGAGGTTAGGCTCTAAATCAAGTTATATCTTTCTGTTTCATTTGTATTTTCCATTTTTTCGTTTCTTTTTTTTCTGTCTATTTTCCTTTTCATTAAATTCCTTTGTTTCACTTTGTTAATTTTGTTTGCTATTGTTTCAGGTCAAAAATTCAAAAAAAAAAATCCTAAAATCGTCTACCTTTATTAGTGTCTTGTTATCATCTTCTTTAGTTTTTCTCTTTGTTTCCTACCTTTTCGTATTATTTTTTTTCCATTTCTATTCTTTGTGTTTCATCAAAAATCAAGTGTTGGAAGGTCATACCTATTGCAATCATTCAAATTCAAGAAGTTAAGAAGGAAGGAATCAGCTCCTAAATTGTCAACTTTAATTCGATTTGGATTTTTGTACTTGATCTTTAATTTATCTTGTTAATCTTTAGTATTTGTCCTTAAAATTACTTACTGCAATTGAATTTAAAAAGAAGAAGAAGAAGAAGAAGAGTAAAGAAAATTAGAATTTAAAAAAAAAAAGCAAAAAAATAAAAAAAAGAAGAAGGAAAATTCATCCAAAAAGAAAGAAGAAGCAAAAAGTGTTGAAATCTAACTTTTTGGAGTATTTATAGAAGTTATTTAGTTCCGAGAGTGAAGAAGACAAGGAAAGAAGCTGATTTTTCAAGAATATATAAGGAGAATCAAAGATTTTAGCATTATACAAGGAGTTTGACTAAAGTCTAAGCATCCTTCCAAAATAAGCTAAGATTGTTTTCCTACTCCTTTCCAAATTTTGGTTTGACTTTTTTAATCCTATTTTTATTCTGATTTCTTATTTCCTTATTTGTTTTGATTTTTCTTTTCATATTTAATTATTTTCAATCTTTATTCATGTCTCATTAGGTTTCCTAATCCCATCAGGATTCCTATATTGTTTTCCTAGTTCTATTAGGATTTCTAGTTCTTGTTTCATTGAGTCTTTAAACTTTGGATTTTATTTACATTGTAATTTAGTAAAAATCGTATTAATTTGATTTTTGCAACTAATCTTAGCAAGAGATTGAGTGGAAAAAGGCTAAGTGTGAGCATATCTAGAGAAAAGCCATTGATTGCGTGTAAAACTAAACACGAGTGAACTTGAGTGTCAAAACTACTTGAGTGAAACACGTGAGTGAGTGAAGTGAGCAAACTATTCTCTACTTTACTAACTTTGTTTTGCAGCTTCAAGATGAGTGGAACCCAAGGGAATCCAAATGGGGAACTAGATAAATTCCAAGCCTTGCATGACTTACTCCAAGCTATGGAGAGAAGGACAAATGATAGATTGGATCAAATGGAGCGAAGAAGCAATGAAAGGATCGAAAGATTAGAAGTTTCAGTTACAAGGGGACAGCCACCCAATGCTCCTAGGCAAGCTAGGCGAATCCAAAGAAGAGTTTGGAATGAAGATGAGGATGAAATCGAGTCCCTTGGTGATAATGAGGAGGAAGAAGAAGTAAGGCAAACAGCTGGACAAGATAATAGCAATGGTGGAATAAAACTGAAAATTCCAACATTCTATGGAAGAATAGATCCCGAAGCATACTTGGATTAGGAAAAGAAGATTGAGTTGGTGTTTGATTATCATAACTACACCGAATCCAAGAAGTTGAAGCTTACTGTGGCTGTATTTAATGGATATGCCATTATTTAGTGGGATGATACTAAGCAAAAGAGGAGAAGAAATAAAGAAAGACCTATAGAAGAATGGAGGGACTTAAAGGCAATCATGAGAAGGAGATTTGTACCAAGCCACTACTATAAGGAGCTATACAATCATCTTCAAAACCTATCTCAAGGTTCTAAAAATGTTGAGGAATACTATAAAAAGATGGAGGAAGCCATGATTCTAGCAAATGTGGAAGAACATAATGAGGCTACAATGGCAAGGTTCCTCAATGGGTTGAATAAGGAGATTGCAAATGTGGTTGAGCTGCAACCATATATGGAGCTTGAAGATTTGCTTCATCTTGCTTTGAAGGTTGAGAAGCAGTTGAAGAAGATGAGTACCAATCGGCTATCTACCTCTTACAATGCAACATTCAAATCAAATTGGAGAAAAGATGGCAAGGCTTTTTCATCCAAGCCTAGAGCCGATTCCAAGGAAGCTCCAAAGACACCCATCCCAAGTAAGGACAAAGGTAAAGCTACACCTTCTAGTTCTGGAAATAATATATACTTTAAATGTCAAGGTGTAGGTCACTACAAGAAGAATTGTCCAAATAAAAGAATAATGATCATGCTTGATGGGGAGTACTATTCGGCTAGTGAAGAAGAAGTTGAAGAAGAAAGAATACCACCTCTTAAAGATGCAAGTGACAAAGAGGACGACAACCAACCAGAACTAGCTAAATGTGGGAGGTCTCTTGTCACAAGGAGATCGTTGAACATGCAAATCCAACATGACGATAATGTGCAACAAAGGGAAAATCTGTTTCAAACTAGATGTCTTGTAAAAGATAGAGTTTGTGATGTAATTATAGATGGGGGTAGTGTAACCAATGTAGCAAGCACCACTTTAGTTGAGAAACTAGGGTTACCTACTACTAAGCATCCTCACCGTTATAAACTAAAATGGCTTAATGATTATGGGGAAATTAAGGTAACAAGGCAAGTTCTAGTAGCTTTCAAGATAGGCAGGTATAATGATGAGATTTTATTTGATGTTGTGCCTATTTGCAGGTCATCTATTGTTAGGACGCCCTTGGCAATTTGATAGAAGGGTGATGCATAATGGCTACACCAATCACTACACTTTTGAGAAAGATGGAAGAAAGATAACTCTTGCACCACTTTCACCTAGAGAAATCTATAAGAATGAGCTAAAAAGAATTCAAAACGAGAGAAAGTGAGCTCAAGTGAGAAAAATGAGGGAAAAGAAATTTGTTGAAAGTAAAAAGAAACATGTGAACTTTTATGCAAAGGGAAGTGATGTTAGGGAAGCTTGGTTTTCAAAGAAAAGTATACTTGTACTCTTGTGCAAGGAGCTTTATTTTAACACTAATGACCTTAATGTTTCTTTGCCTAGTGTTTTTGTTTCTCTTTTACAAGAATTTGAGGATGTCTTTCCTGAAGAGATACCCAATGGATTGCCACCCATTAGGGGTATTGAGCATCAAATCGATTTTATTCCTAGTGCATCAATTCCAAATAGACCAGCCTATAGAAGTAACCCCGAGGAAACAAAGGAGCTTCAAAGGCAAGTTATGGAGTTGTTAGCTAAAGGACATGTTAGAGAAAGTATGAGTCCATGTGCTGTGCCTGTTTTGCTAGTACCTAAGAAAGATGGTTCTTGGCGTATGTGTGTTGATTGTCGTGCAATTAATAACAAAAGAACTTAAAGAATTGGGAAGAATGCATTCCATTCGTTGAGTTTGCTTATAATAGTGCATTCTACTACTGGTTTCTCACCTTTTGAAATTGTTTATGGTTTTAATCCTCTAATGCCTTTGGATTTAATGCCTTTGCCTTGAAATGAAAGGAGTAGTTTGGATGGGAAGAGAAAGGCAGATTTGGTGAAAAAACTACATGAGGAGGTGAGCAAGAATATTGAGAAGAAAAATCAACAAATAGCAAGCCAAGTGAATAAGGGAAGAAGGCATGTTGTATTCGAACCAGGTGATTGGGTTTGGGTGCATATGAGAAAAGAAAGATTTCCAACTCAAAGGAAGACAAAGCTTCATCCAAGGGGAGATGGACCTTTTCAATTAGTTGAGAAGATCAATGACAATGCATACAAGCTAGACCTACCTGGTGAGTATAATGTAAGTGCTACCTTTAATGTTAGTGATCTTTCTCCTTTTGATGTAGGTGTTGGAGATTCATGGACAAATCATCTTGACAAGGGAGGGAATGACGCAAACAACAAAGCATACAAAAGGCAAGGATCCAATTCAACTTCCCAATGGTCCCATTACAAGAGCAAGAATGAAGAAATTCAAGGAAACACTAAATGGGATGATTCAAGGCTTGTGGAATGATCTTGCCACAATTCAAGAATGCAAGAATGAATCATTCATCAAATTGGGGATTCATAACTTAAATCAAAGTTTGGTGACAATGATTCAAGTGGATGAAGGCCAAAACATGGGCATGTACCCAGGCCTTTAGTTTGTTTTTGATGTTTTTGGGCCCTATCAATGTGATATAAGCCCAAGTTCAAATAAATTAAGTGTGCTTATGTAATTAGTGAGTTTTGGACCTATTTATGTTAGGTATAAAGCCCAAAACGAGTTCAGATTTATTTCTTGTTTAGCAATCAATTTCTAACTAGGAAACTTTAATCCTTATTTAGGAAGATTCCCTAGTCTATGTTTTATTCCAATTTAGGATGAACTTATATTTATTAGTTGTCTAAGAATCAATTTCTAACTAGCAAACTTTAATTCTTATTTAAGAAAGATTCCTTAGTCTATGTTTTATTCCAATTTAGGGTTGAACCTATAATTATTAGTTGTTTAGGAATCAATTTCTAACTAGAAAATTTTAATTCTTGTTTAGGAAAGATTCATTAGTCTATGTTTTATTCCCATTTAGGGTTGAGCCTCTATATAAACTCAACCATTCATATAAAATGGAGTTAGATTTTTATAAATAAAAAAAAAAATTAGTTTTTCTTAAGAGCGTTATCTCTTGTTTTTTATTCTTGCTTGAATCAAGTTCATACAATCAAAGCTAATTACTTTGTGCGTATTTATTCCAAGGTTCTCTTTCACAAGTTGGTATTGTGTTGCGGAGATCATCATCCAAAGGTGATCGTATTCCAAGGTGCTCTATCACGGGTTGGAATTGGGTCACGGACTTGGGGAAAATTTGATTTAGCTTTCCAAGGAGTTGCTTCCAAGCGTAAAGATATTGGGTCTCAAGTTTAATATACTTGGGGTTCGTATCAGTTTGGTATCAGAGGTTAGGCTCTAAATCAAGTTATATCTTTCTGTTTCATTTGTATTTTCCATTTTTTCGTTTCTTTTTTTTCTGTCTATTTTCCTTTTCATTAAATTCCTTTGTTTCACTTTGTTAATTTTGTTTGCTATTGTTTCAGGTCAAAAATTCAAAAAAAAAAATCCTAAAATCGTCTACCTTTATTAGTGTCTTGTTATCATCTTCTTTAGTTTTTCTCTTTGTTTCCTACCTTTTCGTATTATTTTTTTTCCATTTCTATTCTTTGTGTTTCATCAAAAATCAAGTGTTGGAAGGTCATACCTATTGCAATCATTCAAATTCAAGAAGTTAAGAAGGAAGGAATCAGCTCCTAAATTGTCAACTTTAATTCGATTTGGATTTTTGTACTTGATCTTTAATTTATCTTGTTAATCTTTAGTATTTGTCCTTAAAATTACTTACTGCAATTGAATTTAAAAAGAAGAAGAAGAAGAAGAAGAGTAAAGAAAATTAGAATTTAAAAAAAAAAAGCAAAAAAATAAAAAAAAGAAGAAGGAAAATTCATCCAAAAAGAAAGAAGAAGCAAAAAGTGTTGAAATCTAACTTTTTGGAGTATTTATAGAAGTTATTTAGTTCCGAGAGTGAAGAAGACAAGGAAAGAAGCTGATTTTTCAAGAATATATAAGGAGAATCAAAGATTTTAGCATTATACAAGGAGTTTGACTAAAGTCTAAGCATCCTTCCAAAATAAGCTAAGATTGTTTTCCTACTCCTTTCCAAATTTTGGTTTGACTTTTTTAATCCTATTTTTATTCTGATTTCTTATTTCCTTATTTGTTTTGATTTTTCTTTTCATATTTAATTATTTTCAATCTTTATTCATGTCTCATTAGGTTTCCTAATCCCATCAGGATTCCTATATTGTTTTCCTAGTTCTATTAGGATTTCTAGTTCTTGTTTCATTGAGTCTTTAAACTTTGGATTTTATTTACATTGTAATTTAGTAAAAATCGTATTAATTTGATTTTTGCAACTAATCTTAGCAAGAGATTGAGTGGAAAAAGGCTAAGTGTGAGCATATCTAGAGAAAAGCCATTGATTGCGTGTAAAACTAAACACGAGTGAACTTGAGTGTCAAAACTACTTGAGTGAAACACGTGAGTGAGTGAAGTGAGCAAACTATTCTCTACTTTACTAACTTTGTTTTGCAGCTTCAAGATGAGTGGAACCCAAGGGAATCCAAATGGGGAACTAGATAAATTCCAAGCCTTGCATGACTTACTCCAAGCTATGGAGAGAAGGACAAATGATAGATTGGATCAAATGGAGCGAAGAAGCAATGAAAGGATCGAAAGATTAGAAGTTTCAGTTACAAGGGGACAGCCACCCAATGCTCCTAGGCAAGCTAGGCGAATCCAAAGAAGAGTTTGGAATGAAGATGAGGATGAAATCGAGTCCCTTGGTGATAATGAGGAGGAAGAAGAAGTAAGGCCAACAGCTGGACAAGATAATAGCAATGGTGGAATAAAACTGAAAATTCCAACATTCTATGGAAGAATAGATCCCGAAGCATACTTGGATTAGGAAAAGAAGATTGAGTTGGTGTTTGATTATCATAACTACACCGAATCCAAGAAGTTGAAGCTTACTGTGGCTGTATTTAATGGATATGCCATTATTTAGTGGGATGATACTAAGCAAAAGAGGAGAAGAAATAAAGAAAGACCTATAGAAGAATGGAGGGACTTAAAGGCAATCATGAGAAGGAGATTTGTACCAAGCCACTACTATAAGGAGCTATACAATCATCTTCAAAACCTATCTCAAGGTTCCAAAAATGTTGAGGAATACTATAAAAAGATGGAGGAAGCCATGATTCTAGCAAATGTGGAAGAACATAATGAGGCTACAATGGCAAGGTTCCTCAATGGGTTGAATAAGGAGATTGCAAATGTGGTTGAGCTGCAACCATATATGGAGCTTGAAGATTTGCTTCATCTTGCTTTGAAGGTTGAGAAGCAGTTGAAGAAGATGAGTACCAATCGGCTATCTACCTCTTACAATGCAACATTCAAATCAAATTGGAGAAAAGATGGCAAGGCTTTTTCATCCAAGCCTAGAGCCGATTCCAAGGAAGCTCCAAAGACACCCATCCCAAGTAAGGACAAAGGTAAAGCTACACCTTCTAGTTCTGGAAATAATATATACTTTAAATGTCAAGGTGTAGGTCACTACAAGAAGAATTGTCCAAATAAAAGAATAATGATCATGCTTGATGGGGAGTACTATTCGGCTAGTGAAGAAGAAGTTGAAGAAGAAAGAATACCACCTCTTAAAGATGCAAGTGACAAAGAGGACGACAACCAACCAGAACTAGCTAAATGTGGGAGGTCTCTTGTCACAAGGAGATCGTTGAACATGCAAATCCAACATGACGATAATGTGCAACAAAGGGAAAATCTGTTTCAAACTAGATGTCTTGTAAAAGATAGAGTTTGTGATGTAATTATAGATGGGGGTAGTGTAACCAATGTAGCAAGCACCACTTTAGTTGAGAAACTAGGGTTACCTACTACTAAGCATCCTCACCGTTATAAACTAAAATGGCTTAATGATTATGGGGAAATTAAGGTAACAAGGCAAGTTCTAGTAGCTTTCAAGATAGGCAGGTATAATGATGAGATTTTATTTGATGTTGTGCCTATTTGCAGGTCATCTATTGTTAGGACGCCCTTGGCAATTTGATAGAAGGGTGATGCATAATGGCTACACCAATCACTACACTTTTGAGAAAGATGGAAGAAAGATAACTCTTGCACCACTTTCACCTAGAGAAATCTATAAGAATGAGCTAAAAAGAATTCAAAACGAGAGAAAGTGAGCTCAAGTGAGAAAAATGAGGGAAAAGAAATTTGTTGAAAGTAAAAAGAAACATGTGAACTTTTATGCAAAGGGAAGTGATGTTAGGGAAGCTTGGTTTTCAAAGAAAAGTATACTTGTACTCTTGTGCAAGGAGCTTTATTTTAACACTAATGACCTTAATGTTTCTTTGCCTAGTGTTTTTGTTTCTCTTTTACAAGAATTTGAGGATGTCTTTCCTGAAGAGATACCCAATGGATTGCCACCCATTAGGGGTATTGAGCATCAAATCGATTTTATTCCTAGTGCATCAATTCCAAATAGACCAGCCTATAGAAGTAACCCCGAGGAAACAAAGGAGCTTCAAAGGCAAGTTATGGAGTTGTTAGCTAAAGGACATGTTAGAGAAAGTATGAGTCCATGTGCTGTGCCTGTTTTGCTAGTACCTAAGAAAGATGGTTCTTGGCGTATGTGTGTTGATTGTCGTGCAATTAATAACAAAAGAACTTAAAGAATTGGGAAGAATGCATTCCATTCGTTGAGTTTGCTTATAATAGTGCATTCTACTACTGGTTTCTCACCTTTTGAAATTGTTTATGGTTTTAATCCTCTAATGCCTTTGGATTTAATGCCTTTGCCTTGAAATGAAAGGAGTAGTTTGGATGGGAAGAGAAAGGCAGATTTGGTGAAAAAACTACATGAGGAGGTGAGCAAGAATATTGAGAAGAAAAATCAACAAATAGCAAGCCAAGTGAATAAGGGAAGAAGGCATGTTGTATTCGAACCAGGTGATTGGGTTTGGGTGCATATGAGAAAAGAAAGATTTCCAACTCAAAGGAAGACAAAGCTTCATCCAAGGGGAGATGGACCTTTTCAATTAGTTGAGAAGATCAATGACAATGCATACAAGCTAGACCTACCTGGTGAGTATAATGTAAGTGCTACCTTTAATGTTAGTGATCTTTCTCCTTTTGATGTAGGTGTTGGAGATTCATGGACAAATCATCTTGACAAGGGAGGGAATGACGCAAACAACAAAGCATACAAAAGGCAAGGATCCAATTCAACTTCCCAATGGTCCCATTACAAGAGCAAGAATGAAGAAATTCAAGGAAACACTAAATGGGATGATTCAAGGCTTGTGGAATGATCTTGCCACAATTCAAGAATGCAAGAATGAATCATTCATCAAATTGGGGATTCATAACTTAAATCAAAGTTTGGTGACAATGATTCAAGTGGATGAAGGCCAAAACATGGGCATGTACCCAGGCCTTTAGTTTGTTTTTGATGTTTTTGGGCCCTATCAATGTGATATAAGCCCAAGTTCAAATAAATTAAGTGTGCTTATGTAATTAGTGAGTTTTGGACCTATTTATGTTAGGTATAAAGCCCAAAACGAGTTCAGATTTATTTCTTGTTTAGCAATCAATTTCTAACTAGGAAACTTTAATCCTTATTTAGGAAGATTCCCTAGTCTATGTTTTATTCCAATTTAGGATGAACTTATATTTATTAGTTGTCTAAGAATCAATTTCTAACTAGCAAACTTTAATTCTTATTTAAGAAAGATTCCTTAGTCTATGTTTTATTCCAATTTAGGGTTGAACCTATAATTATTAGTTGTTTAGGAATCAATTTCTAACTAGAAAATTTTAATTCTTGTTTAGGAAAGATTCATTAGTCTATGTTTTATTCCCATTTAGGGTTGAGCCTCTATATAAACTCAACCATTCATATAAAATGGAGTTAGATTTTTATAAATAAAAAAAAAAATTAGTTTTTCTTAAGAGCGTTATCTCTTGTTTTTTATTCTTGCTTGAATCAAGTTCATACAATCAAAGCTAATTACTTTGTGCGTATTTATTCCAAGGTTCTCTTTCACAAGTTGGTATTGTGTTGCGGAGATCATCATCCAAAGGTGATCGTATTCCAAGGTGCTCTATCACGGGTTGGAATTGGGTCACGGACTTGGGGAAAATTTGATTTAGCTTTCCAAGGAGTTGCTTCCAAGCGTAAAGATATTGGGTCTCAAGTTTAATATACTTGGGGTTCGTATCAGTTTGGTATCAGAGGTTAGGCTCTAAATCAAGTTATATCTTTCTGTTTCATTTGTATTTTCCATTTTTTCGTTTCTTTTTTTTCTGTCTATTTTCCTTTTCATTAAATTCCTTTGTTTCACTTTGTTAATTTTGTTTGCTATTGTTTCAGGTCAAAAATTCAAAAAAAAAAATCCTAAAATCGTCTACCTTTATTAGTGTCTTGTTATCATCTTCTTTAGTTTTTCTCTTTGTTTCCTACCTTTTCGTATTATTTTTTTTCCATTTCTATTCTTTGTGTTTCATCAAAAATCAAGTGTTGGAAGGTCATACCTATTGCAATCATTCAAATTCAAGAAGTTAAGAAGGAAGGAATCAGCTCCTAAATTGTCAACTTTAATTCGATTTGGATTTTTGTACTTGATCTTTAATTTATCTTGTTAATCTTTAGTATTTGTCCTTAAAATTACTTACTGCAATTGAATTTAAAAAGAAGAAGAAGAAGAAGAAGAGTAAAGAAAATTAGAATTTAAAAAAAAAAAGCAAAAAAATAAAAAAAAGAAGAAGGAAAATTCATCCAAAAAGAAAGAAGAAGCAAAAAGTGTTGAAATCTAACTTTTTGGAGTATTTATAGAAGTTATTTAGTTCCGAGAGTGAAGAAGACAAGGAAAGAAGCTGATTTTTCAAGAATATATAAGGAGAATCAAAGATTTTAGCATTATACAAGGAGTTTGACTAAAGTCTAAGCATCCTTCCAAAATAAGCTAAGATTGTTTTCCTACTCCTTTCCAAATTTTGGTTTGACTTTTTTAATCCTATTTTTATTCTGATTTCTTATTTCCTTATTTGTTTTGATTTTTCTTTTCATATTTAATTATTTTCAATCTTTATTCATGTCTCATTAGGTTTCCTAATCCCATCAGGATTCCTATATTGTTTTCCTAGTTCTATTAGGATTTCTAGTTCTTGTTTCATTGAGTCTTTAAACTTTGGATTTTATTTACATTGTAATTTAGTAAAAATCGTATTAATTTGATTTTTGCAACTAATCTTAGCAAGAGATTGAGTGGAAAAAGGCTAAGTGTGAGCATATCTAGAGAAAAGCCATTGATTGCGTGTAAAACTAAACACGAGTGAACTTGAGTGTCAAAACTACTTGAGTGAAACACGTGAGTGAGTGAAGTGAGGAAACTATTCTCTACTTTACTAACTTTGTTTTGCAGCTTCAAGATGAGTGGAACCCAAGGGAATCCAAATGGGGAACTAGATAAATTCCAAGCCTTGCATGACTTACTCCAAGCTATGGAGAGAAGGACAAATGATAGATTGGATCAAATGGAGCGAAGAAGCAATGAAAGGATCGAAAGATTAGAAGTTTCAGTTACAAGGGGACAGCCACCCAATGCTCCTAGGCAAGCTAGGCGAATCCAAAGAAGAGTTTGGAATGAAGATGAGGATGAAATCGAGTCCCTTGGTGATAATGAGGAGGAAGAAGAAGTAAGGCCAACAGCTGGACAAGATAATAGCAATGGTGGAATAAAACTGAAAATTCCAACATTCTATGGAAGAATAGATCCCGAAGCATACTTGGATTAGGAAAAGAAGATTGAGTTGGTGTTTGATTATCATAACTACACCGAATCCAAGAAGTTGAAGCTTACTGTGGCTGTATTTAATGGATATGCCATTATTTAGTGGGATGATACTAAGCAAAAGAGGAGAAGAAATAAAGAAAGACCTATAGAAGAATGGAGGGACTTAAAGGCAATCATGAGAAGGAGATTTGTACCAAGCCACTACTATAAGGAGCTATACAATCATCTTCAAAACCTATCTCAAGGTTCCAAAAATGTTGAGGAATACTATAAAAAGATGGAGGAAGCCATGATTCTAGCAAATGTGGAAGAACATAATGAGGCTACAATGGCAAGGTTCCTCAATGGGTTGAATAAGGAGATTGCAAATGTGGTTGAGCTGCAACCATATATGGAGCTTGAAGATTTGCTTCATCTTGCTTTGAAGGTTGAGAAGCAGTTGAAGAAGATGAGTACCAATCGGCTATCTACCTCTTACAATGCAACATTCAAATCAAATTGGAGAAAAGATGGCAAGGCTTTTTCATCCAAGCCTAGAGCCGATTCCAAGGAAGCTCCAAAGACACCCATCCCAAGTAAGGACAAAGGTAAAGCTACACCTTCTAGTTCTGGAAATAATATATACTTTAAATGTCAAGGTGTAGGTCACTACAAGAAGAATTGTCCAAATAAAAGAATAATGATCATGCTTGATGGGGAGTACTATTCGGCTAGTGAAGAAGAAGTTGAAGAAGAAAGAATACCACCTCTTAAAGATGCAAGTGACAAAGAGGACGACAACCAACCAGAACTAGCTAAATGTGGGAGGTCTCTTGTCACAAGGAGATCGTTGAACATGCAAATCCAACATGATGATAATGTGCAACAAAGGGAAAATCTGTTTCAAACTAGATGTCTTGTAAAAGATAGAGTTTGTGATGTAATTATAGATGGGGGTAGTGTAACCAATGTAGCAAGCACCACTTTAGTTGAGAAACTAGGGTTACCTACTACTAAGCATCCTCACCGTTATAAACTAAAATGGCTTAATGATTATGGGGAAATTAAGGTAACAAGGCAAGTTCTAGTAGCTTTCAAGATAGGCAGGTATAATGATGAGATTTTATTTGATGTTGTGCCTATTTGCAGGTCATCTATTGTTAGGACGCCCTTGGCAATTTGATAGAAGGGTGATGCATAATGGCTACACCAATCACTACACTTTTGAGAAAGATGGAAGAAAGATAACTCTTGCACCACTTTCACCTAGAGAAATCTATAAGAATGAGCTAAAAAGAATTCAAAACGAGAGAAAGTGAGCTCAAGTGAGAAAAATGAGGGAAAAGAAATTTGTTGAAAGTAAAAAGAAACATGTGAACTTTTATGCAAAGGGAAGTGATGTTAGGGAAGCTTGGTTTTCAAAGAAAAGTATACTTGTACTCTTGTGCAAGGAGCTTTATTTTAACACTAATGACCTTAATGTTTCTTTGCCTAGTGTTTTTGTTTCTCTTTTACAAGAATTTGAGGATGTCTTTCCTGAAGAGATACCCAATGGATTGCCACCCATTAGGGGTATTGAGCATCAAATCGATTTTATTCCTAGTGCATCAATTCCAAATAGACCAGCCTATAGAAGTAACCCCGAGGAAACAAAGGAGCTTCAAAGGCAAGTTATGGAGTTGTTAGCTAAAGGACATGTTAGAGAAAGTATGAGTCCATGTGCTGTGCCTGTTTTGCTAGTACCTAAGAAAGATGGTTCTTGGCGTATGTGTGTTGATTGTCGTGCAATTAATAACAAAAGAACTTAAAGAATTGGGAAGAATGCATTCCATTCGTTGAGTTTGCTTATAATAGTGCATTCTACTACTGGTTTCTCACCTTTTGAAATTGTTTATGGTTTTAATCCTCTAATGCCTTTGGATTTAATGCCTTTGCCTTGAAATGAAAGGAGTAGTTTGGATGGGAAGAGAAAGGCAGATTTGGTGAAAAAACTACATGAGGAGGTGAGCAAGAATATTGAGAAGAAAAATCAACAAATAGCAAGCCAAGTGAATAAGGGAAGAAGGCATGTTGTATTCGAACCAGGTGATTGGGTTTGGGTGCATATGAGAAAAGAAAGATTTCCAACTCAAAGGAAGACAAAGCTTCATCCAAGGGGAGATGGACCTTTTCAATTAGTTGAGAAGATCAATGACAATGCATACAAGCTAGACCTACCTGGTGAGTATAATGTAAGTGCTACCTTTAATGTTAGTGATCTTTCTCCTTTTGATGTAGGTGTTGGAGATTCATGGACAAATCATCTTGACAAGGGAGGGAATGACGCAAACAACAAAGCATACAAAAGGCAAGGATCCAATTCAACTTCCCAATGGTCCCATTACAAGAGCAAGAATGAAGAAATTCAAGGAAACACTAAATGGGATGATTCAAGGCTTGTGGAATGATCTTGCCACAATTCAAGAATGCAAGAATGAATCATTCATCAAATTGGGGATTCATAACTTAAATCAAAGTTTGGTGACAATGATTCAAGTGGATGAAGGCCAAAACATGGGCATGTACCCAGGCCTTTAGTTTGTTTTTGATGTTTTTGGGCCCTATCAATGTGATATAAGCCCAAGTTCAAATAAATTAAGTGTGCTTATGTAATTAGTGAGTTTTGGACCTATTTATGTTAGGTATAAAGCCCAAAACGAGTTCAGATTTATTTCTTGTTTAGCAATCAATTTCTAACTAGGAAACTTTAATCCTTATTTAGGAAGATTCCCTAGTCTATGTTTTATTCCAATTTAGGATGAACTTATATTTATTAGTTGTCTAAGAATCAATTTCTAACTAGCAAACTTTAATTCTTATTTAAGAAAGATTCCTTAGTCTATGTTTTATTCCAATTTAGGGTTGAACCTATAATTATTAGTTGTTTAGGAATCAATTTCTAACTAGAAAATTTTAATTCTTGTTTAGGAAAGATTCATTAGTCTATGTTTTATTCCCATTTAGGGTTGAGCCTCTATATAAACTCAACCATTCATATAAAATGGAGTTAGATTTTTATAAATAAAAAAAAAAATTAGTTTTTCTTAAGAGCGTTATCTCTTGTTTTTTATTCTTGCTTGAATCAAGTTCATACAATCAAAGCTAATTACTTTGTGCGTATTTATTCCAAGGTTCTCTTTCACAAGTTGGTATTGTGTTGCGGAGATCATCATCCAAAGGTGATCGTATTCCAAGGTGCTCTATCACGGGTTGGAATTGGGTCACGGACTTGGGGAAAATTTGATTTAGCTTTCCAAGGAGTTGCTTCCAAGCGTAAAGATATTGGGTCTCAAGTTTAATATACTTGGGGTTCGTATCAGTTTGGTATCAGAGGTTAGGCTCTAAATCAAGTTATATCTTTCTGTTTCATTTGTATTTTCCATTTTTTCGTTTCTTTTTTTTCTGTCTATTTTCCTTTTCATTAAATTCCTTTGTTTCACTTTGTTAATTTTGTTTGCTATTGTTTCAGGTCAAAAATTCAAAAAAAAAAATCCTAAAATCGTCTACCTTTATTAGTGTCTTGTTATCATCTTCTTTAGTTTTTCTCTTTGTTTCCTACCTTTTCGTATTATTTTTTTTCCATTTCTATTCTTTGTGTTTCATCAAAAATCAAGTGTTGGAAGGTCATACCTATTGCAATCATTCAAATTCAAGAAGTTAAGAAGGAAGGAATCAGCTCCTAAATTGTCAACTTTAATTCGATTTGGATTTTTGTACTTGATCTTTAATTTATCTTGTTAATCTTTAGTATTTGTCCTTAAAATTACTTACTGCAATTGAATTTAAAAAGAAGAAGAAGAAGAAGAAGAGTAAAGAAAATTAGAATTTAAAAAAAAAAAGCAAAAAAATAAAAAAAAGAAGAAGGAAAATTCATCCAAAAAGAAAGAAGAAGCAAAAAGTGTTGAAATCTAACTTTTTGGAGTATTTATAGAAGTTATTTAGTTCCGAGAGTGAAGAAGACAAGGAAAGAAGCTGATTTTTCAAGAATATATAAGGAGAATCAAAGATTTTAGCATTATACAAGGAGTTTGACTAAAGTCTAAGCATCCTTCCAAAATAAGCTAAGATTGTTTTCCTACTCCTTTCCAAATTTTGGTTTGACTTTTTTAATCCTATTTTTATTCTGATTTCTTATTTCCTTATTTGTTTTGATTTTTCTTTTCATATTTAATTATTGGGAGGGTTAATGGGACATTTTGGCATCACTAAAACTTTAGATACTTTACATGAACACTTCTATTGGCCTAAAATGAAAAGGGATGTACATAGAATTTGTGATAGATGTGTTGTGTGCAAGCAAGCTAAATCTAAAGTTTTGAATCAAGGTTTGTATACTCCTTTACCTGTTTCTAGTAACCTTTGGATTGATATTTCTATGGATTTTATTTTAGGGTTGCCTAGATCAAAAAAGGGGAAAGATTCTATCTTTGTGGTGGTTGATAGGTTTTCCAAAATGTCACATTTCATTCCTTGTAATAAAACTGATGATGCTACCAACATTGCTAATTTATTCTTTAGGGAAGTGGTATGTTTGCATGGCATTCCTAAAACTATTGTTAGTGATAAGGATGTTAAGTTTCTAAGTCATTTTTGGAAATTTTTGTGGAGTAAAATTGGAACCAAATTGTTGTTTCCTACTACTTGTCATCCACAAACTGATGGTCAAACTGAAGTTGTTAATAGGACTTTAGGAACTTTGTTGCGTGCTATTGTCCAAAAGAACTTAAAGAATTGGGAAGAATGCATTCCATTTGTTGAGTTTGCCTATAATAGAGTTGTGCATTCTACTATTGGTTTCTCACCTTTTGAAATTGTTTATGGTTTTAATCCTCTAACCCCTTTGGATTTAATGTCTTTACCTTGTAATGAAAGGAGTAGTTTGAATGGGAAGAGAAAGGCAGATTTGGTGAAGAAACTACATCAGGAGGTGCGCAAGAATATTGAGAAGAAAAATCAACAAATAGCAAGCCAAGTGAATAGGGAAGGAGGCGTGTTGTATTCAAACCAAGTGATTGGGTTTGGGTGCATATGAGAAAAGAAAGATGTCCAACTCAAAGGAAGACAAAGCTTCATCTAAGGGGAGATGAACCTTTTCAAGTGGTTGAGAAGATCAATGACAATGCATACAAGCTGGACCTACCTGGTGAGTATAATTTGAGTGCTACCTTTAATGTTATTGATCTTTCTCCTTTTGATGTAGGTGTTGGAGATTCGTGGATGAATCATCTTGAGGAGGGAGGGAATGATGCAAACAACAAAGCGTACAAAGGCAAGGATCCAATTCAACTTCCCAATGGTCCCATTACAAGAGCAAGAATGAAGAAATTCAAGGAAACACTAAATGGGATGATTCAAGGCTTGTGGCATGATCTTGCCACAATTCAAGAATGCAAGAATGAATCATTCATCAAAATGGGCATTCAAGACTCAAATCAAAGTTTGGTGACAATGATTCAAGTGGATGAAGGCCAAAACATAGGCATGTACCTATGCCTTTAGTTTGTTTTTGATGTTTTTGGGCCCCTATCAATATGATATAAGCCCAAGTTCAAATAAATTAAGTGTGCTTATGTAATTAGTGAGTTTTGGGCCTATTTATGTTAGGCATAAAGCCCAAAACGAGTTTAGATTTATTTCTTGTTTAGGAATCAATTTCTAACTAGGAAACTTCAATCCTTATTTAGGAAGATTCCCTAGTCTATGTTTTATTCCAATTTAGGATGAACTTATAATTATTAGTTGTATAGGAATCAATTTCTAACTAGGAAACTTTAATTCTTATTTAAGAAAGATTCCCTAGTCTATGTTTTATTCCAATTTAGGGTTGAGCCTCTATATAAACTCAATCATTCATGTAAAATGGAGTTAGATTTTGATAAATAAAAAAATTCAGTTTTTTCTTAAGAGTGTTATCTCTTTTTTTTTATTCTTGCTTGAATCAAGTTCATACAATCAAAGCTAATTACTTTGTGCGTATTTATTCTAAGGTTCTCTTTCACAAGTTGGTATTGTGTTACGGAGATCATCATCCAAAGGTGATCGTATTCCAAGGTGCTCTATCACGGGTTGGAATTGGGTCATGGACTTGGGGAAAATCTGATTTAGCTTTCCAAGGAGTTGCTTCCAAGCGTAAAGATATTGGGTCTCAAGTTTAATATACTTGGGGTTCGTATCACTTTGCAAGGAGTTGCTTCCAAGCATAAAAATAATTGGGTCTCAAGTTTAATATACTTGGAGCTCGTATCAAGAGACCTCCCACCTTCAGCTATTTCAGGTAGATTGTCCTTCTCTTTGTCACTTGCATCTTCAAGAGGTGGCATTCTTTCTTCTTCAGCTTCTTCGTCACTAGCCAAGTAACACTCCCCATCTTGCATAAACATTATCTTCTTGTTTAGACAATCCTTCTTGTAATAACCTACACCTTGACATTTATAGCATATAATATTTCTAGAACTAGAAGGCGTAGTTTTACCTTTGTCTTTGCTTGGGAAAGGCATCTTTAGAGCTTCTTTGGAATTGACCTTAGCCTTGGATGGAAAAGCCTTATCATTTTTTCTCCAATTCGATTTGAATGGTGCATTATAGGAGGTAGATAACCGATTGGTACTTCTCTTCTTCAATTACTTATCAACCTTCAAAGCAAGATGAAGAAAATCTTTAAGCTCCATAAATGGTTGTAGCTCAACCACATTTGCAATCTCCTTATTCAAGCCATTGAGGAACCTTGCCATTATAGCCTCATTATCTTCTTCCACATTTGCTCGAATCATGGCTACCTCCATCTCTTTGTAGTATTCCTCAACACTCTTGGACCCTTGAGTTAGGTTTTGAAGACAATTGTACAGCTCCCTATAGTAGTGACTTAGTACAAATCTTCTTCTTATGATTGCTTTTAAGTCCCTCCATTCTTCGATGGGTCTTTCTCTATTTCTTCTCCACTTTTGCTTGGTATCATCCCACCAAGTAATGGCATATCCATCAAATACAGCAACTAGAAACTTCAATTTCTTGGATTTAGTGTAGACAATCAAACACCAATTCAATCTTCTTTTCCCAATCCAAGTATGCTTCAGGATCTCTTCTTCCATAGAATGTTGGAATTTTTAGTTTTATTCCACCATTGCTATCATCTTGTTTAGCTCTTAACCTTAGTTCTTCTTCTTCATCAACATCACCAAATGATTCACCATCATCTTTAATCTCATCCAGCACTCTCCTTGGTACATGCCTAGCTTGTCTAAGGAAATTTAATGGTTTTCCCCTCGTGAATGAAGATTCTATCTGGTCCATTATCTCTATACTTCTTTCCTCAAGTTGGTCCATTCTTTCATTGGTCCTTCTCTCCATCGCTTGGAGCAAATCATGTAAGGCTTGGAATTTATCTATTTCCCCATGTGGATTTACTTGGGTTCCACTCATCATTAAGCTGTAAAACAAAGTTAATAAAGGCAGAGAATAATTTTCTCACTTCACTCCCTCACGTGTCTCACTCAAGTAATTTTGTCACTCAAGTTCACTCGTGTTTAGTTTTACGCTCAATCAATGGCTTTTCTCTAAATGTGCTCACACTTAGTCTTTTTCCACTCAAATCTCTTACCAAGATTAGTTGCAAAAATCAAATTAACATAATTTTTACTAAGTTACAATGTGAATAAAATCCAAAGACTCAAAATGAAACAAGAAACAAGAAATAAGAAATCCTAATAACACTAGGAAAACAAAAATCCTAATTGAACTAGGAAAACAAAATTCAAATTTTGACTCAAAAAATAGAAATAGAAATCCTAATTGAATTTGGAAAACAAAAGTTAAAATCCTAATAGAACTAGGAAAATAATATAGGAATCCTGATGGGATTAGGAAACCTAATGAGACACAAACAAGGATTGAAATAAAAAGAAAATCGAAGCAAATAAGGAAATAGTTAAATTAGAAAGAAATCATAATGAAAATAGGATTAGAAAAGTCAAACCAAAATTTGGAAAGGAGTAGGAAACCAATCCTAGTTTGTCTTGGAAGGATGCTTAGACTTAGTCAAACTCCTTGTAGAATGCTGAAATCTTTGATTCTCCTTGTATAATCTTGAAAATCAACTTCTTTTCTTGTCCTCTTCACTTTAGGAACTAAATAACTTCTATAAATACACCAAAAAGTCAGATTTTAACACTTTTTACTTCTTCTTTTCTTTTTGGACGAATTTTCTTTCTTTTTTTTTCTTTTTTTAATCTTTTTTTTCTTGGCTGATTTCTTTCTTTTTTTTTTCTCCTTTTTTTTTTTATAATTACTGCAAAAAAATTGAAGGGAAAATTAACAACCAAATTGAAGATTAAATACAAGAAGCCAAACTGAATTTGAAGTCTTCAAGCTTGGGTGAGTCCTCCCTTCTTTCTTCTTGAATTTGAATTGGTTCCCTAAGTAAGTATGGTTTTGACCTTCCAATGAAACAAAGAATAGAAATACAAATAGGATAAGAAACAAAGAGATGAATGGAAATAAGACTTGAATCAAAGAAGGTAAAATGATTTTTTTTTTTTTAAGACCTAAAACATGAACAAACAAAGTTAAAAAGATGAAAACAAAGGAATTTAATGAACATGAAAAAAAAATGAAAACAAGAAATACAAACGAAATTGGAAAACACAAATTAAATGGAAAGATATAACCTGATTTAGAGCCTAAGCTCTGATACCAAACTGATACGAACCCCAAGTATATTAAACTTGAGACCCAATTATCTTTACACTTGGAAGCAACTCCTTGGAAAGCTAAATCAGATTTTTCCCAAGTCCGCGACCCAAATCCAACCTGTGATAAAGCACCTTGGAATATGATCACCTTTAGATAATGATCTCTGCAATACAATACCAACTTATGAAAGAGAACCTTGGAATAAATACGCACAAAGTAATTAGTTTTAATTGTATGAACTTGATTCAAGGAATAATCAAAACTAAGAGATCACACTCTTAAGAAAACTAAATTTTATTGATCATAACATCACATAACTTTACATGAATGGTTGAATTTATATAGAGGATTAACCCTAAATTAGAATAAGCTAAGGATTAGAAAATCTCCTAAATTAGAATCAACAATAGAATAGGAAATCTTTCTAAACAAGGATTGAAGTTTCCTAGTTAGAAATTGATTCCTAAACAAATAATAAGCTATAACTGAGTTAGGCTACTAAATTTGATAAGTTTTAAGGCCCAAAACATCTAGAATTAAAGTAAATAACAAAAATCAGAAAATAAAATGAATTACTCAGCTTCAGCTTTCATTGCGCTCACAACACTGTTGTGCTTGTAACAGAGGGTTCTCAACCTACTGTCATTGAGGTCCCGACACTCGTCGCGGGCGCGACACTACCAATTTCAACTTTTATGCACTTTCATCTTATGGTCATGTTTTAAGCTTGACTCTTCATGTATTTGATCCTAATAACTTAGAATGTGTTTTAATCTCTTCATTTTGACATTGGGTTTGAATATGTTGATAAAATCCTTGAAGCTTCCTTAAATATGATTGGATCCATGTGCAAAGCTTGTGATCCAAATTTCCTTGATTGGATTATAGGAAACTTCATACAATCTCATATTCTTCTTGGATGATTCACTAATAATGTACAATGGTCAGATTGTATGTCTTTATAGGCTGTCTTGGTAGAAATGACAACCTTGAAGAACCTTTTTGAAATCTTTATTTTGCAAATATTTGTAGGATTCTTGCAAGGAATGTTGATTCTCATCAGTTCAAAATCTGAAATTCTTGTGTCTTGATATATTATTCCTTGTTCATTTTCTTTCATTAAATTCCTAGTCCTAGTGCTGAATCTTTTTTTTCTAAACGTGGTCTTTGCTTCTTGTGAGTGTCAAAGAAATTTCAAGAATCTCTTAGTGTTTATTAGGCTAACATTGTATTACTTTGGAAATTGCTGATAGATTGGCTCTTAGTAAGAACTTTATAAGAGAGTTGAGAGGAAAAAAAAAAGGCAAGAGTGTGAGCTCAACTAGTGAAAAGCCAATTAATTTGAGTGAAACATGAGTGAACTTGAGTGTCAAATACTTGAGCGAAATATGTGAGGGAGTGAAGTGAGGTTTTAAATTGTTTTACTAACCTGTGTTTTTCAAACAAATTCAAGATGGGTGATCCTTCCAACTCACAACCACATATTGATAGAATTGATGCCTTGACCTAGTTGTTACAAGCCATGAATAGAAGGTATGGTGAAATGGCCGATAGGTTAGAGAGACTCAAGGTTTCGATCACAAGGGGGCAGCCACTTAATGCTCCTAATCCACCACAACCAACTAGGCAAAGAAGAGTCCATCAAGAGGAGGACAATGAGTCATATGGTGATCGAGAAGAAGAAGAAGAAGAAAATTTTGAAAGAATAGGAAATAGGAGGGATAGAAGACAAGAGGGCAATGGAGGTATCAAATTGAAAATTCCTACATTTAAAGGTAGAAATGATCCTGAAGCCTACCTTGATTGGGAAAAGAAGATTGAGTTAGTTTTTGATTGCCATGACTATTCTGAAACTAAGAAGTTGAGGCTTGCCATGGCTGAATTTGAGGATTATGCTATCACTTGGTGGGATGACACTAAACAAAAGAGAAGTGATATGAACCCCAAGTGTATTAAACTTGAGACCCAATTATCTTTACGCTTAAAAGCAACTCCTTGGAAAGCTAAATCAGGTTTTCCCTAAGTCTGCGACCCAAATCCAACCCGTGATAGAGCACCTTGGAATATGATCACCTTTGGATGATGATCTCCACAACACAATACCAAATTGTGAAAGAGAACCTTGGAATAAATACGCACAAAGTAATTAGCTTTGATTGTATATACTTGATTAAAGCAAGAATCAAAACCAAGAGATCACACTCTTAAGAAAACTGAATTTTATTAATCATAACTTAACTTCTTTTTGCATAAGTGGTTGAGTTTATATAGAGGCTCAACCCTAAATTAGAATCAGCTAAAGATTAGGAAATCTTCCAATACAAGGATTGAAGAGTCCTAATTAGAAACTAATTCCTAAATAATAACTAAGTTAGAACTGAATTAGAAAACAAGTTAGGAATCCTTCTTATACAAGAGAAGCTATTTCCTAACTAGAAACTGAAGTCTAATTAATTAAACTATAAAATTCAGATGGGCCTTTGACCTGACATAAAATAGGCCCAAAACTAATTAAAATATGAAAATAAAGTAGTTTAAACAACTCTTGGGCTTTATACATAACATAGGCAGCCCAAAAACTACATAAAACATGATAAATTGAATTTGAAAAGCCCAAATATGGAGGGTCCAATTTGAATGAAGAATGGCAGCCTTGTAAACACTTGAATAGATTAGGCCCAAGTAAACTGGAATGTAATCTGGCCTCTTTATCTTAACAATGGGCTTGAATAGATTGATTAACATTGAGGTTGAATATATTGATTAAGCCCTTGAATCTTCCTTGAATACAATTGGATCCATATGCAAAGCTCATGATCCAAATATCTTTGATTGGTTTATAAGAAACTTCATACAACCTTATTTTCTTCTTGGACGATTCATCAATCATGCACAATGGTTGTATTGTATGCCTTTGTAAGCTAACTTGATAGAAATGACAACCTTAAAGAACCTTCTTGAAATCCTTAACTTGTATGTATTTGTGGGATTCTTTCAACGCATATGGATTCTCATCACTCCCTCCCTCCTCAGGATGATTCATCCTCGAATCTTGACTTGAGCACCTGGTAGGAAATGCATTGCTTTTATCACCTCTTTTCTTCCATGAAAATCCTTCTTTAAAATCCTGAAAAAGAGAAACAAAACTAAACAAAGAAAATTCAAGCTTGTTAATGTTAAAAAACAAAACATCCTTGATACTTTCTTTTCAACTATGCTCACTTGTTTTCTCTCTTCAATCTTAATCTTTTTATTTGAACCTTCTATTATTTCTTTCTTCTCATTTGAAAGTTCATTTTCTTCCTCACTTACTAATTCTTTCTTTTCACACTCACTCTTTTTCTTTTCACTCTTTTTCTTTATGCACCCTTTTTCTTTTATTTCAGTATTTACAACAAACTCAGCCTTGTTTTCAATAACTACTTGAGGAGGATTGTAGATTGGAATTTCTTCATGTTCAATAACTTCTTCAAGCTTTAATGAGGACTCTTCACTTGTAAGCTCCAAAGGTTTTAAGTTATCTTCGTAAGTTACTTCCACAATTTCATTTTGCACCTTGCTTTCCTCATTTTTGAAACTCTCATCACCTTCATTCTCCTTTTTTGACACACTCAATTTTGTCACTACAAGCTCAACAACACCATTTTGTCTTTGAAGTTCTTCCTCTCTTTTTCTTTGTATCTTCACTCGATCATCATCCAATTCTTCTTGAGAAAGAGGAGCAAGGGTAGTATGCTTACCATCTTTTAGTGGGACCTTATAGTGGTTACTGGATTTGATGTGTTTTGCTTGACTAATATTTGTCCATGGTTTTCCAAACAAAACATGTGTCACATTCATTGGTACAATATCACACCAATTTTCACTTTTATACCTTCTGAGAGAGAATGAAACTAAAGCTTGCTCTTTAATCTTGACATATTTATTCAACAAATACAATGAGTGTGGCCTTGGACGCTTTCTAATGGGAAAATTTATTTTCTCAACTAGCTCAAGGCTCGCAAAATTGATAACACTCAATCTATCAATGATCATATGGCATACTCTGTCTTGGATGCGACATCTTGTATTAAAAGCATCATTACATTCTTAATCCTTCAATATCTGCATACCTACTTCTTGCCTCATATCCATTAACTCTTTTTGAAATTCTTGATCAACTTCCATTGTAAAACTTGAAAAGAATGTTAGTAAAGTAGAATAATACCTCACTTCACTCCCTCATGTGTTTCACTCAAGTATTGCCACTCAATCACTTGTGTTTCACTCAATTTATTATGGCTTTTTCTCTTTATGAGCTCACACTTAACCTTTTTCCACTCAAATCTCTTGTCAAGATTATCAAATCTCTTGTCAAGATTAGTTGCACAAATCAAATTAGCACAATCTTGCTAAATTACAATGTAAATAAAAATCCAAAGACTCAAAATGAAAAAAGAAACAAGAAATAAGATATCCTAATGACACTAGGAAAACAAGAATCCTAATTGAACTAGGAAAACAAAATTAGAATTTTGACTCAAAAAATAGAAATGCTAATTGAATTTGGAAAACAAAAGTTAAAATCCTAATAGAACTAGGAAAACGATATAGGAAGCCTAATGGGATTAGGAAACCTAATGAGACACGAACAACGATTGAAATAAAAAGAAAATCAAAATGAATAAGGAAATAGTGAAATTAGAAAGAAATCAGAATGAAAATAGAATTAGAAATGTCAAACCAAAATTTGGAAAGGAGTAGGAAACCAATCCTAGCTCGTTTTGGAAGGATGCTTAGACTTGGTCAAACTCCTTGTAGAATGCTAAAATCTTTGATTCTCCTTGTATAATCTTGAAAATCAGCTTCTTTCCTTATCCTCTTCACTCTAGGAACTAAATAAGTTCTATAAATACACCAAAAAGTCAAATTTCAACACTTTATACTTCTTCTTTTCTTTTTGGACGAATTTTCCTTCTTTTTTTTTTTTTTTTTGCTTTTCTTTTAAATTTTGATTTTCTCTTTTTTTCTTCTCTCTCTCTCTCTCTCTCTCTCTCTTTTTTTTTTTTTTTTTTTTTTTTTTTTTTTTTTTTTACAGCAACAAATTGAAAGGAAAATTAACAAACAAATTGAAGATTAAATACAAAAAGCCAAACCAAATTTGAAGTCTTCAAGCTTGGGTGAGTCCTCCCTTCTTTCTTCTTGAATTCGAATTGGTTCTCCAAGTAAGTATGGTTTTGACCTTCCAACGAAACAAGGAATAGAAATACAAATAGGATAGAAAACAAAGAGATGAACAAAAATAGGACACGAATCAAAGAAGATAAAATGATTTTGTTTTTTTTTTTTTTATTTTCAGACCTAAAACAAGAACAAACAGAGTGAATGAGACGAAAATGGAGGAATTTAACAAAAAATGAAAAGAAACAAAAACAAGAAAATAAACAAAAATAGAAAACACAAATGAAACGAAAAGATATAACTAATTTAGAGCCTAAGCTCTGACACCAAACTAATACGAACCCCAAGTATATTAAACTTGAGACCTAATTATCTTTATGCTTGGAAGCAACTCCTTGGAAAGCTAAATCAGGTTTTCCCCAAGTCCGTGACCTAAATCCAACCCGTGATAGAGCATCTTGGAATATGATCACCTTTGGCTGATGATCTCCATTACACAATATCAACTCATGAAAGAGAACCTTGGAACAAATACACATAAAGTAATTATCTTTGATTGTATGAACTTGATTCAAGCAAGAATCAAAACCAAAGATCACACTCTTAAAGAAAACTGAATTTTATTGATCATAATTTAACTTATTTTACATGAATGGTTGAGTTTATATAGAAGCTCAACCCTAAATTGGGATCAACTAAGGACTAAGAAATCTTCCTATACAAGGATTGAAGATTCCTAATTAGAAAACTATTCTTAATTAATAACTAAGTTAGAACTAAATTCTAAAACAAGTTAGGAATCCTTCCTATACAAAAGAAGTTATTTCCTAACTAGAAACTGAAATCTAATTAATTAAACTATAAAATTCGGATGGGCCTTTGACCTAACATAAAATAGGCCTAAAACTAATTAAAACATGAAAATAAAGTAGTTTAAACAACTCTTGGGCTTTATACATAACATAGGTAGCCCAAACACTAAATAAAACATTATAAATTGAATTTGAAAAGCCCAAATATGGAAGGTCCAATTTGAATGAAGAATGGCAGCCTTGTAAACACTTGAATAGATTAGGCCCAAGCAAATTGGAATGTAATCTGGCCTCTTCATCTTGACATTGGGCTTAATAGATTGATTAAGCCCTTGAAGCTTTCTTGAATACAATTGGATCCATATGCAAAGCTCATGATTCAAATATCTTTGATTGATTTATAAGAAACTTCATACAACCTTATTTTCTTCTTGAATGATTCATTAATCATGCACAATGGTTGTATTGTATGCCTTTGTAAGCTAACTTGATAGAAATGACAACCTTGAAGAACCTTCGTGAAATCTTTAGCTTGTATGTATTTGTGGGATTCTTTCAAGGCATATGGATTCTCATCATTGAAGAACCTCCTAGGTGGAGTTTGTTGTGAGCTTGCTCTTTTCAACTCATCAAGATCGGAATTGTATCTTTCCATGGCATCCATCATGCCATCCAACCGAACATTCAAACATTGGAAGCTGTGTTGAATAGGTTGAATATTGAAGGCTTGATTATTAGTCATTTTTTTTGAACCTGCAAAAATAAGGTAAGTAAAGCAAAATAACCTCACTTCATTTCCTCACGTGCTTTCACTCAAGTAATAAATCACTTAAGTTCACTCGTGTTTATTTTTCACACAAACTAGCAGGCTTTTCTTTAGATAAACTCACACTCTTGCCTTTTACATCTTAATTCTCTCTTTTATTTCTTACAAGAGCCAATTTCCAAAACAACAAAAAATTATTTATTTTTTTTTGCTCAACAATTTAACCAAAATTTAAAAGTGAAATTTAACACAAATTCAAAACAAAACAGAAATCCTAAATGATTTTCGACAAGGATGGAACGAACACACAAATTTTGTTAATAAATTGGGAAAATTATAAAATTAAACAAAAATAAAATAGATAACAAGATGAGAAGAACACAACTAATAGCACTCAAAATAGAGTTTTTCTACACAGTTATAACAAAAAGAAATTTACCAAGAAACCAAAAAAAATGCAAATTTCGAGGCCTAAGTGATGAAATTTGGTTGAAAAACCATAGACATCACAAGCAAAGCTAGTAACTTTTGATCGTTGGCCCGTTTCCCTTGGAACTATGTACTCACAAGGATCAAAGAATGCGATTTTCTCAATACTAAAAAAATATTTCGAATTTTCGAATTACAACTACAAAGAAAAGATATGGGGTTAACAAACGAAAAGGAAAGCAAGAAAACACTGCAAATGAAAGAGAAAACAATAAAATAAAAGTCAAAACAAATTAGGATGGAAAAAGGAAGCTCAAACCGAAATTGAAAGCAAATCCTAGCTTATTTTGGAAGGTAGGCTTGATTTGATCAACTTCTTGATTCTCCTTGATTTGGTTAGAATTTCAGTAATCTTTCTATTCCTTTCTACTCTAGAATTAGAAACAAACACTATATATATTCCTGTATAATTTTGATTTGCCAACATTCTTTCCTTTGTCTTTTCTTTTCCTTTCCTTGGCTGATTTTTAAGATTCTTTCCCCTTTTTTTCTAGCTGATTTCTTTTTTTTTCAATTTAGTTACAGCAACATATCAAAAGAAAAATAAAAATAAAAGTAAACAAATTAAAGATCAAATAGAAGAGGCCAAAATCAAAATTGAAGTCAAGCTTGGATGATTTCCTCTCTTTCTTCTTCCTGAATTGAATTGGTTTCCAATGAAAACACAAGAACGAAAGGAACAAAATTACGACAGGATGGAAGACAAAGAAATGAATAAACAAATGATTTTGGATTTTTCTTTTTTTTTTAATTTTCAAATTTCAGACCTGAAATCACAATGAAACAGAATTAATGAAAAAACAAAGACAAAGGAATTTTAACAAAAACGAAAATGAATGGAAACAAGAAAACAAATGAAAATAGGAAACATAAATGAATGGAAAGGTATAACCTGATTTAGAGCCTAAGCTCTAATACCAAACTGATGCGAACCCCAAATGACCTGTTTTGAGACCTTATACATTTATGCTTGGAAGCGACTCCCTCAGAAAGCCAAATCAAGTTTGCAAGGAAAACTTTAACCCAATGATGAACCTGTGTCACAGAACCTTGGTATGTTGTGAACAAAACAAAGTGATTAACTTTGGAAGTTCATAATATTGATTCAAGCAAGAACCAAAGCTGAGAAAATTCTTACAAAACTAATTTTTAATTATCAAAAGTCTATTCTATTCCTAGATTAGCTAAGTATTTATATCATCTTAACTAGGTTACAAACCATAAATTCTTACTAATAGAAATTCAGGTTTGGGCTTAATTTAAACAAAACTAAAAGCCCAAAATAACTAATTAAAATACTAAAAATAGGAAAAAAAAAAAGATAGATATGGGCTTATTTAACAAAATTATCCTAATTACAAAGTGAATTTCGAATTTAATTTGTTTGACCCATTTGAAATCCATCTTTGAAGCTGAATCTTCATGTTTTGTCTTCTAGCACTTGAATCAAATTAATCAAATCTGAATTTGAATCTTGAATCCCCAATTTGATATTTGACTCCTCTTTGCAATCTTCAATTATGGATAGATTGTTCCATAAGCCTTGCATTAAACCTTGAATTGCATCTTTGAACTTCTTTGTCCTTGCTCTTGTAATTGGCCCATTTGGCAAAATCATTGGATCTTTGCTATTAGCCACTTGGATTGCATTAGGAAGCCAATGATTTTTCAGCCTAGAGATTGGGTTTAGGTGCATTTGCGCAAGGAGAGGTTTCCTCTTGAAAGGAAGTCGAAGCTCAATCTAAGGGGAGATGGTCCTTTTTAAGTGGTTGAAAGAATTAATGATAATGCATACAAAGTGGACCTGCTAAGTGAGTATAATGTTAGTGCTTCATTTAATGTGGCTGATTTGTGTCCTTTTGATGTAGGTGATGCTTTTGATTCAAGGACAAATCCTTGTGAGGAGAGGGGGAATGTTATGGAGCAGCCTATACATCAAGTTCCAAGGATTCAACGTGATAAAGATAAGCATGATCAAGAGGGCATTCAGGCTAGGCTTCAAGACAAGGAACAAGATCAAGTGCAAAAGGCTTCTAGTCTAATTAGCATGCCTCAAGGAGCCATAACAAGGTCTCAATCCAAGAAGCTTCAACAAGCCTTAATCCATCATCTACAAGGCTTGGTGAATTTAGCTAATAGAGGTTTACAAGGCCACCAAAGTTTTGGAATAAGTTCATATCAAGTCCAATACAATTTATGCCAAGTCAATGTTACTAATGGGCTTAGTTAAGAATGTTAATGGGTTTCTTAACGGGTTGGCTGACTTTCAGTTAGAATCCATTAGTTTTATTTAGTTTATTATGTATTTGGGCTGTCCATGTTAGTTATTAAGCCAAAATTTAGTTTGTTAAGTTTTTAGCTAAGATAAGTTTAAATTATCTTTAATACACACCATTAAAGGTAATGATTACCTTTAATTGTTAGGTATTGATTATCCTAAGCTCAAAGGTTAGTTGTTAAGTTTAAATTGTTTCCAATACATATCATTAAAGGTAATTATTATCGTTAATTATTGGGTATTGATTACCTTTAATTATTAGGTATTGATGGTCTTTAATTGTTGTCTTTTGGCTTTTCCTATTCTTGGATGGATGTTGCAAGATCAAAATGGGCAGATTTTATAATGGAAAGACATATTAGATTTGTCATTGATAAACCAAAAGCTGTTAGCTTTTATCTTTGTGTTCTTGCATAGAATACATGCTTGAAGAAACATTCAAGTAAATTGATCACCTGCTTGTGGGGTGTTTCGAAATTAGAATCGAGAAACTAAGTTTTTTTATTCTAAGTCTTGATCAATTTATCTAAGTAACCTAATTTCTAACCTTCCTTAGGGGTTGAATCCAAATTGGTCTTGGGGTTTTCATGTTAATGTGTCTCAAGCTTATTCATGGAGGTTCCATATTAATGATGAATCACTTGGTGATGTTAATGAAGAAGAAGAAGTAAGGCCAAAGGCTAGACAAGATAACAACAATGGTGGGATAAAATTGAAAATTCCATCATTTCATGGAAGAATAGAAAATTCCATCATTTCATGGAAGAATAGACCCTGAAGCATAAGTACTTGGATTGGGAAAAAAAGATTGAGTTTGTGTTCGATTGTCATAACTACACTGAATCCAAGAAGTTGAAGCTTGCTATGGCTGTACTTAATAGGTATGCCATTACTTGGTGGGATGATTCCAAGCAAAAGAGAAGTAGAAATAGAGAAAGACCTATAAAAGAATGGAGGGACTTAAAGGCAATCATGAGAAGAAGATTTATACCAAGCCACTACTATAGGGAGCTATACAATTGTCTTCAAAACCTAACTCAAGGGTCCAAGAGTGTTGAGGAATACTACAAAGAGATGGAGGTAGCCATGATTTGAGCAAATGTGGAAGAAGATAATGAAGCTACAATGGCAAGGTTCCTCAATGGGTTGAACAAAGAGATTGCAAATGTGATTGAGCTGCAACCATATATGGAGATTAAAGATTTGCTTCATCTCACTTTTGTTATAGATAAAGAGGCATGTAAGATCAAAGATTTTTAACTTCTTAATGGTCTTGTCACAAGATCAAGAATAAAGAAATTCAATGAAGCATTAAAATGGGATGATTCAAGGCTTGTGGAATGAACTTGTGATGCAAACAAGGAAGCATACAAAGGTAAGAATCCAATTTGACTTCCCAATGGTCCCATTACAAGAGCAAGAATGAAGAAGAAATTCCATGAAGCACTAAATGGAATGATTTAAGGCTTGTAGGATGATCTCATCACAATTTAAGAATTCAAGAATGAATCATTCATCATTCATCAAAATGGGGATTCAAGATACATATAAAAGTTGGTGACAATGATTCAAGTGGATGAAGGCCAAAACATGGAGAGTTAAGTTTCAAACACTGCGAATAAGCTCAACATAGTCTAGAACATGCCTATGTTCTATGGCGTGTTGGCTACTATGTAAATCATTTTATTTAACAAGCTCAACACAGTCTGGAACACACCCATGTTCCAAGGCGTGTTGCTGCTATGTAATTCATTTTATTTTCCAATTTTTATTCTTTTTTTTTGGGCCTTAAACTTATCATATTTAATAGCCCAACTCAATTATAACTCATTGCTTATTTAGAAATCAATTTCTAACTAGGAAACTTCAATCCTTGCTTAGGAAGATTTCCTAGTCTATGTTTAATTCTAAATTAGGGTTGATCCTCTATATAAACTCAACCATTCATATAAAATTTAGTTAAGTTTTGATCAATAGAATTCAGTTCTCTTAAGAATGTTATCTCTTGTTTTTGATTCCTCTTGAATCAAGGTCATACAATCAAAGCTAATTACTTTATGCATATTTATTTCAAGGTTCTCTTTCACAGGTTGATATTGGGTCGCGAAGATCATTATCCAAAGGTGATCATATTCCAAGGTGCTCTATCATGAATTGGATTTAGGTCACAGACTTGGGAAAACTTGATTTAGCTCTCTAAAGAGTTGCTTCTAAGCGTAAAGATATTAGGTCTCAAGTTTAATATACTTGGGGCTCGTATCACCTTGCTACAATTCAAAATTGCATGGAAGAGTCAAGTATCAAGCTTGGACTTCAAGACAAAAATCAAAGCTTTGTAACATTGATACAAGTACAAAAAGGCAAAAAACTTGAAGATTGAAGCTTCTATGGAATTTGGATTCTCAAAAATTGTCCAAGTTTCCTTATGATGCAAGTTTTGGATTCCATTTGCCATTTGGGCTAACTTTGTTACATCAACCCATTATCTATTTTAGACTAATTTTAAAACACATGTTATTTTGTTTATTATGTGTTTGGGCTGTCCATGTTAGTTATTAAGCCCAAAATTCAGTTTGTCAAGTTTTAAGATAAGTTAAGTTTAGCTTTTAAGTTATACATGCCATTAAAGGTATTGATTGCCTTTAATGGTCTAAGTTGGCTTTTGGCTTTTCCTATTCTTAGAGGGCTGTTCCAACATTAAAAAATAGGTAGATTTGTAATGGACAAGGAAATCACATTTTTGAATGGAAATGAATTAAGAGTGTTTTCTCTTATGTTTGATTCTTTTTTGAATCAAGGTTCATACAATCAAAGCTAATTACTTAGAGAGTATTTTATTCTAAAGTTCTCTTTCATGGGTTGAATTTGGGTCACAAATTTTTATTCCAAGGTTCTTGTTCATGAGTTGAAATTGGGTCGAGGACTTGGTGAAAATCTAATTTAGCTTTCCAAGGAGTTGCTTCCATGCATAAAGATATTAGATCTCAAGTTTAATATACTTGAGGTTTGTATAAGTTTGGTATTAGAGCTTAAGCTCTAAATCAGGTTATATCTTTCTTTGTGTTCTTTGTTTTCTCTCTTTGATTTTCAATTCTGTTTGTTCAACTTTTGTTTAGTCTCATCATCTTCTAAAATCAGTTTGTTTTAATTCCATTTGTGTTCAACTATCAATCTTGTTGAATTGCATCATTTTTTTTCTTTTGTTGTTTGCTTCAATTCCATTTTTGATTTTTTTTGCTTCTATTCTATATGCATGTTTATGTTCTATCCAAAATACCTTGTTGATCATTAAAAAAAAAAAAAAAAAAAAAAAAAGAAGAAAAGAAAGTGTAAAATTCATCTAAGTTAGAGGTGATTTTACAACTGTTCCTCTTGATCTACCTCTATTTTATGAGTTTCATGCCTTTAATTGCTATCCTTTATTGTTGTAACTGAAATATTTTACAAAAAAAAAAAAAAAAAAAGAAATACAAAGCAATCAGCCAAAGTAAAAAGAAAAAAAAAAAAAAGAAAGGTGCTGGATTCAAAGATATTCAAGAAGAAATCAAGAAAAATTTAGTTTGATACAAGGAAATTGATCAAACCAAGGTTGCCTTCCAAAACAAGTCAGAATTTGTCTCCTACTCTTCTTGTAACTATGGTTTGTTTCTTTCAATTCCTACACTGATTTATGCCCTTTTGTGTTCCTCTTAATGTTCTTACTCATTTTTGAATTTTTTTTCTTAGTCCTCGAGTTATTTTTTTTTGTATGCTGTCCAACACTTTGCAGTTTGCTTTTGAAAATTGTGTCTCTTCCATTTCCATTTACCTTGGTTTATTTTATTTTTCATTGTAGTTCAGCAAAGTTTATATAGATTTTGATGTTATGCAACTAATTTCATAAGAGAATTGGAGTGGAAAAAGGCTTAGTGTGAGCTTATCTAAAGAAAAGCCATAAAATTCAGTATGAAACAAGAGTGAATTTGAGTGATAACATTACTTGTGTGAAACACCTGAGGGAGTCAAGTGAGGATCTATTTTCTTGCTTTACTAACTTTTTTTTGCAGCTTATACAAGATGGGTGATCCACAAAGAAATCCCCATGGTGAGATAGATAGATTCTAGGCCCTAATAGATATGTTGCTAGCCATGGATAAAAGATATATGGTGAGATGGTTGATAGAATGGAAAGACTAGAGGTTTCGGTCATAAGGCCACCTAATGCTCTTAATCCAAACCAGCAAGCTAGGTGAGTTCAAAGGAGAATTCATGTAAATGATGACTTTGATGATAATGAATCGCTTGGTGACAATGGAGAGGGGGAGGAGGTGTAACCAAGGGCTAGAAATAACAACAAAAATAGTGGGGTCAAACTAAAAATTCCATCTTTTCATGGAAGAATGGATCCTGAGGCATACTTGGATTGGGAAAAAAAAGATTGAATTGGTGTTTGATTGCAATGATAACACTGAATTAAAAAAAATTAAAACTTGTCGTGTCTGTTTTTGAGGATTATACTATTACTTGGTGGATGACACCAAGAAAAAATGTAGGAGAAATAGGGAAAGACCCATTAAAGAATGTAGAGATCTGAAATTCATCATGCGAAGGAGATTTGTACCAAGCTATTACTATAGAGAGTTATACAATCAACTTTAAAATCTGTCTCAAGGTTCCAAGAGTGTTGAGGAATACTACAAGGAGATAAAGGTAGCTATGATAAGGGCAAATGTGAAGAAAGATAGTGAAGCTACAATGTCTAGATTTCTCAAATGGTTTAAATAGGGAGATTTCTAATGTGGTTGAATTACAGCTATATATGGAGTTAGAAGACTTGCTTCACCTCGCTTTAAAGGTTGAGAAGAGGAGGATGAGCAATTCACCATGGCAAAAAGTGGTACAGCTCTTGTAGCAAGGAGAGCTTTAAATATGTAGATCCAACCAGAAGAATGTGACCAAAGAGAGAATCTCTTCCACACTAGGTGCCTTGTGAAGGATTGGGTTTGTGATCTAATAATTAATGGAGGTAGTGTAACTACTATTGCTAGTACTACTCTTATGGAGAAATTACAGTTACCTACTTTAAGACATCCCCAACCTTACAAGTTAAAGTGGCTTAATGATTGCAGAGAAATTAGGGTGGTAAGGCAAGTTCTTGTTGCTTTCAAAATAGACAAGTATAGAGATCAGATGTTATTTGATGTAGTGCCTATGCAGGCTAGTCACCTTTTGTTGGGACTCCTATGGCAGTATGATCGGAGGGTGTTACATGATGGATTCACCAATAGCTACACATTTGAAAAGGATGGGAAGAAAATTACTCTTATACCACTTTCACCAAAAGAAGTTTATGAGGGTGAGCTTAAAAGAATGCAGAGTGAGAGAGAAAACAAGATTGAGGGAAAAAGAGTGATTGATAAAGTAACAAAAGAGAGTGAGTTTCCAAAAGAAAAGAGTGGCAAAAATATTGAGGAAGGAAGAAAAGTAAATTTAAATGATAAGGGAAAGAATTCAAAAGAGAAAAATACAGTGGAAGGAAAAGAAATAATTGAGTGTAAAAAGAAACAAGTGAGCTTTTACCCAAAAAGGAGTGATTTTAAGGAAGCTTGGTTTTCAAATAGAAGTATACTTGTACTTATGTACAAGGAACTTTGTTTAAACACTAATGACCTTAATGCTTCTTTGCCTAGTGTTTTTGTTTCTCTTTTACATGATTATGGAGATGTCTTTCCTAAGAAGATACCCAATGGATTGCCACCCATTTGGGACATTGAACATCAAATCAATTTCATTCCTAGTGCTTTAATTCAAATAGACCAGCATATAGGAGTAATCTAAGAGGAGAGGGTCCTTTTTAAGTCATTGAGAAAATCAATCATAATGCCTACAAATTGGATCTTCCTGGTGAGTATAATGTGAGTGCAACTTTTAATGTGGTTGATCTTTCACCCTTTGATGTAGATGGTGAAGATTCATAGACGAATCATCTTGAGGAGGGAGGGAATGATACAGATAAAGAGGCACGTAAGATCAAAAATCCAATTTAGCTTTCTAATGGTCCCATCATAAGATCAAGAATAAAGAAATTCAAGGAAGCATTGAATGGGATGATTCAAGGCTTGTGGAAGGACCTTGCTACAATTCAGAATTGCAAGCATGTAGGAGATCTCACCCCTTAAACCAAAGCCCTACTCAAGACTTCCTTCAAACCTTCCATGTTAAATTTGGAGTATATGTTTCATTCTAAATGATTGAGGGAGAAAAATTATGAATATGAGTATATATTTGGTGAGGAGTACAAGATATTTCAAGAAAGAGGCCAAGGGTAATTGTACAAGGTGAACCAAGCCAGCCATTGGAAGAAAGTTCATAAAGAGCATAAGGCACCCAAACTTCTCCTTAAGCCCATCCATCTCCCTCTAATGTCGTTAAAATTTTTAGCAAAATCATAAGGAGGCATCTTTTGGGCATATTCATCATAACATATATGAAATTCAAGGAAAGATGGGTATTCCTCAAAGTGATTTGAATGAATGGGAAGCGAGGAAGAGAAAGAACAAGAGGAAGATGAAGATGAAACTTGATTTAGAAGCCTTAGAAAATCTTTTCTCCATTTTATTTTATTTTTCACTTTTTTAAATTTGCATTCACATTTTGGCACTTTGCTTGCAAAATCAATCATTTCTTGTAATCACCTTCCTTGAGATAAATGCAATTTTATGATTTTAATTAAATTCTAATTTTTTAATCTTAGAATTTCTTGATTAATTGAATTATATTTCTCGACGTAGTTCATCATTGCTTTACTTCATTGCTTAACTTCCTTTTGCAATTTTACTTGATTCATTTCTCACCTTTTTTTGGATCTTGACAAAGGGGGAGAAGGAATTTGATTGAATATATAAATATAAAGTTATACACTTGATTGTTTTTTATTAAATATGAATTTGGCATGAATTGACCTTTTAAAGGGGATTTACTTAATGCATGAACTAAAGGGGAGCTTTGTAAATTATTGCAAACTTGTAAATTTTACTTAATTGTTTTTCAATTCAGTTTAATCGTAAAAATCAAAAAGGGAAAAATTATTAACCTAAGTTGGCTCACAACTTTGTCAATCTCTATTTTGATCTTGTCAATTAAATTGAAATAATCTCATATTTGCAATTAGTATTTCTTTTATAGGAAATACACTCAGAAAATATTAAAAGTTCAAGATATCAAAAATTTCCTAAGTGTAAAAAGCTAGCTTATAAATCGCTCCCACAATTAAAAAGAATCATGCCTGCTATTACAATTGGATACATCATGATCGTGATTAATTTAAGATAAAGAAGGGCAAAAGGATAGAAGGTTTTAAAGAAGGGCAAAAGGATAGAAGGTTTTAAAGAAGGGCAAAAGGACAGAAGGTTTTAAAGAAGGGCAAAAGGACAGAAGGTTTTGCGGTCATGTTTGTGACCGCTATCTTGGACATGAAATAAGAATCGCAACCACGATATTGAAGTTGGGACCGTGGTATTTGCAAAATCAGAGAACCTCTTTAATGACTAGCTAAGGTACTAATGACTAGATGCCATGTGCCACTAGCTATTGTAAATATAAAGATTGCGACCATGATTATGTCTTAGACAGACTACTTTTTGCAAGCTATTTTGGAAGCTAGTGTTTGACATTTATAATCATTTGCAATGGCTTTTTGGAGGATGTAAGCTATAAATACCCCTTCTAAATGCCTTAGACATAAGAGGATAGTTTACCAAGTATCCAAACTCTTGCAATTTTATTTCTCAAAACCTAGAAACTTTGTAAAAACATCTTGTGTTAATTGATTAGGCGTGAGCCATTGAAACACTAGTATAGGTTGTGAAGGAGCCTTATAAAACTCTTATATAGGTTTTAGAGTGAGCCTTAGCAAAAACTCTTGAATAAGTTCAAGTGTAAGCCTTGGGAAAACACTTGTAGGTTTGAGAGTTAGCCTTTTTAAAATTCTTGGTTAGGTTTGAGAGTGACCCTTTAGGAAAACTCTTGTAAAAGTTTGGTATGAGACTAAATACTAAGTTAAGAGTAAAATTTTTCAAAAGTTCATAGATAATGAAATACCTAATTGAGATTGGAGAGTGGATGTAGGATTGGTTATAATATGAACTACTATAAATTGTTGTGTTCTTTCTCTCTTCCCTCTATCTTTAAACTTCCATTGCCATAAATTTCCATTGTTCTTAAATTTCAATCAACCACCAACTTAACCCCTTCTTGGTGCATATCTTGGGCAACATATACTATGAGAATAAAATAAGAAAGAACATAAAAAAAAAGGGTATTCTTTTTATAATAGTTAGATTAGTTATTTTTAGTAAAAGTTATAGATATTTGGTCCAAATAAAATTTAAAAATTGCTATGCGTATAATATAAAAATCAGCTTTCTTAAAAAAGCTCTATTTTCTAGCTTATTCTAATATCAGGGTAATACCCATTTTAGGGACTGCACCTTTTCAAAATAGTCAATTTAGTGTCTTGTTAAGGGGCTTAAATTCATCAAATTGGCTTAATTAAAGGCTTAAGTGGTCAAGTGCTATCACGTGACTATAACATGCACTATTCAATTTGGTAAAGTGATTTTGTAGGACCTCTTTTATATTTTTTTAGTAATAAAAAATACTAAAATTTAAAAAATATATTTTAAAATGATAAAAATATTAAATTTTAAAATTTAAAAAAAAAAAGAAACCTAGATTTGAGTCTGAAACCCGATATGGGTTCTATTTCTCTCTATCTATAGCCCCAAACATAAACCCAAATTCAAACCCTTATCAATTCTCTTCCTCCTCTACTTACAACAATCACCATCATGATAACCATCGCCACCACATCATCCCAAATTCTCAACCACACCTCCGCCTTCCACTCAGAATCCCTATCTAACCTTACTTGCCCCATCACATTTTCTCTACTCTATGTAGCAAAACCTCACCTTCCAACTAAACCACCACACTTAAAACATTAAATTTATCCATGGAAACACTCAAAAAAGCCATCTCCACTGCAAACCCTTTCATTCAGTCCTCCTCTTTGCGCCTTGCTAAAAGGCTTCTCCTTCTTTGGCCCCAAATAGAGTTAGCTCTAACTCTTTTTAAGAATCTCTTTTTAGTATATCTTTTACCAATTCTTGAATGGTTTAATGAAAAAAGATCAAGAATTTTGCCTTATTTGTCAATAAATTTGGATTATGAAAGTGATAAAATTCGATGTATGATATTTTAGTTGTTGTTCCTAACTCGAAGCTACTGTCCAAAATGAGTGGAGGTCAAGCTCTATAATTGAAAGAATTAGAAATCAGTCGTGAACAGGTTCTAGAAGAAAATTGCAGAGTTTTTACTAAATATTTAAGGAGGTTTTACAAAATAGTGATGAAATAAATTAATTACACCACCATTGATAATCTTGAAGGAGATAGGAAAAATTCAGAAATTGGATGGCAACCAAGATAAAAAGATCAAAACAGAGGATTTGGACTGAAGAATGTATGATATAATATAATATGTTGAATTTTTGTTTTATTCCTTTTCTAAATTCATTAATTTTTGAAACCCAGATTTGGGTTTCAAACTCAGATCTGTGTTCTTATTTTTTTTAAATTATTAATTTTAATATTTTATCATTTTAAAATATATTTTTTAGATTTTATACTTTTATATTTAAAAATAAAAATGAGACCCACAGAAATTAACTTTACTAAACTCACAAATGGAAATTGTTAGTGATAATAGAAAAAATCCTTAATTGGTTCAATTTGGTGACTTTAAATTCTTAATCAAATGAAATTTTTTCCAAGATACTAAATTGAACATTTTTAAAAAGTTCATGCACCAAAATGGGTATCGCTCCCCTAATATCTAATTTTTAGCTACGTAGATGTCACAACCTATCTTTGAGCCATTACTGTCTTAGGGCATAGGGAGACATAAGGTCACCTAAACCCGTAGAACCCTCTTATAAGTTATTAATTGTCGAAGAAAATCAGACTACCCTTATCCCAATATCGGAATCAAAATAACCATTCCTTATCACTGATTACCATATCAATCATCTATAAGATAAATATCTACCATTTTAAATCTATTTTCATGTTTATTGCTTTTGAACTCCATTTTCCAGTATTTTAATTACAACTTGTTTATATACTGCTCAAGTGCTTAGACTAAAATAAAATAATACCAAACCATACACATACTAAGAATATTCTAAATTATATCATTATTACATATCTTAACAATCCATGGAGTTCTAAAGTGAAACTTCCAAAATACAATATAGTATATACAACATAATACCAAAAGTAGCAATGCAATTTCCAAGTGGAGATGCAGAACTTGGAATTTATCTTGTTAATCTATCAGCTGGTCCTGAAAATAAACAACAACTATGGGATGAGACAAAACTCAGTGAGTATAGAATAATCTCATAAAGATTAAATAATGGTGTATGCTTAAAGGTGATTCCTTATAGCAATAAAGTAAAGTGGGTTAGAAATTATTCTTATGGAACAATTTTCCCATATATATATATATATATATATATAACAGATATTATATCTTTAGCAGAACAATTCCTTTTTTTTTTTTTTTGGAAACGGTATGTTTCCCCCATAATCAATCGAGTGGCGGCTTACACCTTACTCACTCCCATATATCTCATCACATGTACAACTGATCAAGCCATATGTACTAGGGACCTTAAACCCTTCCCAACTAAGGTTCGGATATTCTTTACCCTATCCGTGGGTTCATTACCATTATGCACAATGTCTGATGTATTGCCCCACATCAGAGGGGTATTCTGCTTATCATGGTATCATTATAACATTTTTCCTTTTTATCCATGAAATGATTCAATGGATAATAAATCAATAACAATTAGGTTCTCATCATTAATCACATTATAAGATCAAAGCAATATAGGCTCACTTGGCCAAATGCCATAAAGGATTATTTGATTCACTTTGGCTTAATAATCAATAAAGTAGATAATGCTTACTAAAGAATTGCAATGTATTTCAAATTGGAAATGATTTAACATTTATGCTTATATTTAAAGCACAAGTTACAAAATATTAGCAAGTACTCACCTCTTACTCTTTAATTCCTATATCGATAAACTTAATGCAAATTATAGCGAGGCTCCTCGGTATCCCAAACAATGCCTTTGCCTTTCGATTCTATAAATACATCCAAACAATGTACATCAATTTCTATTCCTTTAACTTTCTAACTAAACTCTAACAATTTCATATAAACATATCATTTACCCCTTGCTTACACATGTCATAAGCTAATTTAATATCTTTTAAATATCCCTCATAACATAATTAAGGAAAGACATGTAACATCAACATTACATTCTCAATGATCTTATTATAGGATCACGAATGAGGAAATTCATAAAAATGTTAATGAAATAATCTAGCAATAAGTCACAAATACTAGGACAAACTATTTCAATATGGCAAAAAATATAACTGCCCATGGGTGAAACCTCAGCTGTGCCTCCACCCATGGGAGGCTATTAGATGAATTTCTAAATTCATCTTTATGGTCACATGTGGCTGTCCAACCACCATTGATCTTCTCATGCTTTCTTTGTTATCTCTCACTTATTAAATCCCAAATTTTCTCCCATCCTCATATTCCCTCAACTAACATGCAAAACTAGTCCTTCCTTAAATCCCTCCACTAAAAGCAAACCATAAAAATCAAAGAAAAGTATATGCTTGCTAACAACCCATCACACTTTGGTTAGGAACAACGAAAGAAACACTTAAATATAAAAATCTTACCTTGAAATGCTTTAAATTTAGTCCTATCTTGAAGAACAAGTTGAGAGATTTTAGCCTTTAGTGAGAATGTGATTTTGATGCTAGGTTACAAATGAAAAGAATTGACATATTTTCACTTTATATGTAAATGAAATCAATGGTGATGATTTAATCTCACAAGATGGTCACATTTTTGCCTAAGATGGATGGTTAAGATTAACTAAGATGGATGTTTAAGATTGCCCCTAGGTGTATGGTGACTTGGCACCATAATGATGAGTTCAATAATCACCAAAATGCGTATGGACATAGTGATGGAAAAGTGGATTAGCTTAGGTGTTAAAGTTGACAAAAGTCAACAAAGATGGCTATCATACAAAATGGTGACTAACCTAACTTAACCTCACCCTGTGACTAAACTAACTTAACCTCATCCTAACCCTTAGTTAACTTATTCTAATCTTAGCTTAGTTAAGTCCCACCAAATTTGGACCTTGGTGGGTCAGCCATTCCATGGGCTTGGGCCTCGAGTCCAAAGCCTATTAACAAGCCCATCCGAACACGTTTTCCAAACTTAAAAATTTTTTGTAACTTTTTCCCTTCCCTTTCACTTGGCATTTCAAATCATACCTTCCTATATCATAATAAACTCAAACTAAAACATATTGCCTTAAATTAATTCAATAAAATATACATGAACATTCACACTTCATAAAAATACACAATCATGCACGTAGCACCAAAAAAGGGTTTCTTTCATCCCATCACTATATCATTGGTACTATACTCATAAAAATTTATATTTTATGGTATTATTATAACTCTAATGAGCTATGAAAACCTTGGGTATTACATTAGATAATTACTTTTTTTTAGTTTTGGAAGGTGTTTGATAACCCAACTTATTACTTAATTTAATTTTTTATAGCATTTGTTAGTTTTAAATGGTTTGATAATATAACATAAAATTTTCAATTAAGTCAAAAATTTCTTAAGATGATAAGTTAAAATATTTGGCTTCAAATTTCTATTAGGCATGCATAGTTATTGTGATACAGAACCACCAAATTTTTTTTTAATCAACCCTTTTTTTTTTTTCACTTTTCTTTTGAACAACAAATTTTTTTTGGACGTATTTATTTATTTATTTTTGTTTTGTTTTGTTTTTGTTTTTTTAAATTACAAACACCAAAATCTGATTTGCAAACACTAGATTTGATTAAAAGAAATAAGATCAAACAAGCTAACGAGAATAGAATTCAAAGGAACAATAATATCCTAAATGAAAAGAACAAAGAAAACACAAGAATACCGAGAAACAAACTTAGAAGAACAAAAGAAAAATAAGAAATCAGAATCAAAAACACAAAATTGTTAAGGATAAAATATGATCTAAAGCCAAAGCTCTGATACCAAATGATACGGAACCTCTAAGAATAAGCCTGAGAACCCCTTTGATTATTATGGACTCCCACAACATTAACTTGAAAACCCTAATAGCCAATTTAGTCTCAACCCTAAGAAAGGTTAGAACTCAGGTTACTTACATAAATTGATCAAGAATTAGAATAAAGAAAACTCCATTTCTAGATTCCAATTTCGAAACACTCCAAAAGCAAGAGATCAATCTACTTGAATGTTTTTTTAGGCATGCATTCTACGCAAGAACACAAAGATAAAAGCTAATAGCTTTTTGGTTTATCATTAACAATTCAAATCTAATCTTTTCATTACAAAAATCTGCCCATTTTAATCTTGGAACATCCCTCCAAGAATAGGAAAAGCCAAAAGGCAATAATTTAAGACCATTAATACCTATCATCAATTCCTAATAATAAAAGGTAATCAATACCTAACAATTAAAGACAATTAAAACTTAACTTAACATCTGACCTTTGAGCTTAGAATCATCAATACCTAATAATTAAAGGTCATCATTTACCTTTAGTGGTGTGCATTAAAGATAATTTAAACTTAACTTTAGCTAAACTTTAACAAACTGAATTTTGGCTTAATACTTAACATGGATAGCCCAAATAATAATAAACTAAATAAAATTAGTGGATTCTCAATGATGAATGGCCAACCCTTTTGAAACCCATTAACATTCTTAGCTAAGTCCATTAATAACATTGACTTGGCTTAAATTGTATTGGGCTTGATTTGAACTAAGCCTAAAACTTTGGTGGCCTTGTAAACCTACACTATTTGAATTCACCAAGCCTTGTAGATGATGGATTAAGGGCTTGTTGAAGCTTCTTGGACCTAGATCTTGTTATGGGTCCTTGAGGCATGCTAATTGGACTAGAAGCCTTTTGAACTTGAATCCTTGGAACTTGATGTGTAGGCTGCTCCATAACATTCCCCCTTTCCTTAAAAGGATTCGTCCTCAAATCCAAAGCATCCGCCATGTTCCATCAAGAGTCGAACAAGGACTTAGACTTTCCCTCACATATCCCTTGGATAGCAACTCCTCCACTTGTCTTTGGATCTCTTTTGCCTCACTTAGATTTGTTCTATATGCTGGCCTATTGGGTATGGCAGCCTAGGAATGAAGTCAATTTGGTGTTCTATGCCTCTAATTGGTGGTAAATCACTTGATATCTCCTCGGGAAATATATCTTCAAATTCCTGCAAAAGTTCAACAAACACACTTGGCAAAGATGTGTTAAGCTCATTAGTAGTAAAACATGCCCCTTTATACAAAAGTACAAATATAGGCCTTTTGGAATACAAAGCATGCTTAACTTCACTTGACCTTGCTATCAAACTCACATTTTTCTCTCTAGGCTGAATCTGTACTCCTTTCTCTTTTCCTTCATGCTTTTCACTCTTCTTATTTTTACTCTCTAAAACACTTTGTTTACTCTCTTTTTCTTTCTTTTCGGCCTCAACTCTCATCCTTTCCATTTTACATTGGTCTTCATACACTTCTTTTGAGGACAGTGGTGTTAGGATTGTCTTTCTACCATCCTTGGTAAATACCTATTAAGGTACCCATCATGTATAGCTTTTCTGTCAAATTGCCTTGGTCTCCCAAGCAATATTTCTCCAGCATGCATAGGCACTACATCACACAACACCTCATCATGATATTTTCCAATTGAAAATGAAATCATGGCTTGTCTATTCACCTTTACCTCGCTATAATCATTAAGCCATTGAAGCTTGTATGGACGTGGGTGTGGTACAGTAGGCAGTCCCAACCTACTAATCAAAAGGGTACTCACTACATTGGTGCAACTCCCATTATTAATTCACACTACAAGTTTTGCCTTGAACATGACACCTTGTATGAAATAAGTTGTGCCTTTGCTCCTTCAATCGAGTGCTAAAAGCATGGCTTATGACCAGCAAATCACCTTTAATTGACATGGTTGCAATAGAAAGGTTAGAAAACAAAGAAAAATAGAATATGAATTAGGAACCTCATAAGCACTCCCTCACATGTTTGCAATCCAAAGATGGGGTTGGTCACTCATGTATAACTCAAGTAATGAATTCACTTAAGGTATTCCTCACACCACTTTAGCTAATTCTTTTATGTTCTTAGGTGAATCACACTTAAAAAAAAGAAAAAAATTCAATTAGCTTGCAATGTGTAGAATTCCAAAATTGAAATTTTCAAAACCAAGTTTGATGCAATTCGGTCTGCAAGAAAATTTAACAATCAAGAAGCAATAAATCAAAAAAAAACTCAAAATAGATGAAGACATATAAAAGAAACACAAGAATTACTTAGAGCACAATAAGGTTTTTTTTTTTTTTTCGAAATTTGAAGGACGTTTTGGATAAGGAATTGGAATTTGCAACAAAAATCCTAAATTGAACAATAATTGTAAAGATTCCAATAAGAGTAGGATTCTTAATTACACAAGAAATCAAATTAGAAAAATGAACCCTTTAACAATCAAGAATTTTGAATTATATATATATATATATATATATATATATATATATATATATATATATATATATATATATATATATATATATATATATATATATATATATATATATATATATATATATATATATATATATATATATGTATTTTTTTTTTTTTTTTTTAGAAAACACGAATTTGAATATGAATTTGATGAAATTCAAAATTCAAAACAAAAGGGTTTAGTCTAAGAAGTGAGAACAAGGCTAGAACAATTAAACACAAAAAGAACAATTAGGTAGGAAATTTAGAGTTAAAGAACATGAATTTGAACTAGGATAAAACCTAATCTAGAGCCTAGGCTCTAATACCAAATGATACAGAATCTCCAAGAATAAGCTTGAGAACCCCTTTGATTGTTACGGAGCCCCACAATATTAACTTGAAAACTCCAATAGCTAATTCAGTCTCAACCCCTAAGAAAGTTTAGAACTCAGGTTACTTACATAAATTGATGAAGAATTAGAATAAAGAAAACTCCATTTCTAGATTCTAATTTCGAAACACTCCATAAGCAGGAGATCAATCTACTTGAGTGTTTCTTTAAGCATGCATTCTATGCAAAAATACAAAGATAAAAGCTAATAGCTTTTTGGTTTATCATTAACAATTCAAATCTAATCTTTTCATTACAAAAATCTTCCCATTTTAATTTTGGAACATCCCTCCAAGAATAGGAAAAGCCAAAAGGAAATAATTTAAGACCATTAATACCTATCATCAATTCTTAATAGTAAAAGGTAATCAATGCCTAACAATTAAAGACAATTAAAACTTAACTTAGCATCTGACCTTTGAGCTTAGAATCATCAATACCTAACAATTAAAGGTCATCATTACCTTTAGTGGTGTGCATTAAAGATAATTTAGACTTAACTTTAGCTAAACTTTAACAAACTAAATTTTGGCTTAATACTTAACATGGACAACCCAAATAATAATAAACTAAATAAAATTAGTGGATTCTAAATGATGAATGGCCAACCCTTTTGAAACCCATTAACACTCTTAGCTAAAACCATTACTAACATTGACTTGGCTTAAATTGTATTGGGCTTGATCTAAACTAAGCCTAAAACTTTGGTGGCCTTGTAAACCTACACTATCTGAATTCACCAAGCCTTGTAGATGATGGATTAAGGCTTGTTGAAGCTTCTTGGACCTAGATCTTGTTATGGGTCCTTGGGGCATGCTAATTGGACTAGAAGCCTTTTGAACTTAAATCCTTGGAACTTGAAGTGTAGGCTGCTCCATAACATATTGGTTTTTAAATTTTTTTTATTAAAGTGACTTTTATTACCTTAATACATTCATAAATTGAGTTTTATATCATTGACTTTTAGTTGTATTAATTTTGTTGATTTTATACACTTTGAAATAATTTTCATTAATAACAGTTATTAAACAAATTAATTATATATAGCACTTAAAAATTTTAATATTTATTATATTCGACGTTTAAAATTCAACCCTCAATTTTTTTAATTCTTAATTTTTAGTTTTATCAAACATCACTTAATAAAAAAAAAAACTATAAAATCAACTTTTCACTAAAAAAAAAGTTTTTTCTCTTATCGAACTTTGTGCAAAACACCACTTTATTGAATAGGTTTTAAATGATGAATTATTATATCATAAACCCTGGTCCATATTATATTATGGACCAGAAGATAAGTTAATTATTATATATATAACAAAAACATTAAAAAGATGGTTAGTGTAGTTGGTTATCAGTTTAACTTCATAGTTTGCATATCCTAGGTTTAAACAGCGGAATTAACACTTTGTTGCGCTTTTTTATTTTCTTTTTTTTTTTTTTTTTAAATTTTGTCCAAACATGCATTTTTTAAGTGTTTCTTTCTTCTTCTTTTTTTACATTTTCTTTTTCTTAAATCATTTGTTTCTTATTTAACTCAATTGTTTCTTAATTTTTTGAAATCAAATCTTTTTAAATAATAATAATAATAATAATAATAATAATAATAATAATAATAATAATAATAATAATTATTATTATTATTATTATTCAGCCCTTGAAAAAATTATTAATTTGATTATATAATTAATTTTCACAATATTAATTTTTCTAGTTTATATTTTATGCTTTGTATATATAAATGTTAAATCAAATTATTTGTAGTATGATGTAAATTTATTAATTTAATTAATAATCATGTTCACCACTTTTAACCAATAGATTCATTAAGCATTACTTATAAGTTTATCAAATATATGGTGTATGTTCATAATTTGTAACTGTAGATTTATTAGTTATATCAGTATTGTGATTCACTGTCATACAGATTCATATTAGGATAACCTATAAATTCATTAAACAGAAACTGTAGATTTATTAGTAGTAGAGTGTAGGTTTATTGAAAATTAACTGTCAAATACAATTTGTATAATAATCATGTTTACCACTAACAAGTAACATGTTTATTAAATATATAATGTAAGTTCATCATTTATAAATTGTAGATACATCAGTTATACCAGTATTGTAATTTACTGTTATACAGATGCATATATGATAAATTATAGGTTCATTAAACAGAAACCATAAATTCATCAGTAGTAGAATCTATGTTGATTGAAAATTCATTGTCAAATATTATTGGTATAATAATTATATCTACCTCTTACAAGCAATAAATTCATTAAGTATTACTTATAAATTTATCAAATATATAGTGTATATTCATTATTTGTGACCTGTAAATTTATCAATTATACTAGTAAGAAAATAAAAGTTAATCTTTATATCTTACACCTATATTTTATATTTTATAAACCTATACTTTATATTTTACACTTTATATTTGATGAACTTATATGTAATACTTAATGATTCTATTGCTTTTAACTATATTTGACAGTGAATTTTTAATAAATATACACCGACTACCAATAAATTTACATTTTTTATTTAATAAATTTACAATTTATTATATATGAACCTGCATGACATTGAAAATTCATTATTATAAAAAAGATAAATATGACTTTTATAAAAATGTAAAGTTATCCTTAAAAAACCATTTAAAAAAATTACCCATAAAATATTAAAATTTATAAATAAAAATTATATTGAAAAATTAATTATCATTATAGGAATTAAATGAAAATATTCAACCATTAACATAATTTTTTCTTATAAAATTAATATAAATTTAATTAGAGCAATTAAACAAATAAAAAAATTTTAACTATTAATATAATTTTTCTTAAAAAATAAATTAAATATAATTTTAATTATAAATATTACAAATGAATAAAAAATAAGAGAAGAAAAAACACATAATAATTAAAAAAGAAAAAATCAATGAATAAATAAAAAAGAAAAAAAAATAAAGAGTTTGATTCTCGTGATTTATATCCGCACCTTTTTTATTGCAAAACTAATACGTTAAACGGCTATTCCATCTAGTCTTTCCAACTTTTTTACCATATATAAAATATTTGTCTTAAATGATGGGGATTGTGTAAATAAGTAATTTTGTCCCCTAAACGGTGTGTTATAGGAATTTGGGAACCCTAAATTATAATTATGATGAGATAGAATTTTGAAACAAATCCTTGAAGGAGAAGATGATGATGGAAGATTTCGAGAAGAAGGTGAGATTAACAGAGCCAATGGAACAATCTTCTCATAAACCAACGCTCATTTTGCTTCGCAGATTCCTTCACATCCAGCAGCGCAGAGCCCAAGCTTATGCCAATCTCAAAAGGTACAAGTTGATTGCAAATCACAATTCATCCAATTTGATTCTTGATTTTTTTGCTCTTAACTTTGATTTTTGATTTTTGTTTCTTGATTATTTGGGCAGGGGTTTTGATGATTATATTGTTTCAGGAGGGGAATTAGCTTACCAACAACTTTGCAATGAGATCACTGTTGAGTTCAATGACTGCTCAAAACAAGTTTAGCATCTCATCTCATCTAATTATTATAATTAATTATGTAAAAATCAATTATACTTGAGAGTTGATTGCAGGTCCTTGAAATGGAATCTCTATTTCGAAACCCTGATTACAACCGACTTGATCTGGCTCAGCTACTACGAGCTGTTCAAGCCCACGAAAAGCAGAAATTACATCTGGTACTTGTATTCATTTCTCTATTCAAACCTTTATGTTTCTAACTCAAAATTAGGTTTTCTATTTCTATTTGCTGATGACTTTTCTGAAATGAACTCTTTTACTGCCTGAATTTATTTAGTATGCTTTCTTCTTAGTATTATTTATGTACTCATTCTCATTATTAATAGGATTTGCTTCATAGAAAATATACCTTTTCGGATAGTAAAATAAATTAAAACAAACTAGCCAAACTCATCCATATCTATAATGGCTATAGTAGAAAAGAACACTTAAAAAATTTCTACAATCAGGAGTAATACATTAATTACAGGGGAATGTACAAAAAGTACTCTTTGCTTTGACCTTTTAAATTTTGGGGTATGTGGAATTTTTTTGGACAAAAGAAGTCTGAATTTTGCACTGTTAGCAATTTAGGGTTATCAGTCCTAACGCGTTTAGAGTATGTTGACGCAGCATTCGTAGACTTCTTTTTTTTTTTTTTTTTTTTTTTTTTTATATAATAAAAAAACTTACTCATGGGTAATTAGCGATTTTGAAAAAAAAAAAAAAGAAAAAGAAAAATAAAACTTAACAGAAAATAAAACATTTCAAGATCATCTTAATCCAGCCAAGATCATCTTCTTCTTCCCCAGCCAAGATGGCCATATTCTTTTTTTCTAGACTCAGATGGCCATCGTTACGAATTTCCAAATCAGTGCCATCGTTCATGATTTGAGACTGATTGGATCTTCATTGCACCATCAAACAATCGAACTCCTTTGGCCATGTTCTTGCAGCATTTCAAGAATGGGATTTGGGATTTGTGGACAGAATGAAACAAGAGAGAATGGAGTTGGGCTTGCTGTTTCTGCTGATTCTCCAATGTCGAGGTCCACGCACAACCTAGCATCACTGGCTTCTGTCGATTCTGAAATTGATGCAGATCGAAGCCTAGCTGAGCTTGCGAATGTAGCTCAGTTGCGAGCCCAGATTGAAATGCCATCAACAGTTGAGGCTGCTCACTGTTCACCAGCCCGGATTTCGCTGTCGACTTCTGCCTTTGCTGCTCCTTTACCATCTCCGTCAGTCCAAGTGAGACCCTATCTGCATTTGCTTTTCTTTTTTCTTTTTTTTTTTCTTTCTTTTAATATATAATTTAATCATATTCAAAGCAAATTTTTTTTTGATTTTGTAATCTGTTTCTTAGTTGTGTGCCTATTTTTTTTTAAATTTTTTTTTTATAATTTCTTGATTTTAATTTTGGTTCATGATTTTTTTTTTTAATTTGTGATAAAATCCAGGAGGAAAAGTTATAATCCGTATGGATTTTTCTAATTAAAAAAAATATTAAAATGGAACCCACGGCTATTATGTGAGCTGAATCTAATGCCGTTAGTGCAATAGACCTCAAATTGCTAATGGTACGAAGTTCAAACCTTTTTTGTCAAAAAATTTTCTAGATCCCAAAGGGTAAAATGGTCAAATTATAGAGTTTTTTTTTTTTTTTTACCTTTCCCCATAAAAATGGTCAAATTAAATGCTATGAGTTGTGATGCTCCTTGACCTTGACCAATCAACAAAAAACTGAACCAACATAGATAGCACTTTGGAGAAAATTGAAATTACAGAGATATAGAGATACAAAACTGAAGACAATAACACAGAAGATCCCTCTTATGGCCTGTCCACAAGTTGGGGAACTTTCTGTTCATCTCAATATTGTTCAGTCATGGCTACCCAAGATATTAAACCTTTCTCACGCCAGTCTCTGTACTCCTATTTGGCCTAGATAAGAAAATTTTGTTATGGGACCAGAAAATTTTGAAGATGCCCACTTGGCTCTGAATCTGCACTTTAGTATCCAGAACTTCGTAAAAGAGCTTCTCTACTGCCAAAAGAGACTTGTTAGGCCATCCTTAATTTACAGAATAGGGGTGGTTATGGTTTTCTGTTCCCTCATGCAGGATTTTAGAGTTAATTCCTTGGAGGTAGCAGATTTCTCAATCAGACCCTGATGATGAGTCTGTTCCATTGAATGAATCCTCTCCATTTGCTGAAACAGGGGGGTTCTTGTGATGGTGGTTCTCCTTGCTGCCACTTGTTTATCTTGGTCAAATATTGGTATCTGTCAGGAAGGTCTCCTACATTGACAAGAAAATGTATCTGTATTATAGCAATGTAAAACCAGATGCTGGACAGTAGTAAGAAGCAGAAGGTCTTGCAAAGTGGATTCAGTTTCACCCGTGCAATCCTGACAGTTAATAGTAGGAAACATAATGATGGATGGTGTGAAAAATAATGATCTGTTCAAGTTTCTTGGACAAAGAAGATGAATCTTTATGAGGTAAGTTAAGGATCCTAGAAATCTCAAGGATGCTTGGTGCACTTCAGGCTGGTTATTTGGGATATTGATACAATTATTTTCTTCTGCCCCTTTTGTGCTTGTGTGGGGGATTAATTTTATAATTGAAGGATGGGTAATTTACTGTCAATTTATTCTTCCTGGTATTATGAAGATTGGTATATATAAAAGAGATATCATTAAAGAAATGATTGTGCCAAACTATCAATTCCAGAAATGATTGCATCAACACAAAGATTTGGTAAAACTGTAAAACCAACTGCAAATGAGCTGGGGAAAAGGGGCAACCATAAATGGGCTGGGGAAAGGGGCAATGACAAACAAATGAAATTGTTATAGATAGATATCATCAACCTCAACCAGTTTTTGAATGAGAAGTGTGAAATTACAGATATGCATTTTTCTTCAGTATTTATAGATAGATAGATAGATAGATATATAGATTGATAGAGAGAGAGAGAGGTTTGAAAATTCATATCATCAACCTCAACCAGTTTTTGAATGAGATGTAAAGTGGGAAGTAGATATGCATTTTTCTTCAGTATTTATTAATTGTTTTCCTTTTGTCCTCTGCCATCTTTCATAGGAAAAAATCCAGTCACTTAATGGAATTCAGTGATATCTTGTTTTGGTGCTTTTTCTGACAATATAATCACATTTTTCTTTGCCATTCCCTTCGAAAGACTGCAACAATTCAGGTATTGAAGAAGGCTGGTCGCCCATCAGAGCGACTAGTGAGCCATGAAAATTGTAGATTTACAAAACCGATGGAGCATGAGTGTGTGCATGTCCATGAAATAACTGAAGCCGCTGGAACCGAAGAGGCAGAAGCAGATGCCGAGTATGACAACGCTCTCAAGGAAGCCATTAGAGGTGTACAAGATGCTGTGACTGCCATAAATGAACATTTAGAAGAAGTCATGTACGAGATTGCTGCACTTGAAGCTTAGTGACTTCTAATTAGAGCTGATAGGGAGTCTGTAATCCTTCAGAAAATAAGGAGATATAATAAGACTAAACGTCATAATCTGTTCAGCAAATTGGTCTTATATTATATTGGTCAGAGAAATGTGCATAAGAAATTCTCGTTCATTGTTGTTTTTGCTGCCTTTCCTCTCTTTTTTTTTTCCCTACAGCAACCGTAATGTTTTTTGGGTTATAGGCATTAAATTAATTTGCCTAATAAAAAGATTAATTAGAGCCTTAATGGCAAGGTTCAGATTTGTTCTTTAAATTATTGGGATAATCAACGAGGAGGTTTCACTTGGAATTGTTCACTCTACCGATCTAAAACGCATATGATTAGCGTGCTTCTCGAATGAGTAATTTTACTTGCACTAAACCCCGTTGAAAGAATGCAAAAACTTGACGTCTTCCAGGGTTTATATTTCCTAACAAATCAATTTGAGGGTCAATTACTATTGACCCTGTAAGTTTTGTTAATTCTTATTTTTTGAGAATTGCATTATTTAGCTTCTAAGATATAAAAATTACTCAAGGGCAACAATAAAAATTAAGTAATTTTTCTGTCTGGAATGAAGGTAATTTACTCAAGGGCAATAATAATTTGCTCTAAATTCCAAACCTTTGTTTAAAAAACTCAAAACTTCAAAAAATTGAAGTAATATTATTTTACCAATTTAATGTTTGAAAATATGTAATTAATAGAATTCATTTCTTCTAAATGTAAAAATAATTCAATTTGAAATAAATGGAATCATGATGAAAGTATGCACTCAAGTCTACTTCTCCTAAGTTCTTGACTTAATGTTCCACTAGTTCATCGATTTTCCCAAAGCTCTAACAAGTTGTTGATTTTGGATTTCACCCTTATATTTTGTTTAATAGGGATTTTGCCCACACTCAAAGGTTCACAAATAAATCTTGAGGTTTAAGATATCTGTCACGACCAGATTTATGATCCAAGGCGGATGGGTTTTGCACTGCTTTCTAATAGAACATTAAGGGATCAACAAAATGGATCTGAAACCCAAAACAGAAAAAGGAATTGCCACCTATTTTTTAAAAAATAAGAAAAAGGCGTGATTAGGATTCCTTACTTCTTACCTAATTATCCAAATCAAATATTCTAAATAGGGAAGTTAGGCACAGGAAGGTGCTAGGCATCTAAGTTGCCCAATTGTGAGGTTGGCTTCTACTATTTGGTCTTGTTAATGCATTCTCTCATTAGGTTTTTTGGCCATATAATGCAACCCGCTAGCTATATGGATCTAGGAACTAAATATATTAAAATCAAATCTCGAAGAATGAGTCCAAATCAAGAAAGGAAAAGTTTGACCCAATCCAAACCTGTTAAATAGAACCAAAGCTATGGGTTGATTGCCACAAGTTATATTGATAAGATCATATTTAAGTACTAAAATAAGAACTAAGAAGAATTTCTCACTTGAAGAAAATTCAAAGAAAATATCATTCAAAAACTAAATCTAAAGTTACAATGAAACTTGAACTTATATGGAGGCTCAACCTTAAAACCCTAACCCTAGAAATCAGTTATTAGGTAATCTTATCTTTACAAGGAACTAAATCTTTTTAATTTAAAAATAAATTCCTAAATTAAAGAAATTAAAATGAACTTGATTGGACCTTAAAATATAACAAGTTCAGGCCCCACACACATCAGGCACGCTTTAATTAAAACTCAAAAAACAAAATACTCCAACAACCAGGCTTGCGTTGCACCTGTGCTATAAAGAAAAGCCTGCTCATTGTTGCGCCTGTGACACCTTCAGTTTTCAGCATTTGCAACTTGTTTATCATTTTCCACCCAAGAATAGGTTATCAACCTTGGGGTAGCCTTAGGTACCTCTTGGATAGTTTGGAAGTCTTTTAGAGTTGATTCTTTATCTTACATTTCCATGATTAACCCTTGCAAAGCTTCTTTCACCCTCTTCGTCTTTGCTCTTGTCATTGGACTTCCAATCCCTTGCAAGGGATCTTGGGAAGATCTTGGAATCATGCCTCCTTGATCTACATCACCATATTAACATGATAGTTTATCACAACATCGGTCACTCCATTTCATATGGTGTTTTATTTAACATAGCATGCCTCAAACAATACTTAGCATAGTGCTTTGGGACTTACCATGTTGTCATGCCTTCATGCCATCCTAATACATTTACATCCTAAAAATGGCTTATTTTTACCAATTTTATTTAACAAAATCGTCATCCTTGCACGAAACACATTGAGAATAAAATAAAGGCAAGAAAGGCAACCTAAACATGCATACTAGTTAGTCAAATTATTTGCCTAAGTTCAACATGCAAATCTAGGTTAATCTAGGTTCATTTTAGATTCAATTACATGCATAAATCCCTTATTACCAAGTTGCATGCCAAGTGATCAGACATTCAAAACCTAATTCTAAATTAAACTAAAATTAAAGGGGAGGGGGGATTATTAAATGGTCTTTTACAAACCACAAGTAATGAAAAATAAGTAAAACCTAACCCTAAATAAAATTACATCCCAAAATGGATTTATAGAAAAATTAAATAAATTCTAAGTCTTTTGGGATGGAAAGGGGTCACCGAGAGTTGAAGGAACATAAGAGAAGACTAGATTGAGGAGTCTAGATAGGGGCGCACAGAGGCTCATGCGCCCTTGGTGCCTAGATGGCTCTTCTTCGCTATTTTGTTTCAACTCTGATTATGTTTTGGTTGTTTTTTTTCCCCTAAGGGTCTCCAAGCTTTATAACATGTATGTAAAACCTCAAAATAAACAAAGAATTTGGCAATAGGGTTATATTAAATCAAAACAGAAGTAAAACACCAAAAACATGAAGAATGCAAGAATAAAGGATATTAGGAGGGGCATACAAAAGGGTGTGCGCCCCTGCTCATTGGTTTCGGTTTTCCTATGCTTTTGTTACTGTTTTCCTTCAATCACTTTCTATTCCAAGTGATTATAGAGGCTCATTCATGCATTTAACAAGTCATTTCAAAAGGAGACTAACATACAAACTAAACATTAATTAACATGATGGAAAGTTAAACAAACAATCAAGGATTAAAGAGAAAATGAGTTTTCATGAAGCAAGGGTGATCAAGAGCTGGTATTGACCCCCTATCACTTTAGAATCATAATAATAAACATGATAAAAATGAGAATTATATAATTAATAATAAACAAAACCATGAATGTGAAACGATCTAATGAAATCATACACGATGAGAAAATAGTTGAAATAACATATATGAATCAAAACTTGGAATGGAGAGGATCAAAAACTCATTTTGGTTCTCTCATATTCCATCATAACAGCAATTAAACAGAAATCAAATAACAATAAGAACATCAAATCAATAGGAATCAAACTAACATGAATATGAACAACTAAAAATGCAACATAAAATAATACTAAAACTAAATAAAGAATTCACTTCCATAGACCTGTCCCTTGACACAATTAGACCTTTCAAAAATTTGAAGCAATGAGAGTCATTAATCTTAGGGAATCATGGCTCAAGTAAAATGAAATCATATCATACCTTGTTGTCCTTGCTTAGGAATTAATTCAAAAATTAGTTCCTCAGTTCTATTGTTCTTCCTTTCCTTTTTGATTATGTTGACCTAAGTTGTTTTAAAACTTAGTTAATCTATATTTTGATTGATAGTAGTATGTGCCGTATGAGCTATATAATACTTATGTAATTGTAGATAATAATTTCCAATGGTATTATAAATATATTCATTATGTGAAAAGGGTTTCATATTATTGAATATAGTCCATAAGTATTTATAAAAAGATCTATTCTCAAGTATTGAGAATATGGTAGACAGATCACTCTTGTACAAATATTTTGAATATGTTCGTAGTCATAGGATTAATGACTGGGCATCATAACTCTAGAAGACTATCACCTTTGTTTGTTTTCTATAATCAATATGTAATATAGATGATTATAGAGGTAGTGACTCTCACACTGCTTAACATGTGATGATGCGAACCCCAAACGACCTGTTTTGAGATCCAATACCTTTATGCTTGAAAGCGACTCCCTTAGAAAGTCAAATAAAGTTTATAAGGAAAATCTCAACCCAATGATGAACTTGTGTCAAAGAACCTTGGTATATTGTGAACAAATCAAAGTGATTAACTTTGGGAAGTTTGAATTATTGATTCAAGCAAGAACCAAAGTAGAGAAAATTCTCACAAAACTAAATTCGAATTATCAAAGTATGACCTATTCCTACTTTAGCTAAGTATTTATATCATCTTAACTAGATTACAAACCATAAATTCTTACTAACAAAAATTCGGGTTTGGGCTTAATTTTAAACAAACTAAAAAGCCCAAAAAAACTAATTAAAATACTTTAAAAAAAAAAAGGATAGATATGGGCTTAATTAACAAAATCATCCCAATTACAAAGTGAATTTTGAAATTAATTTGATTGACCCATTCGAAATCCATCCTTGAAGCTGAATCTTCATGTTTTGTCTTCTAGCACTTGAATCAAATTAATCAAATTTGAATTTCAATCTTGAATATCCAATTTGATATTTGACTCCTCTTTGCAATCTTCAATTGTGGATAGATTGTTCCATAAGCCTTGCATTAAGCCTTGAATTGTATCTTTGAACTTCTTTGTCCTTGCTCTTGTAATTAGCCCATTTGGCAAACTCATTGGATCGCTATTAGCCACTTGGATTGCATCATTCTCTCCCTCCTCAAAAGGATTCGCCTTCGAATCTTCACCTATGTCAAAAGGAGAGAGATCACTTACGTTGAAAGTAGCACTAACATTATACTTACCAGGAAGGTCCAATTTGTAGGCATTATCATTGACTCTTTCCAAAACTTGAAAAGGTCCATCTCCTCTTGGATGCAACTTAGATTTTCTGGGACTTGGAAATCTTTCCTTTCTCATATGCATCCAAACCCATTCGTTTGGTTCAAAGATTACTTTCCTTCTTCCTTTGTTATCTTGATTTGCAATTTGTTGATTTCTTTTCTCTATGTTCTTTCGCACATCCTCATGAAGTTTTTTAACCATTTCAACTTTCTTCTTACCATCTAAACTGCTCCCTTCTTGAATAAGTAAAGGAACCAAATCCAAAGGGGTTAGCGGATTAAAACCATAAATAATCTCAAATGGTGAATAACCTAAAGTGGAATGCACAACACGATTATAAGCAAATTCAACAAATGGCAAACAATCTTCCCAATTTTTCAAATTCCTTTGAATGATAGCACGCAATAAAGTACCTAAAGTTCTATTCACTATCTTAGTTTGTCCATTAGTCATCACAAGTAGTAGAAAACAACAATTTAGTTCCCAATTTACCCCACAAAACTTTTCAAAAGTAGCTCAAAAACTTTACATCTCTATCACTTACAATTCTCCTAGGAATGCCACAAAGTCGTACTATCTCCCTAAAGAATAAATCAACAATATTTGTTGCACCATCAATTTTACTACATGATATAAAATGTGCCATTTTAGAAAACCTATCAACAACAACAAAGACTACATCCCTCCCCTTTTTCAACCTAGGTAAACCTAACACAAAGTCCATTGAAATATCAAACCAAAGTTCATTAGGTATAGGTAACGGGGTGTACAAACCACATGGTAAAACTTTAGACTTTGCCTGTTTACAAGCAACACATCTATCATATATTCTAATGACATCCTTTTTCATTTTAGGCTAATAGAAGTGCTCACTTAAAGTATCCAAAGTTTTTGCAATCTCAAAATGCCCCATTAAACCACCTCCACGAGCTTCTTTTACAAGCAATTCATGCTTAGAACACATAGGTATACATAATTTATTTTTTTTTTAAACAAATACCATCCATTCTATAAAACTTACCATGAGCCATTTTCTCACATGCATCATAAATACTAGAAAATTCAGAATCCTCACCATACAAACCTTTGATGTGTTTGAATGCCAACATTTTTGCATTCATGGTGTTAATGAGAATATACCTTCTAGACAAGGCATCGGTGACCACATTTTCTTTACCTTGCTTGTATTTTATCACATATGGGAATGTTTCAATGTTCTCACTCCACTTGGCATGTCTTCTATTTAACTTACCTTGCCCTTTGAGATATTTCAATGATTGGTAGTCCATGTGGTTCACGAACTCCTTGGGCCAAAGATAGTGCTGCTAAGTTTCCAATGCCCTCACCAAAGTATAAAGCTCATTGTCATAAGTTGGGTAGTTCAAAGTAGCACCATGGAGTTTTTCACTAAAGTACGCAATCGGCCTCCTTTCTTGCATCAAAACAGCTCCAATCCCTAAACCTAAAGCATCACATTCAATCTCAAAAGTTTTTGCAAAGTTAGGCAAAGTCAGAATGGGTGCCATACTCAACTTCTCCTTAAGTGAATTAAATGCAATGTCTTGCTCATTACCCCACTTAAAATGAACGTTCTTCTTTATGATTTCAGTGAATGGTGCAGCAATTGTGCTAAAATCCTTTACAAAACGCCTATAAAAACTAGCTAAACCATGAAAACTCCTTACCTCAGAAATTGATTTTGGAGTTGGTCAACTTTTAATAGCACTTATCTTTTCTTCATCCATTTCAACACCTTGTGCACTTACCGTAAAACTTAGAAAAACAATCCGATCTAAACAAAAAGAATTTCTTTTTTAGGTTAACATATAATTTTTCTTTCCTCAAAACATCAAGTACAACCCTTAAATGCTCTAAATATTCATCCGAATTTTGTGAGTATATAAGGATATCATCAAAATACACAACTACAAACTTACCAATAAAAGGTCTCAAGACACGGTTCATCAATCTCATAAATGTGCTAGGTGCATTAGTCAAACAGAAAGGCATAACTAACCATTCATACAAACCATGTTTTGTTTTAAAGGCAGTTTTCCATTCATCGCCTTCTTTCATGCGAATTTGATGATACCCACTTTTCAAATCAATCTTACTAAAAACACAAGAACCATGCAATTCATCCAACATATCATCTAACCTAGGAATGGGATGTCTATACTTTACCGTTATGTTACTGATCGCTCTACAATAAACACACATGTGCCAAGTACCATCCTTCTTAGGAACAAGCAAAATAGGAACCGCACATGGACTTATGCTCTCGTGAATGTATCCCTTTGACATCAACTCCTCAACTTGCCTTTGTAACTCCTTCATTTCCGCGGGATTACTCCGATAGGTTGGTCGATTTGGAATTGGTGCTCCAGGAACAAGATCAATTTGATGCTCAATGCCTTGAATGGGTGGCAATCCATTAGGCATTTCCTTAGGAAAGACATCTTTAAAATCCTGTATCAAAGAAACAAAAGGACTAGGCAAAGCATTATCAAGATCATTAGTACAAACATAAGCTTCCTTGTACTTAAGTACAAGTATGGTCCTATTACTAATACATAGCATTTTTGATATCACTCCCCTTAGCATAAAAACTCACAAGTTTCTTTTGGCACTCAATTGCCTCTCCCATACCCGAATTTGCCCCTCTCTTTTTTTTCTTTTGTTGAATTCAATTTTTCTTTTTTTTTTTTTTTCACTCACTTTCTCATCTCTTGCCACTCTATCTTTTGATTCAATCAAATTTTCTCTCTTAGATTTGGACACTCTTTGTCTTTCCCAATCTTCAAGTTGTCTCATTCTTTTGAGGTCATCTTCATACACTTCCTTTGGAGACAATGGATTAAGCGTAGTGCGCTTGCCATCTTTCTCAATCATGTACTGGTTGGTAAATCCATCATGTTTGGCACTTCTGTCAAATTGCCAAGGCTTTCCCAAGAGTAAATGACTAGCTTGCATAGGTACTACATCACACAGAACTTCATCTTTGTACCTACCAATAGAAAAGGAAACTAAAACTTGCTTGTGAACTCTAATTTTACCACATTCATTTAACCACTTCAGCTTATACGATTTTGGGTGTTTGATTGTGGGTAAGTTAAGCTTTTCAACTAAGTAGTAGCTTGCTGCATTAGTACAACTTCCCCTATCAATGATTATATGACAGACCTTATTTTGCACAAAACACTTAGTATGGAACAAGTTTTCCCTTTGCTAATTGACTTCATTTTCTTCCTTCACTTGTGCACTCAAAGCATGCATGGTGACAAACATTTCTCCACGAACTGCATCTTCACCATTTTCTTCTGGTTCATGATCACTTGCATCTTCCAAAGAGGGCATGCTATCACTATCATCTTCCTTTTCACTTTCAGAAAATATCTCTCCATGGAATGTGATCATCACTCTCTTGTTAGGGCATTAAGAAGCTATATGACCTAAACTCAAACATTTAAAACATTTAATATCTCGAAAGTGATTTGGGAATTCAGTTTTACCTTTTTCTTTCTCTTTTGAAACTAATTTAGCCTCTCATTTGCTGGAATCGAATTTTGGCTTGAAATAAGCCTTGTCATCCTTCTTCCAATTAGATTTCCACAGCTTGGATGTATTTGAAGAGGATGAGCTTTGACTGTTGCTGCCCTTATACTTAAGTTGCTTTTCAATCTTGATGGCCATATGAAACATCTCTTTAAGCTCCACATAATGCTGTAATTCAACAACATTGGCAATGTCTCAATTCAGCCCATGTAGAAACCTAGCCATGGTGGCCTCTCTATCTTCATCAATGTTGGCTCGAATCATAGCAATTTCCATCTCTTTGTAATAATCTTCCACACTTCTGGACCCTTGAATAAGGCTTTGTAATATGTTGTGCAATTCCCTATAATAGTGAGTAGGGACAAATCGCCTTCTCATTAAAGCTTTAAGATCTTCCCATTCCTCAATGGGCCTCTCCCGATTCCTTCTTCTTTTTTGCTTGGTGTCATCCTACCAAGTGATGGCATAATCTTCAAATGTAGCCACAGCAAGCCTCAATTGTTTTGTTTCAGAATAGTCATGACAATCAAATACTAGCTCCATCTTTTTTTCTCGATCAAGGTATACTTCTGGATCATTTTTGCCTTTGAATGGAGGAATTATTAACTTTATACCCCCATTACCTTCTTGCCTTCTTTCCCTTCTGTATCATCTTCTTTCAATGTTATCATCTTCAAAATCATTATTGGATCCATAATCTTCATCATCTGGCCTTCTTCTGTGGACTCTCCTCCTAGGTGGAGTTTGTTGTGAGCTTGCTCTTTTCAACTCATCAAGATCGAAACTATATCTTTCCATGGCGTCCATCATGCCATCCAACCGAACATTCAGCCGTTGAAAGCTTTGTTGAATCACTTGCATGTTGAAGGCTGGATCTTTATCTTTATCTTGGTTATTAGTCATTTTTTTTTTAACCTACAAGAAAAGGTAAGTAAAGTAAAGTAACCTCACTTCACTCCCTCACGTGTTTTCACTTAAGTAATGAAATCACTCAAATTCACTCGTGTTTATTTTCACACAAACAGGTAAGGTTTTATCTAGATAAACTCACACTCTTGCCTTTTACCTCTCAATTCTCTCTTTCAATTCTTACAAGATTCAATTTCCAAAACGACACAAAAATTAATTAGTTTTTTTTTTGCTAAACAATTAACCAAGATTTAAAAGTGAAATTTGACACAAATTGAAAACAAAATAGAAACCCTAGACGATTTCGACAAGGACAAAATGAAGACACAAAACACGAATTTTGCTAATAAAATAGGAAAATTATAAAATTAAACAGGAATAAAATAGATAACAAGACGAGATGAACGCAACTAACAGCACTCAAAATGGAGTTTTCTACAGAAAGTTATAGCGAGACGAAATTTACTGAGAAACCGAAAAATGCGAATTTCAAGGCCTAAACGTTGGAATTTGGCCCAAATTATAGTTGGCCCGTTTCCCTTGAAACTGTATACTCAAAAGGATCAAAGAACGTGATTTTTTCCAACACTAATTTTTTTTTTTAATTTTCGAATTGCAACTATGAAGGCACAAATTAGGATTAACAAACGAAAAGGAAAAAAAATACAATACTACAGATGAAACAGGAAACAATAAAAGAGAATTCAAAACAAATCAAGATGGAAAAAAGTAAGCTCAAACTGAATTGGAAGCAAATCCTATCTTGTTTTGGAAAGTAGGTTTGATTTGGTCAACTTCTTGATTCTCCTTGATTTGGTTGGAATCCTAGCAATCTTCTTTTTCTTTTCTACTCTAGAATTAGAAACAAACACTTTATATATTCCTATATAATTTTGATTTTACCAAGATTCTTTCCTTTTTCTTTTCTTTTCCTTTTTCTTGGCCGATTTTCAAGATTCTTTTCCTTTTTTTTTTCTAGCCGATTTCTTTTCTTTTTTTTTTTTTTCAATTTAGTTACAGCAACAACTCAAAAGGAAAATAAAAAATAAAAGTAAATAAATTAAAGATCAAAATCAAGAAGCGAAAACCAAAATTGAAGTCAAGCTTGGACGAATTCCTTCCTTTCTTCTTCTTGAATTGAATTGGTTTCCAATGAAAACACAAGAACGAAAAGAACTACAATATGAAAGGATAGAAGACAAGGAAACGAATAGGCAAATGATTTTGGATTTTTTTTTTTGAATTTCAGACCTGAAATCACAAGAAAACAAGATTAATGAAAACAAAAATAAAGGAATCAAGAAACGAAAATAGGCAAAACAGAAAACAACAAATGAAAATGAAATTGACGGAAACAAGAAAATGAAAATAGAAAACACAACAAAACGGAAGGATATAACCTGATTTAGAGCCTAAGCTCTGATACCAAATTGATATGAACCCCAAACAATTTGCTTTTTTAGACCTAATACCTTTATGCTTGGAAGTGACTCCCTTGGAAAGCCAAATCAAGTTTATAAGGAAAACCTCAACCCAATGACGAACTTGTGTCAAAGAACCTTGGTATATTGTGAACAAAACAAAATGATTAACTTTGTGAAGTTCAGATTATTGATTCAAGCAAGAACCAAAGTTGAGAAAATTCTCACAAAACTAAATTCGAATAATCAAAGTCTGACCTATTCCTAGTTTAGCTAAGTATTTATATCATCTTAGCTAGATTACAAATCATAAATTCTTATTAACAGAAATTTGGGTTTGGGCTTAATTTTAAACAAACTAAAAAGCCCAAAAAAACTAATTAAAATACTTAAAATAGAAAAAATGATAGATATGGGCTTAATTAATAAAATCAGCCCAATTACAAAGTGAATTTCAAAATTAATTTGATTGACCCATTCGAAATCCATCCTTGAAGCTGAATCTTCATGTTTTGTCTTTTAGCACTTGAATCAAATTAATCAAATCTGAATTTGAATCTTAAATACCCAATTTATATTTGACTCCTCTTTGCAATCTTCAATTGTACATAGTTTGTTCCATAAGCCTTGCATTAAGCCTTGAATTGCATCTTTGAACTTCTTTGTCCTTGCTCTTGTAATTGGCTCATTTGACAAACTCATTGGATCCTTGCTATTAGCCACTTGGATAGCATCATGTGATGTCGATACAAACACATGGATATTCATAGGAATAGTTGAACTGTGATGTCAGATGATAATAATATGGAGTTTTATAACTTGACAATTATTTATCATCTAGTTCATAATAGTGTATCCCTTTGACTTGAGGGATACTATATCTCATATATGCGTGGTTAGGATTTATTATTGCTTACATAAATGTACTATTCATGTACGAATATATGTCATGTGATAGTTCTAATTTGTTATGTATGGAGATAAGTGATCACAAAGATAGAATTCATTACTTTGAGTAAATGAGGTTAAGATCTTATGCTATCTAGTTATTCTTGATAACTAAAGTTTCTGGCCAAAAAAGTAAGATTCACTAGAAAGAGTTTCTAGTAGGAATCTGATGAGGATCAAGATGCCTTGCAAGAATCCTACAAATATTTGCAAGATAAAGATTTGAAGAAGGTTCTTCAGGATTGTCATTTCTACTAAGATAGCCTACAAAGACATGCAATCCAACCATTGTATATGATTGGTGAATCATCCGAGAAGAATATGAGATTGCATGAAGTTTCCTACAATCCAATCAAAGGAATTTGGATCACTAGCTTTGCATATGGATCCAATCATATTTAAGGAAGCTTCAAGGATTTTATCAACATATTCAAATCTAATGTCAAAATGAAGATATTAAAACACATTCCAAACAATTAGGGTCAAATACATGAAGAGTCAAGCTTAAAACATGGCCATGAGATGAAAGTGCACAAAAGCTAAAAATTGGCAGCGTCATGCTTGCGACGACTGCAGATGGAAAGCTCTCTATTGTGAGCGTGATAGCGTTGCAAGAGTAACGAAAGATGGAGCTCTGTAATTCATTTTATTTTTTGATTTTTGTTATTTTACTTCAATTTTAGATGTTTCTAGTCCTTAAACTTATCATATTTAGTAGCCCAACTCAGTTATACTTATTATTTGTTTAGGAATCAATTTCTAACTAGGAAACTTCAATCCTTATTTATGAAGATTTCCTATTCCATAGTTGATTCTAATTTAGGGTGTGCCTCTATATAAACTCAACCATTCATATAAAAAAAGAGAAGTTTGATTAATAAAATTTCGTTTTCTTAAGAGTGTTATCTCTTGGTTTTGATTCTTGCTTGAATCAAGTTCATACAATCAAAGCTAATTGCTTTGTGCATATTATTCTAAGGTTCTCTTTCACAAGTTGGTATTATGTTGTAGATCATCATCCAAAGGTGATCATATTCCAAGGTGCTTTATCACGGATTGGATTTATGTCGCGGACTTGGGGAAAACCTAGTTTAGCTTTCCAAGGAGTTGCTTCAAGCATAAAGATAATTGGGTCTCAAGTTTAATATACTTAGAGTTCGTATTAGTTTGGTATCAGAGCTTAGGCTCTAAATCAGGTTATATCTTTCCGTTTCATTTGTGTTTTCCATTTTCATTTGTTTTCATTTTCATTAAATTCCTTCGTTTTCATCTTGTTAATTCTATTTGTTATTGTTTCAAGTCTGAAAATTAAAAAAAAAAATTCCTAGATCATTTACCCAATTCTGTTTGTGTCTTTTTGTTTCTTTGTTTTCTATCCTATTTGTATCCTTTGTGTTTCATTGAAATTTAAGTGTTGGAAGGTCAAATTCATCCATACTTACTTGGAAACCAATTCAAATTCAAGAAGAAGGAAGTGGAGGATTCATCCATCACAAGCTTGAAGACTTCCAATTCGGTTTGGCTTTTTATATTTGATCTTCAGTTTATTTGTTAATTTTCCTTTCAAATTGTTGCTGTAATTAAAAAAAAAAAAAAAAAAAAGAAGAAGAAAAAAAGAGATCAAAAAAAAAAAGAAGGAAAATTTGTCCAAAAATAAAAGAAGAAGCAAAAAGTGTTGAAATTTGACTTTTTGGTGTATTTATAGAAGTTATTTAGTTCCTAGAGTGAACAAGATAAGGAAAGAAGCTGATTTTCAAGATTATACAAGGAGAATCAAAGATTTTAGCATTATACAAGGAGTTTGACCAAGTCTAAGCATCCTTCCAAAACAAGCTAGGATTGGTTTCCTACTCCTTTCCAAATTTTGATTTGACTTTTCTAACCTATTTTCATTCTGATTTCTTGCTAATTTAACTATTTCCTTATTCGTTTCAGTTTTCTTTTTAGGGACAAGTACAAAAAAGTATATTGTGGTTTGGCCCATTTTCACTTATGGGTCTGTGGAATTTTTTTGACAAAGACGAGTCTGTGCTTGACACCGTTAGCAAACATGGGTCCAAGCCCATGATGCTGTCAAGAGCTGCCTACCTAGCGTGTGTGGGACCCACTTTTATTATTCATTTTTCTTAGTGTGCAAGCCACATGGAAAGAGATGGACACTTGGATCCATTAGTCCACATGGCCAATGAATAAATGCCACATGGATTATGAAAAAAAAGAAGAAACAAATTGGGAGTAAAGGGGAACGGCAGATTTTGAGAACCAAATCCCTAAATCCCTACCTGTTGCTCCAATTCTTCAAATCCCATGTCTGAGGGTTTAAATCTTCTCCATGCTCATCCATATCCACCATTTCTCAGTTTTGAGTTGATTTTCATTTCATATTTGATTTTACTTTTGTTTTGAAGGCTTTTGAAAATTTGTGTCTTTGTTTTACTACCATTGTTGTGTTTGTATTATTGCCTTGTAGCTTTCTCTATTGTGGGTCAGCTCGTTGTTGGGTCAAAGGATGTAAAGGTGACTTTGGGCAATTGATAAAATTGGGTTCCACTTATGAAAAAGAAGAATCTTACTTCAAGTAGCTATTCACTTAGAATATAATATTCAAAAAATAGGTATGTGCACACTAATCTACAATCCATTGTCTTCATATCTCATTTGAATATTATATTATGGTTTTGTTTTGGTTGATGGGTTAATGGGTTAGGGGTTTTGTATATGGGTAAATGGGTATAAATATTGACTACTAGTAGGCAAATGAATATTGTACCAACAACAAATTTTAGCTATAGAAGATTTGCATTGTATCTAATTTTTTTGGTAAAAAATTACAAACTTGAAGTAATTGGATTATGTACATAAATGTGATATAGATAATTCATTTGATATAACTATTTAAATTTTTCGTATATTAATTTGATGCATTTAAAATTGCAGATTGGTAATTGGGTTCTTAACTACCATGTCTAAGTTTGTCAATTTTATTATTCATCATGGTGGCAGATGGGATAATGAAGAGAATATGGTGTACCGGGGGGGAGAAATTGCTGTGTTTAAGCATGTGGATATTGACTACCTCTCAAAATTTGAACTATTTGGTTATACCAAAGACCTAGGCTATACAATGGGTTGTGGGATGTGGTTTAAAATAAGAGGTTTAAATGGTCCTGAGTGTTTTGAGGAGATTAATGATGATAAAGATGTGTCTAACATGTTGGAATACAACAAGGGGCATGAAGATCATGAATTGTACTTTGTGGCTAATCTTAAGCCATTGGCTGAAGATGATAGTGTGGCAGTAATAACAAATCAAGTAGAACAAGAAGTTGATCATGAGTTTGAGTATGATAGTGAGAGTGATGTGGCTGATGTGGGCCTATATGAAGAAATAAATGAATTATTGAAATGTGTAAATGGTTTGGGTGGAAGTGATGGACAAGTAAATGCAAAGGAGGGATCTAAACCAGTTTGTGAGAATGAAGATGGACAGGAACCTCAATCTGGCCCTCAACAACAACCTCAGTCTGCCCCAGAACAACAACTTGAGTTTGCCTCTCAACAACAACCTGAGTCCTCCCCAGAACACCAACCTACATCTATCCCTCAACAATAACCTCAGCTTTCCTTGCAACCTGAAACAGAAAATGCAACTCAATCTAAATCCATTCCAAGAACTATTAATGAGATAGAATTTGAAACTAATGACACAGATAGTGATTTTGAGATAGTTCAAGACCTCAATACAAGTTCAAGTGAAGATGATGATTTAGATGTGAGTGTGGCAAGTTGGTTATATGATAATTTAGAGGGTAGTGATGATGACATATTTAATAAGAAAGGTGACAATAAGGTGTCAGATAATGAGAGTAATGAAGAAGAACAGCATGATAGAAACAGAACATGCAACTAAAGAAAATATTGATTTAATAGAAGAAGATTTTCAAGAATTTAATGAGAAAGCAGTAGATAGTGATGAGCTCCACAGTTTGCATGGGTCCTCAGATGATGAAGCTGTTAGGTATCCTGAATTTAATGAAGATGTAGGCTTGAAGGACCCAAACTTGTGCAAAGGTATGAAATTCACTTCGCATATAATATTTAGGAAAGCATTGAAAGAATGGGCTGTTAGGAGGGGTTTTGTTTATGTGTTTGTTAAAAATAATAGAAAGAAAGTTACTCTGTGTGTAAAGATAAAAACTGTGGGTTTAGAGTCCATGCCTTAAAGTTATTAGATAGTAAGTAATACTTTCCAAATTAAAACCTTTAAACCCAAGCATGAGTGTCCTTTTGATTTTGATAATAACTTGGTTAGCAGCACCTATCTAAGTGAGAAATACCTAGAAGAGTTTAGAGAAAATCCTAATTGGGATGTCCAAGCAATGCAAAAAACTATACAAAGGAATTTGAGGGCAAAGGTGTCTTTGGCTAAGTGTTACAGAGCCAAAAGAAAGGCAAAGAGTGTTATTGAAGGGGATGTTAAAGAGCAATATAGGAGATTGAGAGATTATGTTGCAACTGTAATTAAATGTAATCCTGGAAGTTAGGTGAAAATATCCACAGAGTTGAGAAATGTTGAAGATGATACACTAGGGAAAGCAATCAATGAGGCCACAAATTCAAATACTGGTATCCCAAAGCAAATAATTGTATTGCAATATCTGTATTTGAGGTTTAATGCAGAAAAACAGGGCTTTTTTGCTGGGCTTAGACCTATTATTGGGTTAGATGGGTGTCATCTAAAGACATGTATGGGGGGACAAGTGCTTTGTGCTGTTGGTAGGGATGGGAATGAAAACATGTTTCCCCTTGCAATGGCATATGTACATGTTGAAGATAAAGCTTCATGGACTTGGTTTCTGTGCACATTGTTTGATGATTTTGGGAGACCTGAAGAAACTGGTTGGGTCTTTATGTCTGACCAGCAAAAGGTAATGTCTTTGTTTGGTTTTTTGTATTATTTTGTGTTTGTAATACTATTGAATTTTCCATGTGTAATCATATTAATATATTGTGTTTATGTTTGGAATACATAGGGACTAGTTGAAGCTTTCAATGAAGTATAACTCAAAGTTGAACATAGATTCTGCATGAAGCACATGTATGAGAATTACAATAAGATATTCAGGGGGTCTGAATACAAGAAGAAATTGTGGTTTGCTGCAGGCACAGGGAGTTTGAAATCATGGGAGAAACAGATGGATAAGATAAAAGAATTTGATCAGAATGCATATGATTGGATCATACAGCATCATCCAACCACATGGGCCAGATCTCATTTCACCACAAACAAAATCAAATGCCCTACAAAATAACATTTGTGAGTCCTTTAACTCCTACATAGCAAAGGCACAAGATATGCCTATTTTAAGCATGTTTGAGTGGATTCGAAGGAGGTTAATGAAAAGATTTCATATTAAGTATACTAGGATGCAGAGATATAAAGGACCAATATGTCCTAATGCACAAGAAATACTTGAGAGGAATAAATATGATAGTAGGGATTGCTTCTGCACACCAGTAGGTGAGAAAATTTATGAGGTTGAATTTTATGACACTTTGAATTTTATGACACTAAGAGTGTAGTGAACTTAGTCCATATCACTTGCACCTGTAGGATGTGGGATCTAACTGGAATCCCATGCAAACATGGAGTTTCAGCCATCTACACCAATAGAGAAAATCCAGAACAGTATGTCAATCCTTACTACTTCAAAGATACATATTTAGCTATATATAGGCATATCATATATCCTGTCCCTAGTAAAGAAGAGTGGGAGAACACTGAATACCCTGACATCTACCCTCCTATACCTAGAAAACCTGCTGGTAGGCCAAGAAAGAAGGGGCTAAGAGCTCCTGATGAAACAAGAAATCCTTACAAGATATCAAGGGCTGGGAGACCAGTATTGTGTGGAAACTGTAAGCAGCCTGGCCATAATGTTAGAGGTTGCAGAGCTTTTGTCACTGGGGAAACTCCATGGCAAAGAAGAAATAGATTAGAGAAAAATAAGGCAAGAAATAATAATGCAACTGATGGTGGTGAAATTGGTAGGGATGAGACAGGTAGCCAACCAACTATGACAAGGAAGTAAGAACAAAGTATAAGTTTGGTAATATTTATATTATGCAGCATGTTTTTTAAGGCACTTTTATTTTTTTTAAGGTTATTTATATATGAAGTGATGGTTATATTATGTCCATAGGAGAAACCTAGAAAAAAGAGAGGAAGGACCACTAGTCAAACATCACTTGAAAAGCAACATCAATCTAGGGTATTATATTTTCCAATTGTTAATTCATTATTGTCATGTCAATATTAGTCCTAACTAACCATTTATTGTTACAATAAAAAAGATGTAGGACCACTACTGCAACTCAACCTACATAGCCACACAACCTACACAATCTAACAAGAGACAAGGTGACAGACTTCAAAACACAAGGATGTGTAGCTCACAGCCATCCCTTCCAGTAAATCAAACAATGCAATCATAGGTATGCAGTTTTCATTGGTTTTTGTGTTGTCATCTATTGTGTTGCATTTGATTTTTCAGTTATTTGACCTCTTTTCATATTTTTTTAGCTTAAAGCCACCACCAACTCAGCATGCAAGCAGAAGCAAGCCACCACAATCTCATGATGCAAGCAGAAACAAGGCACCAGCAGCTCAAGATGCAAACAGATAGGGATCAAGCAATGCAAGTGTACTAATATTCAATAGTACTGGTTTTTATGTTCTTCTTTGTCATTGGTGTCAGCAGACATTAATTCCATCTATTGGGTATTTCTTTTTCATTTTTATGCAGAAAAATAATAGCTCTTTTAGACCTCCAAGACCAACCCAGGTGAAGAATCTCAACACTCAACCTCAAATTCATAGATCTCAAATTTCTGCAACTACAACTTCCCACTCACTCTCACACCAGACATCTCTTATCGCTGGAAACTCATCCTCATCATAAGCAAGAAGAAAATCCCCCAGGAACAAAGCAAAGAAATGAAGAAACTCATTTTGATCCTTTTTTTTATTTTTTGTTTTTTGTTTTTTTGTAAAGCAGTATCAAAGGCACAACAAATGTGCATTTGATTTTGTCAAGCACTATCTAGATATAGATTTGATATATTTTGTATTTTGTCAGATAATTAACTATCTAGATAGGAAGTGACATTATCCTAATTAGTCACTGCTCATTTTGTGATATTTGTTATCAACTAACAAAACTAAAATGGAGTATATTTTGATCAGTAATGATTTTACCCTATTTGGTTTAATTCAACTTTTTGTTATTCAGATTATTAATTTGGTAGTTGCTTGTTTTCACAAATCATGATCCATCCAACTTTTGGTATTATCACCAGTATACAGTTATGACAATACTCAACCTGAGTACATTTTCAGTAGCAATTTGTTAAACAAAATTTTCATTTAGACATTATCACAAACAGTTTGCTTACAAATATTCATTGCAACCATCATAGACAATAGAGAGCAATTACTTCTCAAAAAACTTACATTTTGCACCAGATTACTTATTTATGAACTATGGCAAATATAATTTTTCGTTACCTAATATATTTTTCCTACCTCCAACAAAGAAAAATAGATATAGAAATGTGATTATCATTACAAAAATAAGTTTGATCCTCAGATAACACCTGTTCTTCCCTTTCAAATCTATCAATTCTAATTTCATCTCTCTAATTTGCATCTTTAGGACCTCATTTTCTTCGTAAGAATTTCGAAGTTCATTCTGTAATTGATGAATCAATCCTTGTTTTCGGCTAATTTCAATGGTAGCTTCTATTTCTTTTGCTCGACAATCTACAATTTCATCTTTGCACTCTTCAATCTTCTCCAACAGATGTGGAATTCTATCTAAGCATCCAACGCATATGCTATCATCAACCCATTCAAAGAAATTTCATCTTCGACCATCTCCAAAATGCCCACAATCACAAAATTTCTTGCCCATATTTTTAGGAGTTGTCGATATCGTCACTGGTGACTGCACACCACATTTGCACCTTTTTACCACCAGTCTTCCTATGGGGATTATGCTCCCACTACTTTCGCTTGACCTTACTTGGGATTCAGAGCTCATATTTGGATATGGATGATGGGATTTGAAGAATTGGAGCAATAGGTGAGGATTTAGGGATTTGGTTCTCAAAATCTATCGTTCCTCTTTACTCCCAATTTGTCTTTTTTTTTATAGTCCACATGGCATTTATTCATTAGCCACGTGGACTAATGGATCCAAGTGTCCATCTCTTTCCATGTGGCTTGCACACTAAGAAAAATGAATAATAAAAGTGGGTCCCACACACGCCAGGTAGGCAGGTCTTGACGGTGTTATGGGCTTGGACTCATATTTGCTAACGGTGTCAAGCATAGACCTGTCTTTGTCAAAAAATATTCCACAGACCAATAAGTGAAAATGGGCCAAACCACAAGATACTTTTTTGTACTTGTCCCTTCTTTTTATTTCAATCCTTGTTCATGTCTTATTAGGTTTCTTAATCCCATTAAGATTCCTATATTGTTTTTCTAGCTCTATCAGGATTTTAACTTTTGTTTTCCAATTTCAATTAGGATTTCTATTTCTATTTTTCTGAGTCAAAATTCTAATTTTGTTTTCCTAGTTCAATTAGGATTCTCGTTTTCTTAGTGTCATTAGGATTTCTTATTTCTTATTTCTTATTTCTTATTTCTCATTTCTTGTTTCATTTTAAGTCTTTGGATTTTATTCACATTGTAAATTAGTAAGATTGTGTTAATTTGATTTTTGCAACTAATCTTGTAGATGATGGATTAAGGCTTGTTGAAGCTTCTTAGAACGAGATCTTGTTATAGGTCCTTGAGGCATACTGATTGGACTAGAAACCTCTTGAACTTTATCCTTGCCTTCTTGATCTCTCTCATCTTCATGATGTTGAATCCGCTCCACTTGGTGTGTAGGCTGATCCATAACAACAATACAAACTTGTAACAAAATAGATTCTTACTGCCTCATAAGGAGCTAACCCTGCATGTTTTGCATCAATAATAAGCAAAAAATAATATGATATAGGTATATAAGGGTAAAGATTTTCCTTTTCTGATATAGCTTTGATGCTAATTTGATAAGCATCATCTCTTAGGCAGTCTTCTTGGACATAACCGCCCATGGAGGACTCATAAGTCCTTTTAGAGGGAGTTGCTGGTCCCTTTTTATCAAGAATAATAATTCCTTTAGTGGCATAAACTGAAGAGTCATTAAAGAAATTAAATTTGTTCCACCATTTAATTAATACTCTTTTAGTTAACCAAGGGATTTGTTTAATTGTTTCACCAAATTTAGGATGTTTTTTACTCAGAATTTGCCAATCCATTTAAATATCTATGGAACTTTATACTAGATGGCAAAAGATAGTCAGTGATTTTGTTGTTTTGGATTTTCTTTAATAAACTGTTCATAAACAGTTCGAACTTTGTCTGGGAGCATAACAAGAAAGATTCCCCAATTAAAGAACCAATCAATGAATCACTTGGGGATTTGAATATCTCCTTCTAGCTATAATTGAGCCCACCAGCTATGCTTATTTTGCCTATTTTCATATAATAAGGCTCCAGTCCATGCCTGCATATACTCAAAATAATTAAGAGATTTATAAAATGAGGACAAGTGGAATTCTTTATAAGTAAAGGGATCATTGCCCCATTCTTCAAGAGTGATTATTTCTTGATAATAAATTTGCTATAAGCAAATTCGCCTTCAGATCGTTCTGTAGTAGAGAAAATAACAAAACCTGTAACCATTAAAATATTTTGATAGAAGGCATAATCTTTGTGAAAAGTAGTAAAACTTTTTGTATAGCTTCTAAAAGATCTCGAAACAAACTAAATAAGTTTGCAGAAGATAATTGACCTGGAATTAGGTATTTACGGGCTTCTTCTTTATCTTTTTGCCAGACATAACCAGACCTGCATGCCTAATAATCTTGATAAAGATATTCAGATGCTTAAAGTGTTGATCTAAATTGCTAGAAAGATACTAGCACATCATCAATGTAAACAATAGTGAATGCTAAATAAGCATTGAATATGTCGTTCATAATTCTTTGAAATTCTAATGAAGTATTTTTTAATCCAAAGGGCATAACATTCCACTCATAATGCCCAAACAGAACAGTGAATGCCGTCTTATAACAGTCACTTTCATTAATTTGAATCTACTAATAGCCTAACTTCATGTCAAACTTTGAGAAAACACTGGCTTTATAAAGCCTATTTAGCATATTTTTTTTATTAGGAATAGGGTATTTGATCCATGTTAAAGCTTTTTTTAATGGCTTGTAATTAATAACAAGCCTAGGGATACCCCTTTCCAATTTAACAGCATTTTCAACATAAAATGCTGGACAGCTCCAAGGACTATGACTTTTTTGAATAAGTCCTTTGCTTTCTAATTCAACAATTTCCTTTTTACAAATTTCAAAATGTCTAGGCCCCATAGCAATAGGTCTGGCCTTGGTTGGAATCTGTCTTTCATTAAAGCCTGGCTCATAAGGAAACTGTACCACATGCTTTTGCCTATTCCAAAAAGCATTTGAAATTTTTCTATCTTTTCTTTAATAGCTGGCAATAATAATTGCTGCTTAATTTTCTTTTGACTGACTTCCTGAGATAAGGAAGTAAGAAATTTTTCTTTATTTTTTATCTTATTTTGAATAATATCTATTTCCTTTAATCTAGGTTGAGTTATAAAAGAAAAGTGTATCTCTCTCCCCCCCTTTTTCTAATGTTATACCTTTTTTAGAGATTTCTTTAATAGGGTATAACATATGCAGAAACGGATTGCCAAGAATAATGGTTACATGGACTATATGTACAATTATGACCTAGATGATGATTTATTGACTAGCAATAAAACTCTATATGACATCATCTAATGTCACAGTTCAATCATTCATCATATGAATATCCACATATTTATACCGATAATATTTATGAAATAGTATGATGCTCACTGTCTCTATAATCATAAGTATCACATACTGATAATTATAAAAGAGGTGATGGTCTTCCGGAATTAATGATGCCTAGTCATTATCCTATGAACATGAACATTTTAAAGTGTTTGTTTAAGAACAATTTGCCATCCATATTCTCAACACTTGAGAATAGATCCTCTTTTAAAAAATACTTGTGGACTTCAAATATACATTTAATACAATGGAACAATTTTATTTATAAACATATATTTTATTGCCATTTAGGGATAATATTTTACATTTACATAACTTATACATTGCTCTAGGGCATACCCTCTAACAATGGTTATCTTGAAATACTTTTCATTTTTTGTATTTGAGTACATCATTCTCTGCACAAAACTATTTTCTCCATTTATAGGAATAATTCGTAGGGAATTAATACCATCAACTTTGTCTTGTCACTAGTCAAGTGGCATTAAAGGGTATCTATCAATGCATCCATGACAAAACTATATCATTGCCTTAGTAAACTTTTGAACAAAAAGCTATGTGTCGTTAGTAGAGATTCCCTCAAATATTTAGCTCCTCATCAAGCAGTTCTTATTTACTTAGTCTATTTTAATATATCAAGAAGCACACAGGGTTGAGTGAGCTTCTTCTCCTTTTTGGGCATTTGAATTGCCACTATATCATTATAGGGGGGCATTTGTTTCCTTAACTATCTTGATTCACCATGTTATTTCTTTATCTAGTGGGTTTTCCTTCATATTCTGACTTTCATGTCTAATGGAAAATCTTATTTACTTTCCTATTAATAGGCCTTGTCCCTATCAAGTAGATACCATTCATTCATTATAGTAGAGTTTAACATTCACATTAACATTTCAAGTCATGCTCTCACTATAAGGAGATCTTTCCATTTCCTAGTGTACCTCACTAGGGTGATAATTATAACTTCAAATATAATTGATGGGAATCTAATAGCTTTGTAAGAAGTATACAAAGATATGCCCAAAAAGGAATTCAAGAAGTCTCTTCAAAAGATGAGGCATCGAGCGAGCTGGGCTGAGGCATCGAGCAAGCTGGGTTAAGGCATCGGGCAAGCTGTACATAATGGGCTGGGCTGCCTATGCTTTCTATTTTCAAATTTAATTATTTTTCTTTATTCTCATATTACCATTTGGCTGATTTTGTTAATTGAGCTCATATCTATCCTTTTTCTGTTTTAAGTATTTTAATTAGTTTTTGGACTTTTTAATTTGTTTAAATTAAGCCCAAGTTTGAATTTTGTTAGTAAGAATGTTAGGGTTTGTAACCTAGCTAAGATGATATAAATACTTACCTAAGCTAATAATAGGGGACTTTTGGATAATTTGAAAATATAGCCTTGCGTTTTTTTTTTTTTTTGTGAGAAAACTCTCAATTTCGGTTCTTGCTTGAACCAACAATCCGAACTTCCAAAGTTAATCACTTTGTTTTGTTCACAACAAACTAAGGTTCCTTGATATGGATTTGTCATTGAGTTGAGGTTTTTCCTTGCAAACTTGATTTGGCTTTCCGAGGGAGTCACTTCCAAGCGTAAAGGTATTGGGTCTCAAAACAGGTCATTTGGAGTTTATATCAATAACATTCATATTTCTACAAGTCATATTCTTCTTAAGAATTTCGCATGTCATATTACATATCTCTTTATACAATTCACATTGATTCACTCTTTTCTTAATAATTTCATATTCTCTTTTCTTTAGGTCTAACTCATTTGGAACATGTACCGATCTCGTTAAAATCCCATCAACTCTATTCTTCCATACTCCTATAGTCTTTCACATTCAAATTTTGTATTACACTTAAACATTTATGCTTCTTATTCTTACTTAACATTAAAAACATCATTATAACCAATCGATTATATTACATCAAATAAATAATCCATTAGGACTAGTCCCAATTGCAACATCTTATTAGCTACTTTGTCTTTCCATGTTCAAATATTCATTCTATCATTCACTTGTTTGTTAACTTTTCCCTACTTACCTTTCTATGATCTTATCCTCATTAATAAAGTCCTTGATCCGAATCATTTCATGCCTTTTGTTACATTTTCTTTAACCCTTATAATCTCTTTGTGTCATAATTCTCGATGTCTTCCACCTTAAAATTTGATCCATCTCGCACTTGCTCCATTAGTTACTTTTAAAGCTTACCATTTCTTATGGTATTTATTTTGACTTATTCAATTCTATTCAATTTCACATAACATCTTTCTCTTGGATGGGGTTTGTCTAATCAATCAACTTCATAAACTCTTTTTATGTCATAACTTTTGTTCCCTTTCATTCGTTTTAATTTTATACTTCATATATCAAGTATTTCCTTATGCATTCTTTACCTTATCATTTACTCTTTTTTTTTTTTTTTCACCTTTCCACATCTCACTTATTTGGGTTGACCACATTCAAGTTGTTTTTCTAATTAACATATAATCCTCCAACTTTATATCAATTTTGTTTTACAGTATTCTTCCCATTGCGAACTCATTCTCGATATAAGGCATTTTATCCAAAATCAATCCATATTTTTACACTAGTTTGCTCTTAGCTCACACTGGTCCCTCTTTTTTTTTTTTTTTTAAATCAAATATTCCTTAGCTCTTTACTTTCTTTGTAAAGACTATTCCTTAGTCATATATACTTTCTTGTAATTGTTAGTTTCATGCACCTTTCTTTGGAATAATCCAACATCTCATATTTTACTTTAGTCCTTTACTAAACTCGCAACTTTACTCCTTTAGTGGGTTTAAGAACTTTCCCATTACACATACATAATCGCTTTTCCTAAGGTCACATCAAACACATATATGATTAATCACTTCCTCTTTGATTACAAAGTGATCTTCTCTTAGATCACACTAGATTAATATTCTTCATTTGATTATACTTGGTAATCATATAAATGACAAGGTAGTCCTTACCTTTCTTGTTGTCCTAGTCTATAAAATAGCATTTAAGCCATAAATTTGTCAATATAATTCACTAAATTCGTACCATATAAATATATATAATTTAAATAATTTATTTCATTCTCATACTAATCATTGCTAAACATCATTAATCACTTTATGACATCAATCACAAGCACCATTTAACAATTCCATATAGTTCACATATCAAACCATTGTCACATGTAATAAATGTGGAAAGCCAGGCCATTATGCTAACAGATGTAAAGCTAAACAGCATATTCAGGCAATGACTATTGACAAAGGTCTTAAAAGATCTTTAATTAATCTGTTTATTATAGAAACAGATTTAGAAAAGGAAGACTGTGAAATTAATGCCATGGATTATAAATCCAGTTCAAGTTTAAGTTCAGAATCATTTGGTCCTTTGTCTCCAAAAGATGATTGTGAAGGCAACTGTGATTACTACAAAGCCTCATGTCAAATGAACGACTTATGTGTCCCGACAAAGGAAGAAAATATGATTTTGGATCTTATTAACTAGATCCAAGACGGAGAAGAAAAGAAAAGGCAAATACAAAAGTATTTACAGATTTATCAGTCAAATGATAATGCATCCTCATCAGGACCACTAGAAAAGAAGCTTTTAGAAAAGGCAAATAAGCCTTATGATTTAAAAGAAATAATGGATAGAGTAAAAAATGCCAAAAAATTTAAAGCCGATGAACCTACAGTAAATGAGTTGAAAGCTAAAATTAATTCTGTCAAGTGAAAACTATAGGAACTAAAAGACAGAGTTTCTTTTTTTGAATTAATCAAAAAAGAAGAAATGACATATCATGAGGATGATGAATAAATTACTCTTAATAAAGCTGAGAGAGATCCATTGAATGAAGACGAAATAAATAATCTTCAATTTTTAAATTTGGTGGATCAAGTTACAACTCACAAGTGGCACACTTATATTACAATGGTTGTCAACAAAGAGTTTATGTTTAAAACTCTAGCCCTTATTGATTTAGGTGCTGATCTCAATTGTATCGATGAAGGTATTGTTCCTTTGAAATACTTCACCAAGACTACTGAAGCATTAAACACTGCAGATGGTTCAAGATTAAAAATCAAGTATAAATTATCTGATGTTGCAGTATGCAACAAAGGTATATGTTTTCAAATACCATTTATAATGGTTAAGGGATTATCTCATCTCGTTATCTTAGGAAATCCTTTTTTGCACATGTTATACCCCATAAGAGAAATCTTTGAGAAAGGTATAACTTTAGAAAAAGGGGGAAGAGAGATAAACTTTTCTTTTATATCTCAACTGAGATTGAAAGAAATAGATATTATTCAAAATAAAATAAAAAATAAAGAAAAATTTCTTACTTCCTTATCTCAAGAAGTTAGTCAAAAGAAAATAGAGTAGCAATTATTATTGCCAACTATTAAAGAAAAATAGAAAAAATCCAAAGTGATATGATAAAAGACATATGTGCTGAGATTCCCAATGCCTTTTGGGAACGACAAAAGCATGTTATCACTTTGCCTTATGAGCCAGACTTTAGTGAAAGGTAGATTCCCACTAAAGCTCATCCAATTGCAATGGGACCTAGGCATATTGAAATTTGTAAAAAAGAAATTGTTGAGTTAGAAAGCAAAGGACTTATTCAAAAAAGTCATAGTTCTTGGAGCTGTCCAGCATTTTATGTAGAAAATGCTGCTGAGCTGGGAAGAAGGGTCCCTAGGCTTGTTATTAATTACAAGCCATTAAATAAAGCTTTAAGATGGATTAGGTACCCTCTTCCTAATAAAAAAGATATGCTAAATAGGCTTTGTGAAGCCAGTATCTTTTCAAAATTTGACATGAAGTCAGGCTATTGGCAGGTTCAAATAATGAAAGTGATCATTATAAGACGGCATTTACTATTCCATTTGGGCATTATGAATGGAATGTTATGCCCTTTGGGTTAAAGAATGCCCCATCTGAATTTCAACAGATAATGAATGACATATTTAATGCTTATTTAGCATTCACTATAGTCTATATTGATGATGTGCTAGTATTCTCTAGCAATTTAGACCAACATTTTAAGCATCTAAATATCTTTATTAAGATTATTAAACATGCAGGTCTAGTGTGTCGGCTAAGAAGATTAAGCTGTGTCAAACTAAAATTAGATTCTTAGGCCACAACATTGAAAAGGGCACTATTATTGCTATTGATAGGGCCATTCAGTTTGCAGATAAATTCCCTGATGAGATTAAAGACAAGACCCAGTTACAAAGATTCTTAGGGAGTTTAAATTATGTTGCAGACTTTTATAAAGACCTTGCCAAAGATGCAAAACCTTTATTTGAAAGGTTAAAAAAGAATCCACTTGACTGGTCTACAGCTCATTCTTTAGCTATACGAAAAATAAAATCTAGAGTAAAAGAAGTACCCTGTTTAGCCATTCCTCACCCAAAAGCCTTTAAGATAGTAGAAACTGATGCTTTAGATAAAGGTTATAGAGGGATATTAAAACAAAAAATAAATGATAAAGAACAATTAGTTCATTTTACATATGGTATTTGGACTGGTCCAAGAGTCAATTATTCTACAATAAAAAAAGAACTATTATCTATAGTCCTTTGTGTCCAAAAATTTGAGTCAGACTTATTAAATAAAAATTCCTTATAAGGGTTGACTGTAAATAAGTTAAAGACATTTTATTAAAAGATGTTAAAAATATTGCTTCAAAATAAATATTTGCTAGACGGCAAGCCATCTTATCTGTGTTTGATTTTGACATTGAATTTATTAATGGTTCCTCTAACTCTTTACCTGATTTTTTTAACACGTGAATTTTTAATAGGAAATGAGTTCAAAAGGGAAGGGACCAGCAACTCCCTCTAAGAGGTCTTATGAGTCCTCCATTGGCGGTTATGTTCAAGAAGACCGTCTGAGAAGTGATGCTTATAAAATCGACATCAAAGCAACATCTGAGAAAGAAAATATTTTCTCTTATTATTTTTTGCTTATTATTGATGCAAAACATGCGGGGCTTACACCTTATGAGGTGGCTGAAATTTATACAAAAAATTTCACAACTATCCCTAAATATTATGATTATTGTCAAAAAAATCTTGATTGAAACAGGTTCTGTTATATTCTCGTCCATAGAACGGTCAGAAGGCGAGTTTGCTTATAGCAAATTCGTAATCAAGAAAATTATCACTTTAGAAGAATGGGGCAATGACCCTTTTCTTATCAAGGAAATTCATTGGTATTCTCATTGTAAGGCCTTTAATTATTTTGATTATATGTAGGCCTAGATAGGAGCATTGTTATATGACAATCGTCCAAGAAAGCACAGCTGGTGGGCTCAATTCCAGCTAGAAGGTCATAATGCAATCCTCACTTGGTTTATTGACTGGTTCTTTAACTGGGAAATATTTCCAATTATGCTCCCTGACAAGGTAAGAACTGTTTATGAATAATTTGTCAAAGAGAATCCACAGCAAAAAAATCACCGCTTATCATTTGCCATATGGTATAAAATTCCATGGATTATCAAATGGGACAGGCAAATATTAAGCAAAAAAATCCAAAATTTGATGAAACTCTAGAAAACATTCCTTAGTTAACTAGAAGAGTCCTGATAAAATAGTGGAACAAATTTAACTTTTTTGATGATTCTTCGGTTTATGCTGATAAAGGAATTATAATTCTTGATAAAAAAGATAAAAAAGAAAAATCTGACCAAGAAAAAACTCACAAATACCTTATTCCAGGACAGTTATCTTCTACAAACTTATTTAGTTTATTCAGAGACCCTTTGGAAAATATCCCAAAAGATGAAATTAAAACCCAGTTTCTATCATCACTAGCAAACAAAGAGGAAGTGGGATCCTCAAGTAAATCAAAATCCAGAAGCAGACATGATTGCATTATTGATAAAGATAGTTCTGACGATGATGACGACCATATGTCAGAAGACTGTCTGCCACAAGAGGATTCTTAGGACCCATTTGATTTTGGTCCTTAGTGCTTTACAGCTATCTTGGCTTATCTTCAGCCTCAGTGCGCTATCTTATCTCTAGATGTGCGTTCCAGCTGTCTACCTTTATGCCTTATCAGGCAATAATTCTGCTTTTCTTAGTGTGTGTCAGTCTGTCTCCATTTATTAAAGTTCCAGCTCGACCCTCACCAACAGAGAGATGCATGCCAACTCACTCCACTATCTAGTCTTTAATTATTAGGATAACTTTTAGTTTTCTATATAAGGAGTGTTTCATTTCATTTGTAATCATCAAATTTTCTAAGTTTGTATTTGCTCAGTTTCTCTAAGGTGTCTTAGTGTGTTTACTAAAAAATATTTTCCATTTAGTTTAAGTGTGTGAAAGAATATAAGATTGAGAGTGATCTTCCTCTGTCTTATATTTTCAATAAATTATCTTCTGTAAGTAATAAATTTTATGTCCATTTTATTAAAAGTTCTTATTATTTTATATTTGACTTGGACTGTATAGTTATATTTTCCTATGTTAGTTTGCTTATTAGCTGTTCTTCTTAAATTTCTCATTCATTTGTGCTAGCTTCCCTTATTGGTATCAGAGCCTAAGCTCTATTTGATCTATCTTTTAGTTTTGTGAAACCCAAGTCGCGTTTCCACAGTGTCTGGTTTAGCCAAGGATAGGCGTCTTTGGACTAGGAATAAACCATTGACAGTGATCAAAACCATGGACAGATTATTTGAAAGTTTGGGTAATTTTACTAGTAGCTCATCTAGCTCAGGAAATAAGAATGATAAGAAGTCAAAAAATAAGCAAATTCTTATGTTAGAAAATGTTGAACAAAATTTACATAACTGGAAATTACCAGCTATAAGTCTGTCTGCCATATATAAGTCAAATACTAATTTTTCTTTTAAATCTGATTATGTTATCAAGACAATAGAACAAGCAGTTCCAATCCACGAGGGATTCAACTCATTCAGCTTGTTATCGCAAGACTTAATGGCTAAGCACTAGGAGAAATATCAATTCCTTTATATAGGAATGGTGCAGGTGGCATTAAAACCAGCCACAAGACTTGGACTAAACACTTCAGCAATTTTGTGTGTTCATGATAAAAGACACAACAAGTTCCATGACTACTTATTAGGAGTAGTTGAATCAACCTTATGTGATGGTCCAGTATATTTTTCCTGCTATCCAAATTATAGGTTATCTCTATCTGATCCTCACTTATTGAGTGCTTTAAATTTGGATATCAAAATAGATGGCTATGATATGTTACTAGGATCCGAAAATGTGATTCTTATTTATAGAATTCACTACAAGGTTATGAACTTAGTTGTCCTTAATTTGAGGGAATCATCTACAAAGCTCATAACTCCAAAAGGCACAACTACCTTATTTTTGACAAACTTGTCAAAAGGTAATTTAATGGTTCCTAAAAATATTTCTTGGGATCAGGTTAACTTACCTGAAAAATGGACGTTAGAAGAAGTAGTTCCTATGAAGAAAGAAGATTCAAGATCTATCCAAGAAATTGTTGAGCATAAAGATGGAAATGTGGAAATTGCCTTTTCTAGAAGTAGGTATGTTATTTTACAACTTGACATAAAATCTTTTTCAAATTTTTCAAAAAATCCTTCATCATTTCAACCTCCTAGAAGCTCTTATTTAGAGCAAACTATAAAATCACCTTCCTTACTAGGAATAAAAAAGAGTTTAGAAAATGTGGGACTTCCTCAATATAAATCTGAGGAAGGTCAGTTAGGCTCTTTAGTACTCCATGTAAACACAACCTCTTTGAAGAACAAATCAGCAATCAACTTAGCATCATCAGTTTTATGACATGGTATAAAATGAGCCATTTTACTAAATCTATCAACCACCACAAAAATACTATCATGGCCTTTCCTAGTTTTAGGCAATCCAAGCACAAAATCTATAGACAAATCAGTCGAAGGTTCACTAGGAACAGGTAATGGTGTATATGACCCATGTGGTTTCAACCTAGACTTAGCTTCTCTATATGTTATGCAATGCTCACAAACCTTATGCACATCATGCTTCATACCAGGCCAAAAGAAATGTTCTAACAGCATATCATAGGTCTTATTTACCCCAAAATGGCCCATTAAGCCTCCTTGATGTGCTTCCTTAATCGACAATTCTCTCATAGAACACTTAGGAATGCATAATCTATTTTCTTAAATAAGAAACCCTCAAACAAGTCAAAGTCATCTGAAATAGTTTTATTATCACAAGATGCATATATATCACCAAAATCATCATCATTAAGATATAACTCCTTAATATGCTCGAAACCTAACAATTTAGCACTAGGAGAATTAAGCAAAGTGTACCTTCTTGACAATGCATAAACAACCACATTCTCTTTACCTTGCTTGTATTTAATCACATATGGGAATGTTTCTACGAATTCCACCCATTTGGCATGCCTACAGTTCAGCTTGTCTTGACTCTTCAAATGCTTTAAACTTTCATGGTCAGTGTGTATCACAAACTCCTTAGGCCACAAGTAATGATACGAACCCTAAACGACCTGCTTTGAAACCCAATACCTTTACGCTTGGAAGCGACTCCCTTGGAAAGCCAAATCAAGTTTACAAGGAAAATCTCAACCCAATGATGAACCTGTGTCAAAGAATCTTGGTATGTTGTGAACAAAACAAAGTAATTAACTTTAGAAGTTCGGAATATTGATTCAAGTAAGAACCAAAAGCTGAGAAATTTCTCACAAAACTTAATTTGGAATTATTCAAGTTTATTTTATTCTTAGATTAGCTAAGTATTTATATCATCTTAGTTAGGTTACAAACCATAAATTCTTCTTAATCAAAATTCAGCTTCCTAAACAAAATTCGGGTTTGGGTTTTAATTTAAACAAAACTAAAAAGCCCAAAATAACTAATTAAAATACTTAAAATAAAAAAAGGATAGATATGGGCTTATTTAACAAAATTAGCCCAATTACAAAGTGAATTTCAAATTTAATTTGATTGACCCATTTGAAATCCATCCTTGAAACTTGAACCTTCATATTTTGTCTTCTAGCACTTGAATCAAATTAATCAAATTTGAATTTGAATCTTGAATCCCTAATTTGATATTTGACTCCTCTTTGCAATCTTCAATTGTGGATAGATTGTTCCACAAGCCTTGCATCAAGCCTTGAATTGCATCTTTAAACTTCTTTATCTTGCTCTTGTAATTGACCCATTTGGTAAATTTATTAGATCCTTGCTATTAGCCACTTGGATTGAATAAAGTAATGTTGCCATGTTTGTAAAGTTCGAACCAAAGCATATAATTCCTTATCATATGTTGGATACTTCAAGGCTGCCCCACTTAACTTCCCACTAAAGTACATTAGTGGCCTTTGATCTTGCATTAGAACAACTCCAATCCCTATGCCACATGCATCACATTCAATTTCAAAAATTTTATCAAAGTTAGGTAAAGCAAGCAAAAGTGCATTACACAATTTATCCTTAAGTTCATTAAATGCATGTTCTTATGCATCACCCCAAACAAATCCAACATTTTTCTTAACTAACTCATTTAAAGGTGTGGCTATAGTGCTAAAATCTCTAATGAGCCCCCTATAGAAACTAGCAAGTCCATGAAAGCTCCTCACCTTATAAGCACTCTTAGGTCTCGGCCAATCCTTAATGGCTTTAACCTTGTCCTCATCAACCTCTATACCTTGACTAGACACTACAAAACTAAGAAAGATAACTTTATCCATGCAAAAACTACACTTTTTAAGGGTAGCATACAACTTTTCTTGCCTAAATATATCTAATACAAGACGCACATGTACAATATGATCATCCAAGCACTTAGAATAAATTAAGATATCATCAAAGTAAACAACAACAAATTTACCCAAGTACTCACGCAACACATGGTTCATCAATGTCATGAATGTGCTAAGTGCATTTGTAAGACCAAATGGCTTGACAAGCCACTCATACAACCCATATTTAGTCTTAAATGCTGTTTTCCATTCATCTCCAACATTTATTCGAATTTGATAATAACTAGATTTCAAATCAATTTTGGTGAACAAACAAGAACCATATAATTCATCAAGCATGTCATCTAATCTAGGAATAGGATAACGATACTTTACAGTGATTTTATTGATGGCTCTGCAATCCACACACATCCTTTATGTTCCATCCTTCTTTGGCATAAGAAATAATAGGAACCGAGCAAGGACTAAGACTTTCCCTCACATACCCCTTAGCTAGCAACTTCTTCACTTGTTTTTGCATCTCTTTTGTCTCAGTTGGATTAGTTCTATACGGGTCTATTGGGTATGGAAGCTCCAGGAAAGAAATCAATTTGGTGTTCTATGCCTCTAATTGGTGGTAAACCATTGGGCATCTCCTCTGGAAACACATCTTCAAATTCTTGCAAAAATCAACAAACACACTAGGCAAAGATGGGTTAAGATCATTAGTTGCCAAATAAGCTCCTTTGTAGAAGAGTACAAATATAGGCCAATTGTAGTACAAAGCATGTCTAACCTCACTCGCCCTAACTATCAAACTCACATTCTTTTCTTTTTTCTCTCTAGGCCGAATCTGCTCTTTTTTTTTCTTTTCCCTCTTTCTTTTCAATATTTTTATTTTCACTCCCTAAAGCATTTTGTTTACTCTCTTTTTCTTTCTTTTCAGCCTCAACTCTCATCCTTTCCATTTTACATTGGTCTTCATACACTTCTTTTTAGGAAAATGGTGTTAGGATTGTCTTTCTACCATCCTAGGTAAATGAATACCTATTGAGGTACCCATCATGTATAGCCCTTCTGTTAAATTTCCACGGCCACCCAAGCAATATTTCTCTAGCATGCATAGGCACTACATCACATAACACCTCATCATGATATTTTCCAATTGAAAATGAAATCATGGCTTGTTGATTCACCTTTACCTTGCCACAATCATTAAGCCATTGAAGCTTGTATGGATGTGAGTGTGGTATAGTAGGCAGCCCCAACTTGCTAATCAAAAGTGTACTCACTACATTTGTGCAACTCCCACTATCAATTATCACACTACAAGCCTTGCCTTGAACATGACACCTTGTATGAAACAAGTTGTCCTTTTGCTCCTCATGACACTCCTCCTTCAATTGAGTACTAAGAGCATGCCTTGTGACTAGCAATCACCTTTTATTGGCTCCTCTATGTTCCTCTCGCCACAATCCTCTAATTCAAGCATCTCTTCCTCATCACTATCATTGCTGCCCCTTTCATCATTTGTCACTATTTCTTCATTCTTAATGACCATAGTTCATCTATTAAGACACTCCCTGCTCACATGCCCTACTCCTTGGCACTTCAAACACTTAATATCTCTATTTCTTCATTTAGGCTCTTCAAGTTTGGATTTTTCTTTGGAAATCAAATCTGCCCTTCCTTTTGCAACATCATAGGTAGCCTTGTTTCCACCATTAAATTCACCCTTTCCATCCTTTTTCCAAATAGAATTAGAATTGGAAAAAGTCTTGGAAACATACCTTGCTGGTCCTCTTCTTTGGAGTTGTTTTTCCATGTTGACCGCAATGTGCACCATCTCCTCTAACTCCACATATGGTTGCAAATCAACTTAGTCAGCTATATCTTTGTTCAAACTAGCGAAGAAATGTGCCATGGTAGTCTCCTTATCCTCCTCTATATCAGCCCTAGTCATAAGCATTTCCATCTCCTTGTAGTAATCATCCACACTTTTACTACCTTGTCTAAGAACTTGAAGTTTTTGCACAAGTTCCCTATGAAAGTGTCTAGGTTCAAACCTCTTTCTTATTATGGACTTAAGGTCATACCAAGTCTCAATTAGGTACTCTAAGTTTCTCCTTCGACTAGTCACTAATTGTTCCCACCAAGCTATGGTATAATCTACAAATTGTGAAACGACAAGCTTGACCTTCTTTTCCTCATTAAAATGGTGACAATCAAGTACTCCACCTTCTTTTCCCTTTGTAAATAAGCCTCTGGATCTGTTGTACCTTGAAAAGTAGGTATCTTAAGTTTAATGCTTCCCAAATTCCTATCTACAAAATCTTCATTGCCTTGGTTTCTTCCATAGTATGGATTCTCTTGCCTTCTCCCTCTACCCTACCTAAACCTTAGCCTCCTCTACCTCTATTTCTGCCCATCCCAACAATAGGAACATCTTCGTCATCATGGTAGCCAAGGTTTTCATCTTCAAAATCATCTTGAAGTATTTGGTTTCTACCTACCCTTTACACCTCATTGCAGTTTAGAGTTGCTCTTTCAACCGCTTGCAACCTTATGTCCATGCATTCTAAGGTGTCCCTCATAGCCTCCATGGTCCTATTAAAATTTGCAAACTGTCCTTGTTGAGCCTCACATAGCCTAGCTTCATCAACATGACCACTAGTTTCTCCACTTTTATGTGACATTGTTGCAATAGATAGGTTAGAAAACAAGAAAAAACAGAATATGAATTAGGAACCTCACAAGCACTCCCTCACGTGTTTATACTCAAAAGATGGGGATGGTCACCTGTGTATCACTCAAGCAATTAATTTCGCTCATAGCTTTCCTCACACCACTCTAGCTAATTCTTTTATGTTCTTAGGTGAATCACACTTTAGAACAAATCAAGTAGCTGGAATTGTGTAGAATTCCAAATCTAAAATTTTCAAAACAAGTTTGAAGCAATTCAGCTAAAACAAGAAAATTTAATAAACTAGAAGCAAAAAATTGTGAAAACTCAAATAGAAGCAAATGACATATGAAATAATAACAAAGATGTGCAAAGACACAAATTTAGAAGGTAGTTTAAAAGAAAACCCAAACAGCCCCCAAAGTACTATATTACTTAATGAGTAAAGACTATAATAAATGGTAAACACAACAAAAGATAAGACTAGAATTTCAAGAGTCAAACATAATTCAAATCTGATTAGGAAGATCAAAAGTCCAAACCTCCAAATTTCTTTTTTTTCTTAATCAACCCCTTTTTTTTTTCACTTTTCTTCTTCTTTTTTTTTTTTTTTTCTTTTGTCTTCGATTGAATAGCAAATTTTTTTTTGGATGATTTTTTTAAACTACAAACACCAAATCTGATTTCAAACACTAGATTTGATCAAAAGAAATAAGATCAAACAAACTAACAAGAACATAATTCAAAGAGACAATAATATCCCAAACGAAAAGAACAAAGAAAACACAAGAATACCAAGAGACAAACTTAGAAGAACAAAAGAAAAACAAGAAATCAGAATAAAAAAAATTATTAAGGATGAAACTTGATCTAGAGCCAAAGCTCTGATACCAAATGATATGGAACCTCCAAGAATAAGCCTGAGAACCCTTTTGATTATTACAGACCCCCACAACATTAACTTGAAAACCCCAATAGCCAATTTAGTCTCAACCCCAAAAAAGGACTAGAAATCAAATTGCTTAGAAAGATGATCAAAGATCTAGAATAAAGAAAACTCATTTCTGAATTCCATATTCGAAACACTCCACAAGAGGATGATCAGTCTACTTGAATGTTCCTTAAGCATGTATTCTACACAAGAACACAAAGACAAAAGCAAAACAGCTTTTAGGTTTGTTTTTTTATCATTTATCCAAATCCCCCTCTAAAACACGTTTTTGGCACATATATAGCCTTTACAAGACCTAAAAAACATAAACCAAAATAAACAAACTCAAACTAATAGGCTTTTAAATTAACAAGTTTGGACAGCCCATTATGAAAAATATTAACACATATAATTGCCCCCAATTAATAAGGCTGATAACTAAAAAAAAAAATTTAAGTAAGCCCATTATGAATTTGGACTTGAATTAAGTTGTAGTGAACTTGAGCTACAATTGTTTCAAAGCCTTGGTGTCCTTGCAACCCATTACAAGCCAAATTCACCAAATCTTGTTGATGACAAATTAAAGCTTGTTGAATCTTCTTGGCTCTTGATCTGGTTATAGGTCCTTGAGGCATGCTAATTGGATTAGAAACCTCCTGAATTTGATCCTTGCCTCCCTGGTCATGCTCATCCTCTTGATGTTGAATCCTTGGACCTTGGTGTGTAGGCTGCTCCATAACAGGAATGGTTAAATTTTGATTTAATTTTCTCTCTCTACGTGTCAAGCATGTAGAGGGAGAGAAATTTTTTTTTTATACTATTGCTATTCAAATGACCAAATGGCCACATGGCTTTGATGTGTAATTTTTAATTGACGTGGCACTCAAGTGGCATCCATGTGGTCATATGGTAAGGTTACTTGCTGACGAGGACATGCCATGTCACTATTCTGATGATTTTGGTGTCTAGTGACACTACGGTGAAAAAAAAATTAAATATTAGTGAAACTTCTATAATAAATTAATAGCTAGAGGGCAAAATAGAAATTAGATAAAAGTTTTGTGAGCATAGTTACATTTTACCCCTTGATGTTTAGGGAAATGCAAATGAATGGCATAAAATCATAGATAATCATAATAGATGTGTCTTTCAAATTAGGTCTATTAAAAATTACATCAATTCTAAACCTATTCACTAGCATGCACAGGATTTAGTGCATTTTTAATTAATAAACCCTAAGTTCATTATCCATTATCAAGTATTAAGCAATGTCCCATTTAACATTTAATACCTAGGTAACACTATGGAGTGGCCAATCACAAGCATATGATCATTTAGCATAGAACAATGAGATACATTCTTAAATCTATAATGCTCTACATTTCTATAATTTTTACATGTCAACTGCACAATTTTTACACAGTGTTTTGGTAAGTTTTACATTGCGTTTTGACAATTTCTACTCTACAGACTATGTAATTTCTGCACTTCTGTGTCATTGGTACACTGTACATGTGTATGTAATTGTACTATAATAACAAGTGCAATGTCTGCAATTTAAATGATACTGTGTTATTTTTACACTGTCTGAAAATTATACTACACTATGTCTTAATTACACTAAGAAAATCTTGCATTGTGTCTGATAATTATTTTCACTGTGCCTAATGCGATTAAGTGATTAAGAGTAATTAGTGATGTGTAATGGTGATTAAGTGCATAGTAAAAAAATGTGTACATGTGACTATTGACATTTTGAGTAAATAGTTTTAGCACTTTAGTGGTTGCATAATGGTCTAGCCATTAGGTAAAAGCCACCAACTTTCACCAAAGTAGAAATTTGACTGAAGTCCTTAGAAATTCAAAAGCTCTTTTACCTAAATTGCTATAGCACATAAAATGACTATGAAAACTAAACCTAAAGCTCTCCTCTTCCTATTCATTAAGGACATTAATGTCCTTTCACCAAACCAAATTTTAATGCCACCAACTAATATAAATTCATCATATTCTCCTCATCTTCTCCATTTGCCTCACAAAACAAAACACCAACACATCCATTTCCTCCACCATATTCTGCCACCATGGAGGAACTAGAAGGAGAGGAATTTGAAGGTAATTTCTTCACATAATCTACTCCATTTGAGCTCCTTAACTTAAATCTTTAAACCATTTCTTAATCTGAAGATTTTTCTTTCATTTTCTCCCCCATTAGGGTTTGGCCATCTCTTTCTTTTGGAGAAAGGAGGAACTCCAAGGTTATGCTTTATAAAACTACTTCCTTTTCATGATGCTAAGTTGGATTCTTAAATCATTTTCACTTGAATGCAATTTTCCTCCATTTTCCTACCCTTTGTAATTCAGCCAAGCATGCGTTTTTTATTTCATGTTCTATAATTTATGATACATGTATATTTGTGATGCTTCATATGTTAATTGAATGGTTAGAGAGTCAATTTGTGTAATTGAAGAAACAAGATTGGTTTTCCCCTAAAGGATAGATTCAATCAAGAATAGGTTCCTAAACTATAGGCTTATAACTCATGATGAATATGAAATTGTGTTGCTTGATGTGTCAATTGAATGATTCAAGTGTCAATTTGAGGAATTAATTGAAGTAGAGTGATTTTCCCCAATGTGTAGGTTCGGACCATCTAGGGTTTGGACTTCAAGTGTTCATTTGCTTCAATTGACCATAGAATTTATGTTGAATTAGTTGCTAATTGAAGATTTGCATGGTTAATTTTGCAATAGAAGCATGAGATTAGGTTTTTCCTAATTTGAGTAGTTATGCCATGTATGAATTTGTAAGTTTATCCATGATAGTTCAAATTGATTGTTTAATTGTGCAATTAGAAAGTTTTATTGCATGAATTGAAGTTCAATTTGATTAATTGAAGTGTAATTGAGAGTTTTGCCCAAATTGTATGATCATGCCAAGGGTTTGATAATTCAAATTAAGTAGATATTTGTGTAATTGAATAGTTTAATTGCATGAATTGAGCTTCATTAATTAAAGTGTAATGAAATGTTTCCCTAATTTTCCCCAATTTAAGGATTTTGACCAAGTATGACTTTGTGATTCTGTATTTGATTATTCAAATTGATAGTTTAATTATACAATTGAATGATTTAATTTCATGATTTGATATTTAATTTAGTCAATTGATGATCAAACGAATGTTTTCCCCAAAACACCTCATTCGGCCAAGATAGGGTTTTTAAACCCTAGATGTTTAATTCTAATTGAATGTCTAATTGAGCTTTCCCACACTTGAATTGAATGATTTAAGGCTCAATTTTAGAATTAATTGTATGAAATGTGTTTTCCCCAATTTCCATGATTCGGACACTTAGGGTTTCTTGAACCAATTGGAATTAACTCCAATTGGATGCCTAATTATACTCGTATGTAAACCAATTTGATGATTGTAATGTCAATTTGAAGTTTCATTAATGAATTAATAGTTTTCCCCAAATGAAACTTAAGTCAATTAGGGTTTCATGAGTTATGCTTTATGAATTGCAATTGATAATGTAATTGAGTGCAATTGTGTATGTGTATGATAGGTGAAATGTTAAATTGATGAAATCTAACCAATGCAATGAGTAATCAATACTTAGGCCATTTAGCCATAGTGAAAGTGGGAGCCTTAATGCTCCATCTATGAAAATGAACACGCGTTTAAGTCAACCTCAATGGTATGAATCAATGTGATCAATGATTGATGTGTTTTGTGTAACTTGTTAGTGTACTAGAGTTAGGCCTAAGATTAGGCTAAGTTTAGGCTACATTTAAGAATGAAACTAAGAGTTATATGATTGATACAATGGTACTGTGGACAACAAGGGAAGATGAGTTACTTGTGAAGCTGAAGAGCATCACTAAGTTATAGGAGCAAAGGAGTCAAGGTGAGTACATGTTATGCTAGCTAATAATGTGCATCCATATTTGTGACATATGAAAACCATATGAGATTGTGAAGTCCTAGCTAATGTTATCATTGTATACCTATACCCAAATTGGCATCTTTTGCTATCCTAAGATTAACCCTTGAAGGCTTATGCCTAATTCTACATTGTGTACTCGTATAAGATTCATTGTAATCTCAGTAATTATTTTTCCAATACCCATGTCACACTTAAAATGTTATTTCTTTTAAATTATTGATGGCCTTTAGCATATTGCAAATTACATAATCTTATTGGAACTTTGTTATAACCAAATCATCATATGAGATTACCATTGAACCACTAGTAACCATTCTTTCACTTTATCATTCATACCCAAAATGGTATTCTTCTTACCATGCTAGGATTAATTGATAAAGTCCTTCGATCGAATTCCATATTGCATGTTTGATTCATTGATATCAAACTGCAACATTGAACCATCATTGAAAATCTAATTGAAATCTTGAGAAATATTGCCATTCATATATATCATTGATACTTAATTGTTAAATGAGACCACTATTAAAAACCCCATTGAATCATTGAGGCATAATTATTTTTGTACGTGCCATATCATTCAATTGTTATGTGATGTATATACATTATTGAATCATGTTTCTTCTTATAACTGTCTTATTGCCTTATATTATTAAACCACAACTGTTCTATAGGAGATATTACAAGCAGAAATTCCCAATTGATGTGGGGCATACATCGGACCTGTGCATATGGTGGTAATAAGCCTACGAATAGGGTGAGCGTAGCTGAACTCCAACTAGGAAGAGTCAGAGGTCCTAGTTGTAAGGCCTGATCAGTCTTACACCCTTTAATGTACTACAGGTAGGCAAGGCTTTAGCCTCCACTCCTTTATAGTGAGGGACCAAACCGCTCCCAACTTGATCGATTTCTACTAAATTTACTACGATAACCATTAAACCCAAATGTAATTGATATTCCTTCTATCATACCTTCATTCATTTTGTATTAGTATAGCATGTTCTCACTGAGTTTATCTCACCTCTTAGTGGTTTACGTTTTTTAGAAAGAGCTAGAAGGGTAAGTAAGATAACCATCTCAAGTATCTCACCATCACTTGGGAGGTTGCGTTGCTAACAATGATTTGCTATTGAAACTTGTAAAGTCCATAATCTAATAGAGCTTCGGGAGTCACAAGATGGTTAACTATAATTTAGGATTTGTTATTTACTTTTTCTTGTCCGTAACAACTATAAGACCATAACTGCTAGTATAAGTATTATGATGCATGAATTGATGAGCTAAAAATGTGATTCGGGATAATGATGACATTAAGAGATCTTAAAGAAATTGAACTTGCAAGAGTAACCGGACAACGAATATGAGCTAATGCTAATAGTTTGGGCTACAATCTTAGGATTGCAATGTAATGGTTTAGAGTAGTGCTTAAGGGATTCTATGGATTTGGGTGACCTTATCTCCCCATGCCCTAGGATCATCACATCTCAAGGATAGTATGTGACAAAATCATTCATCTAAACATACAAGCACAATCAAATAGGATCCATCTAGCACCCTAGAATAAAACAAATTGGTTCATAGCAAAAAGATATGAACACAACTTGAATGTAAAATAAAAGCAAATATTTTCATATGATTAATGTAAAATGAAATTGCAATTAATAGTAAAACCTTGAGACAAATCTATTTAACTATGGAATCAACCTTAGACCAATCACTTGATAACCAAAATCCCTTCTCTGTATAAACTAGAATTCTAAACCAAAAGTTGTTTGATTATAAGAGGAAAAAGTAGAAGAAAAATGATGGAACTCTATCTATTTGTGCATGTGTGTGTTGGAATGGGTAGCTAAAGCCAAATTTAAAAGAATAAAATAATAAAGCCTTAATCCTTGTCCAATGAATTAATGCCACATCATAAAATTTCAATACACGATTGTGCATTCACCTCACCATATTGTGTTCCAAAATTTACCAAACACAGCCATGTTTTCTGCTTCTTTAAGTTGTGTATTGCTTTGGACTAGGTTAGACTTGCTACCCAAATTTTTGGTCGTGTTTTTGGACACGCTCATGTTCTATGACTATCTTGGGCTACATGATCATCTTTTCAAGAGCATGATCACGTTTTCATTTTCTCTAAAAATAGAATATTTTTTCTTTCTTTCTCTTTTATTCAAAATTTCCCTACAAAATGCAAAAAGAAACAAAACCAAATAAAAATAAATGGAAAGTAGATTAAATTTAAGCAAAATAACTAAAAATAATACCTTAAAAACACTACTATTTTGGTTCAAACTATTCCCCCACACTTAACCTTTTGCTTTCCCTTAAGAAAAATTAAATAAATAAGAAAGAACAAGATATATAAGAGTTTAAAATGAATTTACGCAAGCTATGTCAAAAATAATTAGTAGTAATAGGTTGAAGAATCAAAATCCTCGTTACAAGTATGCCATCAAGATGATGAGTATTAAGTTGCTTCCTCTCAATATATACTCAGTGTTTAATAAAGGTAGCTACACTCAATCCAAACATAACTTTGATATTACCATAGGTGATGAGAATCCATATACCTTGCAAGAAGCTTACAAATACATGCATGATAAAGATTTCAATAAGGTTCTTCAAGGTTGTCATTTCTATCAAGATAACTTATAGAGGCATGCAATACAACCATTGTGCATGATTGATGGATCATTCAAGAAGAAAATAAGGTTGTATGAAGTTTTTGATAAACAATCAAGGATATTTGGATCATGAGCTTTGCATATGGATCCAATTGTATTCAAGGAAGCTTCAAGGGCTTAACAATCTATTCATGCCTAATGTCAAGATGAAGAAGCTAAATTAAATTCCTATTTGCTTGGGCCTAATCTATTCAAGTGTTTACAAGGCTGCCATTCTTCATTCAAATTGGACCTTCCATATTTGGGCTTTTCGAATTCAATTTATCATGTTTTATTTAGTGTTTGGGCTGCCTATGTTATGTATACAGCCCAATAGTTGTTTAAACTACTTTATTTTCATATTTTCAGTAGTTTTGGGCCTATTTTATGTTAGGCCAAAGGCCCATCCGAATTTTATAGTTTAATTAATTAGATTTCTATTTCTTGTCAGGAAATAGCTTCTCTTATATAGGAAGGATTCCTAACTTGTTTTAGAATTTATTTCTAACTTAGTTATTATTTAGGAATTAGTTTCTAATTGGGAATCTTCAATCCTTGTATTGGAAGATTTCCTAGTCCTTAGCTGATTTTAATTTAGGGTTAAGCCTCTATATAAACTCAACCATTCATGTAAAATAAGTAAAGTTATGATCAATAAAATTCAGTTTTCTTAAGAGTATGATCTCTTGGTTTTGATTCTTGCTTGAATCAAGTTCATACAATCAAAGCAAATTACTTTGTACGTATTTATTCTAAGGTTCTCCTTCATGAGTTGGTATTGTGTCACGGAGATCATCATCCAAAGGTGATCATATTCCAAGGTGCTCTATCACGGGTTGGATTTGGGTCGCGGACTTGGGGAAAACCTAATTTAGCTTTCCTAGGAGTTGCCTCTAAGTGTAAAGATAATTGGGTCTCAAGTTTAATATACTTAGGGTTCGTATCAATTTGATATCAAAGCTTAAGCTTTAAATCATGTTATATCTTTCCATTTCATTTGTGTTTTCCATTCTCATTTTTTTTTCTTATTTTCATTTTCATTAAATTCCTTCATTTTTGTCTTGTTAACACTGTTTGTTATTGTTTCAGGTCTGAAAATAAAAAAAAATCCAAAATCGTTTTTATCCTTTCTTTTTGTGTCTTTTGTTTCTTTGTTTTCTATCATATTCATATCCTTTGTGTTTCATTGAAATTCAAGTGTTAGAAGGTCAAATTCATCCATACTTACTTGGAAACCAATTCAAATTCAAGAAGAAGAAGTAGAGGATTCATCCATCATAAGCTTGAGGACTTCAATTCGGTTTGGCTTCTTGTACTTGATCTTCAAATTGTTTGTTAATTTTCCTTTCTAATTGTTACTGTAATTATTAAAAAAAAAAAAAAAGAAAAAAAAGATCAAAAAAAAAGAAGGAAAATTCGTCCAAAAAGAAAAGAAGAAGCAAAAAGTGTTAAAATATGAGTTTTTGGTGTATTTATAGAACTTTTTAGTTCCTAGAGTGAAGAGGACAAGGAAAGAAGCTGATTTTTAAGATTACACAAGGAGAATCAATGATTTCAGCATTCTCCAAGGAGTTTGACCAAGTTTAAGCATCCTTCCAAAACAAGCTAGGATTAGTTTCCTGCTCCTTTCCAAATTTTGTTTTAACTTTTCTAATCCTATTTTCATTCTGATTTCTTACTAATTTAACTATTTCCTTATTCGTTTCGGGTTTTCTTTTTATTTCAATCCTTGTTTGTGTCTCATTAGGTTTCCTAATCCCATCAGGATTCCTATATTGTTTTCCTAGTTCTATTAGGATTTCAACTTTTGTTTTCCAATTTGAATTAGGATTTCTAATTTTATTTTTTGAGTCAAATTCTAACTCTTGTTTCCTAGTCCAATTAGGATTTCATTTTCCTAGTGTCATTAGGATTTTTTGTTTCTTGTTTCTTTTTTAGTCTTTAGATTTTTATTCACATTGTAATTTAGTAAGATTGTGTTAATTTGATTTTTGCAACTAATCTTGGCAAGAGATTTGAGTGGAAAAAGGCTAAGTGTCAGCACATCTAGAGAAAAGCCATTGATTGAGTGTAAAACTAAACATGAGTGAACTTGAATGACAAAATTACTCGAGTGAAACACGTGAGGGAGTGAAGTGAGCAAAGTATTCTCTACTTTACTAACTTTGTTTTGCAGCTTAAAGATGAGTGGCACCCATGGGAATCCACATGGGGAATAAATTCCAAGCCTTGCATGAATTGTTCCAAGCTATGGAAAGAAGGACCATTGATAGGTTGGATCAAATGGAGCAAAGATGCAAAGAAAGAATGGATTAATTGGATGCTTCTATCATAAGGAGGCAGCAATCAATTGCTCAAAATCTCCCAAGACAACCATCTAAAAGACTTTCAAGAAGGCAACAACAAGTGGGAGAAGAATCTCATAGTAATGCTCCTAAAAGTCTTTCATATAAGGAGATTTTAATGAAAATTAGGGCTGAATGTAAAAGAAGAGAGGAATTATCTAAACCACCAATTGAGGAGAAAAAGAATAAAGGTAATGAAGTTGAGGAAATAATTTGTTAGCCCATCTAAGTTACTTGTGAATCTGATTGGGTGGATGCCAATGTTGAAGAGATTAACAAAGTGATGGAAGTGACTCATGAAGATGACTTAAAACCTTTGGAGCTAACAAGTGAAGAGTCCTCATTAAAGGTTGAAGAAGTTATTGAACATGAAGAAATTCCAATCTACAATCCACCTCAAGTAGTTGTTGAAAACAAAGCTGAGTTTGTTGTAAATAGTGAAAAAGAAAAAGAAAAAGAGTGCATAAAGAATGAGAGTGAAAAGAAAAATAGAGAGTGTGAAAAGAAAGAATTAGTGAGTGAAGAAGAAAATGAAGAACATTCACATGAGAGAAAAGAAATATCATAAAAAGAAATATCAGAAAGTTCAAATAAAAAGATTGAGTGAAAAGAGAAAACAAGTGAGCATAGTGGAAAAAGAAAGTATTGAGCATGTTTTGTTTTCTAACACTAACAAGCTTGAATTTTCTTTGTTTAGTTTTGTTTCTCTTTTTTAGGATTTTAAAGAAGGATTTGCATGGAAGAAAAGTGGTGATAAAAGCAATGCATTTCCTACCAAGTGCTCAAATCAAGATTCGAGGACGAGTCATCTTGAGGAGGAAGGGAATGATGAGAATACATATACCTTGCAGGAAGCTCACAAATACATACATGATAAAGATTTCAAAAAGGTTTTTCAAGATTGTCATTTTTATTAAGATAGCTTATAAAGGCATGCAATACAATCATTGTACATGGTTGATGGATCATTTAAGAAGAAAATAAGATTGTATGAAGTTTCCTATAAACCAATCAAGGATTTTTGGATCATGAGCTTTGCATATGGATCCAATTGTATTCAAGGAAGCTTCAAAGGCTTAATCAATCTATTCAAGCCCAATGTCAAGATGAAGAAGCCAAATTACATTCCTATTTGCTTAGGCCTAATCTATGCAAGTGTTTACAAGGCTGTCATTCTTCATTCGAATTGGACCTTCCATATTTGGGCTTTTCAAATTCAATTTATTATGTTTTATTTAGTATTTGGGCTGCCTATGTTATGTATATAACCAATAGTTGTTTAAACTACTTTATTTTCATATTTTAATTAGTTTTGGGCCTATTTATGTTAGGTCAAAGACCTATCCGAATTTTATAGTTTAATTAATTAGATTTCCATTTCTAGTTAGGAAATAGCTTCTCTTGTATAGGAAGGATTCCTAACTTGTTTTAGAATTCAGTTCTAACTTTGTTATTATTTAGGAATTAGTTTCTAATTAAGAATCTTCAATCCTTGTATTGGAAGATTTCCTAATTGATGAGAATCAACATTCCTTGCAAGAATCCTACAAATATGTGCAAGATAAGGATTTCAAGAAGGTTTTTCAAGGTTGTCATTTCTACCAAGATAGCCTACAAAGACATGCAATCCAACCATTGTACATGATTGGTGAATCATCCAAGAAGAATATGAGATTGTATGAAGTTTCCTATAAATCAATCAAGGATATTTGGATCATGAGCTTTGCATATAGATCCAATTGTATTCAAGGAAGCTTCAAGGGCTTAATCAATCTATTCAAGCCCAATGTCAAGATGAAGAGGCCAAATTACATTCCTATTTACTTGGGCCTAATCTATTCAAGTGTTTACAAGGCTGCCATTCTTCATTCAAATTGGACCCTCCATATTTGGGCTTTTCAAATTCAATTTATCATATTTTATTTAGTGTTTGGGTTACCTATGTTATATATATATAGCCCAAGAGTTGTTTAAACTATTTTATTTTCATGTTTTAATTAGTTTTGGGCCTATTTTATGTTAGGTCAAAGGCCCATCCGAATTTTATGGTTTAATTTATTAGATTTTAGTTTCTAGTTAGGAAATAGCTTCTCTTGTATAGGAAGGATTCCTAACTTGTTTTAGAATTCTGTTTTAGCTTAGTTATTATTTAGGAATTAGTTTCTAATTAGGAATCTTCAATCCTTGTTTAGGAAGATTTCCTATTCCATAGTTGATTCTAATTTAGGATTGAGCATCTATATAAACTCAACCATTCATGTAAAAAGAAGTTATGTTATGATCAATAAAAATTCAGTTTTCTTAAGAGTGCAATCTCTTCTCTTGGTTTTGATTCTTGCTTGAATCAAGTTCATACAATCAAAGCTAATTACTTTGTGCGTATTTATTCAAAGGTTCTCTTCCACTAGTTCGGTATTGTGTCATGGAGATCATCATCTAAAGGTGATCATATTCTAAGGTGCTCTATCATTGGTTGGATTTGGGTCGCGGACTTGGGAAAAACCTAATTTAGCTTTCCAAAGAGTTCCTTCCAAGCTTAAAGATAATTGGGTCTCAAGTTTAATATACTTGGGGTTCGTATCAGTTTGGTATCAGAGCTTAGGCTCTAAATCAGGTTATATCTTTCCATTTTGTTTGTGTTTTCTATTTTCATTTATTTTCTTGTTTTTGTTTCTTTTCATTTTTGTTGAATTCCTTCGTTTTCATCTCGTTCATTTTGTTTGTTATTGTTTCAGGTCTAAAAATTCAAAAAAAAAAAAAATCCAAATCATTTTACCTTTTGTTTTTTTTTTGTTCATTTGTTCCTTCGTTCATTCCATCCTAGTCATATTTTTATTCCTTGTTTTATTGGAAGGTGAAATCCATACTTACTAGGAAACCAATTCAAGTTCAAGAAGAAAGAAGGGAGGACTCACTCAAGCTTGAACACTTCAAATTTGGTTTGACTTCTTGTATTTAATCTTCAATTTTTTTGTTAATTTTCCTTGCAATTTGCTGTTGTAATTAACAAAAAAAAAAAAAAAAGAAAAGAAATTTGTCAAAAAAAAGAAAATAAAAAAGCAAAAAAAAGAATTAAAAAAAAGAAGGAAAATTCGTCCAAAAAGAAAAGAAGAATCAAAAAGTGTTAAAATTTGACTTTTTGGTGTATTTATAGAAGTTATTTAGTTCCTAAAGTGAAGAGGACAAGGAAAGAAGCTGATTTTTAAGATTATATAAGGAGAATCAAAGATTTCAGCATTCTACAAGGAGTTTGACCAAGTCTAAGCATCCTTCCAAAACAAGCTAGGATTGGATTCCTACTCTTTTCTAAATTTTGGTTTGACTTTTCTAATCCTATTTTCATTTTGATTTCTTTCTAATTTAACTATTTCCTTATTCGTTTCAGTTTTATTTTTATTTCAATCCTTATTTATGTCTTATTAGGTTTCCTAATCCCATTAGGATTCCTATATTGTTTTCCTAGTTTCATTAGAATTTTAACTTCTGTTTTCCAATTTCAATTAGGATTTCTATTTCTATCTTTCTAAGTCAAAATTCTAATTTTGTTTTCCTAGTTCAATTAGGATTCTCGTTTTCCTAGTGTCTTTAGGATTCCTTATTTCTTGTTTCTTGTTGCATTTTGAGTCTTTGGAATTTTTGTTCCACATTGTAATTTAGTAAGATTGTATTAATTTGATTTTTGCAACTAATCTTAACAAGAGATTTGAGTGGATAAAGGCTTAGTATGAGCACATCTAGAGAAAAGCCATTGATTGAGAGTAAAATTAAACACGAGTGAACTTGAGTGACAAAATTACTTGAGTGAAACACGTGAGGGAGTGAAGTGAGGAAACTCTTCTCTACTTTGCTAACTTGGTTTTGCAGCTCAAAGATGAGTGGAATCCAAGGAAATCAACAAGGGGAAATAGACAGATTCCAAGCCTTACATGAATTGCTCCAAGCAATAGATAGAAGGACCAATGAAAGAATGGACCAACTTGAGCAAAGAAGCATGGAGATAATGGGCCAATTAGAATCTTCAATCACAAGTGGACAACCATTAAATGCTCCTAGACAAGCTAGATGTGTACCAACAAGAGTGCGGGATGAAATTGAAGATGATGGTGAATCATTTGGTGATGTTGATGAAGAAGAAGTGAGGCCAAGAGCTAGACAAGATGATAGCAATGGTGGGATAAAATTGAAAATTCCAACATTCCATGGAAGAATAGATCCCGAAGCATACTTGGATTAGGAGAAGAAGATTGAATTAGTGTTCGATTGTCATGACTACACTGAATCCAAGAAATTGAAGCTTGTTGTTGCTATATTTGATGGATATGCCATTACTTGGTGGGATGATACCAAGCAAAAGTAGAGAAGAAATAAAGAAAGACCCATCAAAGAATGGAGGGACTTAAAAGTAATCATGAGAAGAGGATTTGTACCAAGTCACTTCTATAGCGAGCTGTACAATAGTCTTCAAAACCTAACTCAAGGGTCCAAGAGTGTGGAGGAATACTGCAAGGAGATGGAGATAGCCATGATTCGAGCAAATGTGGAAAAAGATAATGAGGCTATAATGGCAAGGTTCCTCAATGGGTTGAATAAGGAGATTGCAAATGTGGTTGAGCTACAACCATATATGGAGCTTGAAGATTTTCTTCATCTTACTTTGAAGGTTGAGAAGCAATTAAAGAAGAGAAGTACCAATTGGCTATCTACATCCTACAATGCACCATTCAAATCGAATTGGAGAAAAGATGACAAGGCTTTTCCATCCAAGCCTAAGGCCAATTTCAAAGAACCTCTAAAGACACCCTTCCCAGGCAAGGACAAAGGTAAAGCTACGCCTTCTAGTTCTGGAAATATTATATGCTTTAAATGTCAAGGTATAGGTCATTACAAAAAGGATTGTCCAAACAAGAAGATAATGTACATGCAAGATGGGGAGTGTTATTCAGCTAGTGACAAAGAAGCTGAAGAAGAAAGAATGCCATCTCTTGAAGATGCAAGTGATAAAGAGGAGGACAATATACCAAAAATAGCCGAAGGTGGGAGGTCTCTTATTACAAGGTGATCATTGAACATGCAAGTCCAACATGATGATAATGTGCAACAAAGGGAAAATTTGTTTCAAACTGGATGCCTTGTAAAAGATAGAGTTTGTGATGTCATCATAGATGGGGGTGGTGTAACCAATGTTGCAAGTACTACTTTAGTTGAGAAACTAGGGTTACCTACTACTAAGCATCCTCACCCTTATAAACTGAAATGGCTTAATGATTGTAGAGAAATTAGGGTGACAAGGCAAGTTCTAGTAGCTTTCAAGATAGGTCGATATAATGATGAAATTTTATTTGATGTTGTACCTATGCAAGCAGGTCATCTATTGTTGGGATGCCCTTGGCAATTTGATAGAAGGGTGATGCATGATGGCTACACCAATCACTACTCTTTTGAAAAGGATGGAAGGAAGATAACTCTTACACCACTTTCACCTAGAGAAATCTATGAGATTGAAATGAGAAGAATTCAAAAGGAAAGAGAAAACAAGAGTGAAGAAAAGAGTGTGAGTGACGATGTGCCAAAAGAAAAAGAGAGTGCAAAAGTAAAAAGAAAAAAATTGGAAGAAAGAAAAAGAAAAAGTGATGATTTGAATAAAGAAAAACAAGTTTGTATGAGTGGAAAAGAAAAGATGGCTTTGTTTACTAACAAAGTTACTTTTTCTTTGTCTAGTTTTCTTGTTTCTTTCTTTCAGGATTTCAAGGAAGGATTGTCATAGAGCAAATGAGATGTAAATTCTACAATCCTAATAACCAAGGAGAATGGAGCTAAGATAGGAATTGTGTTTGGAAAGACTTGCTTATATGTGTTGATTGTATAAGTTCCTATCTATAGGCATAGAGCTTTGAGCTTTGATGAATTGGCCCTCAAGTTGCAATCTCAAGGTGAGTATTGTGATATCTGTTCAAATTTTAATTCTAATTCTTGTTTCCTTCATGTAGGTATGGATTCGAGGTCGAATCATTTTGAGGAGGGAGGGAATGATGAGAATCAAGATTCCTTGCAAGAATCCTACAAATATTTGCAAGATAAGGATTTCAAGAAGGTTCTTCAAGGTTGTCATTTCTACCAAGATAGCCTACAAAGACATGCAATCTAACCATTGTACATGATTGGTGAATCATCCAAGAAGAATATGAGATTGTATGAAGTTTCCTATAAATCAATCAAGGATATTTGGATCATGAGCTTTGCATATGGATCCAATTGTATTCAAGGAAGCTTCAAGGGCTTAATCAATATATTCAAGCCCAATGTCAAGATGAAGAGGCCAAATTACATTCCTATTTACTTGGGCCTAATCTATTCAAGTGTTTACAAGGCTGCCATTCTTCATTCAAATTGGACCCTCCATATTTGGGCTTTTCAAATTCAATTTATCATGTTTTATTTAGTGTTTAGGCTGCCTATGTTATGTATATAGCCCAAAAGTTGTTTAAACTACTTTATTTTCATGTTTTTAATTAGTTTTGGGCCTATTTTATGTTAGGTCAAAGGCCCATCCGAATTTTATAGTTTAATTTATTAGATTTCAGTTTCTAGTTAGGAAATAGCTTCCTTGTATAGGAAGGATTCCTAACTTGTTTTAGAATTCTATTCTAGCTTAGTTATTATTTAGGAATTAGTTTCTAATTAGGAATCTTCAATCCTTGTTTAGAAAGATTTCCTATTCCATAATTGATTATAATTTAGGGTTGAGCGTCTATATAAATTCAACCATTCATGTAAAAAGAAGTTATGTTTTGATCAATAAAAATTCAGTTTTCTTAAGAGTGTAATCTCTTCTCTTGGGTTTGATTCTTGCTTGAATCAAGTTCATACAATCAAAGCTAATTACTTTGTGCATATTTATTCCAAGGTTCTCTTCCACGAGTTTGGTATTGTGTCGCGAAGATCATCATCTAAAGGTGATCATATTCCAAGGTACTCTATCACGAGTTGGATTTGGGTCGCGAACTTGGGGAAAACCTGATTTAGCTTTCCAAGGAGTTGCTTCCAAGTGTAAAGATAATTGTGTCTCAAGTTTAATATACTTGGGGTTCGTATCACTAATCCTTAGCTAATTCTAATTTTGGGTTGAGCCTTTATATAAACTCAACCATTCATGTAAAATAAATAAAGTTATGATCAATAAATTCAGTTTTCTTAAGAGTGTGATCTCTTAGTTTTGTTTCTTACTTGAATCAAGTTCATACAATCAAAGCTAATTACTTTATGCATATTTATTCCAAGGTTCTCTTTTATGAGTTGGTATTATGTCACGGAGATCATCATCCAAAGGTGTTCATATTCCAAGGTGCTCTGTCACGGGTTGGATTTAGGTCACGAACTTGGGGAAAACCTGATTTAACTTTCCAAGGAGTTGCTTCCAAGCGTAAAGATAATTGGGTCCCAAGTTTAATATACTTGGGTCCCAAGTTTAATATACTTAGGGTTTGTATCAATCGGTTTGCACAGGCTTTTAATCTCCACTACATAATCAAAGTAGAATTTAGAATTAAAAGGTCTTTCATAAGTTGTAATGGGATTTAGTTTAGGTTTAAGAAAGGGAAGTTTTAGGCTAACTCCTACAATTTAAGAGCAAGCTTAACAATTAACATTAATTTCCCTTTTCTTTTAATTCCCTAAACAAAATTATCTTTAACACACATGAGCAAACATTGAATTGAACTTTAATGAATTTTTACTTTTCAAAGCTCTTTTTTTTTTCCTTTTTTCCTTTTTTAATGTAAAATGCTCATGACAATTTCTTTGAACGTAGACACATATGATAATTTCTCTTAAGAACAACCCCAAAATTTCCATCTAGATGCCTAACCCCAAGTATTAAACATGCCCTTAAACCCTAAGATCAAGGTAGGAAAAATTAATTCAAGGTTCAAGGGCATAAATTTACATGTTAGAAATGAAAGAATGGTTTAAGCTTTAAAGGGTTCGCTAATTGGAAATTTCAGGGTGGTAGGCAAATTTAAGCCAAAAAAGGTTATACCTAAATTGCCTTTATTCAACAAAATAATTTTTCCAATTTAACATTAGAGTTAATGGGAAAACAATTGACTAGTAGAGAAACTCAAGTTTCTACTTTGAAATCTTTTGACTATATACCAAAAAAGGAAAGTGCAGTTCCTTCCACTTCTTATGAGAAGAGGGTTTTATTCAAACCCATAGATTCTTCTAAATTAAATATAAAGATGGCCAAAGAAGAAAAAACTACAGAAATGGTAGATGCATTAGTTAAGAGACTTACTGCCTTAGGAATACAAGCAAAAACTACTTTGGCAAAAGAAGATAGTTCAAAAGATTTAACTCCTCTAATTAAAGAGGAAGTAGAAATAAATTTTGAGTTCGATTCTGAGTCAGATAAAAATTCTCAAAAATTAGAAGAAGGGTTTATTAATAACCTTGAAGCTATGTTTAAAGAAGCTGGAGAAATAAGTCAAGTCAATAGGATAACTTATCCTAAAAAGAATGCTAGTATGCCACTTAAGCCTTATTTTCCAATGCCATATCCAATAAGAAGACACGTCATTTAATTATGTCTCTTATGATGGGATGTCTATAGTGGAGTGGAATATTGATGGTCTATCTAAATATCAAATTAAAAATTTCATACATTATATGACTATGTATGCCAATGCTGCCAAAGCAAGAGGAAACGCTGATGATATGGTCGCTAAAGCCATAGTAGTAGGAATTACAAGCCAACTTAAAGGTTGGTGGAATTTCTATTTGTCTCATGATGTAAAAGTTCAAATTTTAACTGCTATAAAACTGAAACTATGGTACAACAACCACCAGGAGTGCAACCTATTACTAATTCAAGAACTACGTCAGACACTGTGAATGCCCTATTATATACTATAGGGATACATTTCATTGGCTCAACTACGTCTTATTTAGACAAATCACATGAGCAATTAATGAATTTGAGATGTCCTGATCTATCTCATTTTAAATGGTATAAAGATGTTTTCTTATCTATTGTTTATACCAGAGTAGACAATAGTAATGATTTTTGGAAAGAAAAGTTTTTATCTGGATTACCACCCTTATTTGCTGAAATGATAAGAACGAGAATCAAGAATAGATGGGATGGAGCAATCCCTTATAATCAATATACTTATGGAGAGTTAGCAGCAAAAGTAATTGTAGAAGGTATAGCATTATGTAATGAAATGAAGTTACATAATTAGCTCAAGAAAGATAAAGCAATAGGAAGAAGGTTGCTAGGAGATTTTTGCGAACAAATAGGTTATCAACCTTTATTTTCTTCTTATAAGAAGAAAAAACCTTACAGGCGAGAAAATTATTATCCTTCAAGATAAAAGAAAAGAAATTATAAAAGGATAGATGATAAAAAGGATAAGAAGCCTCATACAAAGGCATCCAAAAGAAAATCAAAGTCTAAATTGGAATAAAACATAGACTAGGGAATCTTCCTAAACAAGGATTGAAGTTTCCTAATTAGAAATTGATTCCTAAACAAGAAATAAATCTAAACTCGTTTTGGGCTTTGTACCTAACATAAATAGGCCCAAAAACTCACTAATTACATAAGCACACTTAATTTATTTGAACTTGGGCTTATATCGTATTGATAGGGCCCAAAAACATCAAAAACAAACTAAAGGCCTAAGTACATGCCCATGTTTTGGCCTTCATCCACTTGAATCATTGTCACCAAACTTTGATTTGAGTCTTGAATCCCCATTTTGATGAATGATTCATTCTTGCATTCTTGAATTGTGGCAAGATCATTCCACAAGCCTTGAATCATCCCATTTATTGTTTCCTTGAATTTCTTCATTCTTGCTCTTGTAATGGGACCATTGGGAAGTTGAATTGGATCCTTGCCTTTGCATGCTTTGTTGTTTGCATCATTCCCTCCCTCGTCAAGATGATTCATCCATGAATCTCTAACACCTACATCAAAAGGAGAAAGATCACTAACATTAAAGGTAGCACTCACATTATACTCACCAGGTAGGTCCAGCTTATATGCATTGTCATTGATCTTCTCAACTACTTGAAAAGGTCCATCTCCCCTTAGATGAAGCTTTGTCTTCCTTTGAGTTGGAAATCTTTCTTTTCTCATGTGCACCCAAACCCAATCACCTGGTTTGAATGCAACACGCCTCCTTTCCTTATTCACTTGGCTTGCCATTTGTTGATTTTTCTTCTCAATATTCTTGCGCACCTCCTCATATAGTTTCTTCACCAAATCTGCCTTTCTCTTCCCATCCAAACTACTCCTTTCATTACAAGGTAAAGGCATTAAATCCAAAGGGGTTAGAGGATTAAAACCATAAACAATTTCAAAAGGTGAGAAACCGGTAGTAGAATGCACAACTCTATTATAAGCAAACTCAACAAATGGAATGCATTCTTCCCAATTCTTTAAGTTCTTTTGGACAATAGCATGCAACAAAGTTCCTAAAGTCCTATTAACAACTTCAGTTTGACCATTAGTTTGTGGATGACAAGTACTAGAAAACAACAATTTGGTTCCAATTTTACTCCACAAAACTTTCCAAAAATAACTTAGAAACTTAACATCCCTATCACTGATAATAGTTTTAGGAATGCCATGCAAACGTACCACTTCCCTAAAGAATAAATTAGCAATATTGGTGGCATCATCAGTTTTATTACAAGGAATGAAATGTGACATTTTGGAAAACCTATCAACCACCACAAAGATAGAATTTTTCCCTTTTTTTGATCTAGGCAACCCTAAAATAAAATCCATGGAAATATCAGTCCAAGGGCTACTAGAAACAGGTAAAGGAGTATACAAACCTTAATTCAAAACTTTAGATTTAGCTTGCTTGCACACAACACATCTATCACAAATTCTATGTACATCCCTTTTCATTTTAGGCCAATAGAAGTGTTCATGTAAAGTATCTAAAGTTTTTGTGATGCCAAAATGTCCCATTAACCCTCCCCCATGTGCCTCCTTAACAAGCAGTTCTCTTATAGAATAAATAAGTATGCAAAGTCTATTTTCTTTAAACAAAAACCCATCCATTCTATAGAATTTACCAAATGCAACTTTCTCACTTGCTTTGAAAATGCTAGAAAAATCAGAATCATCAACATACAGAGATTTAATATTTTCAAACCCAAGCATTCTTGCATCCAAAGCATTAAGTAAAGCATACCTTCTTGATAGTGCATCAGCCACAATGTTCTCCTTACCTTGCTTGTATTTGATCATATATGGAAAGGTCTCAATGAACTCAACCCATTGGCATGCCTCTTGTTTAATTTACCTTGTCCCTTTTGGAATTTCAAGGATTGATGGTCGGTGTGAATTACAAACTCCTTAGGCCAAAGGTAGTGTCGCCAACTCTCCAAAGCTTTAACCAAAACATAGAGCTCCTTGTCATAAGTGGGGTATTTCAATGAGGCACCATGTAGCTTTTCACTAAAATAGGCAATTGGCCTTTTTCCTTGCATAAGGACAACCCCAATACCTACACCTGATGCATCACACTCAATCTCAAAAATATCATTAAAGTTAGGCAAAGCAAGAATGGGTGCCTTACATAGCTTATCTTTTAATGAATTAAATGCTTCTTGTTATTCTTTTCCCCACTTAAAAACACAATTCTTTTTAATTACCTCTGCTAGAGGTGCAGCTATGGTGCTAAAATCTTTTACAAAACGTCTATAAAAACTAGCCAAACCATGAAAACTTCTTACCTCACTTACCGATGTAGGAATAGGCCAATTTTTGATAGCACTTACCTTTTCTTCATCAACTTCAACACCTTGAGCACTAACCACAAATCCTAAAAACACAATCCTATTTAAACAAAAAGAACACTTTTTAAGGTTAGCAAACAATTTTTCATTTCTCAACACATCAAGCACACACCTTAAATGTTCTAAGTGTTTATCTATGCTTTTAGAATAGACAAGAATATCATCAAAATATACAACAACAAACTGACTAATAAAATTTCTCAAAACATGGTTCATAAGTCTCATGAAAGTACTAGGTGTATTAGTCAAGCCAAAAGGCATAACTAACCATTCATATAAACCATATTTTGTTTTAAAGGCAGCTTTCCATTCATCACCTTCCTTCATTCTAATTTGGTGATATCGACTTTTCAAATCAATTTTGCTAAAGATAGTAGAACCATGCAACTCATCAAGCATATCATCTAACCTAGGAATAGGATGGCAATACTTTACCGTAATGTTATTAATTGCACGACAATCAACACAAATACGCCAAGAACCATCTTTCTTAGGTACTAGCAAAATGGGCATAGCACATGGACTCATACTTTCTCTAACATGTCCTTTAGCTAACAACTCCATAACTTGCCTTTGAAGCTCCTTTGTTTCCTTGGGGTTACTTCTATAGGCTGGTCTATTTGGAATCAATGCACCAAGAATAAAATCGATTTGATGCTCAATACCCTTAATGGGTGGCAATCCATTGGGTATCTCTTCAGGAAAGACATCCTCAAATTCCTATAAAAGAGAAACAAAAACACTAGGCAAAGAAACATTAAGGTCATTAGTGTTAAAATAAAGCTCCTTGTACATGAGTACAAGTATACTTTTCTTTGAAAACCAAGCTTCCCTAACGTCACTTCCCTTTGGATAAAAGTTCACATGTTTCTTTTTACTTTCAACAATTTCTTTTCCCTCATTTTTCTCACTCGAGCTCACTTTCTTTCCTTTCTCAAGATTTTTGCCACTTTTTTATTTTGCACTCTCTCTTTCTTTTGGTACATCATTTACACTCTTTTTCTCACTCTTGTCTTCTCTCTCCTTTTGAATTCCTTTTAGCTCATTCTCATAGATTTCTCTAGGTGAAAGTGGTGCAAGAGTTATCTTTCTTCCATCTTCCCAAAAGTGTAGTGATTGGTGTAGCCATTATGCATCACCCTTTTATCAAATTGCCAAGGGCGTCCTAACAATAGATGACCTGCTTGTATAGGCACAATATCAAATAAAATCTCATCATTATACCTACCTATCTTGAAAGCTACTAAAACTTGCCTTGTCACCTTAATTTCCCCATAATCATTAAGCCATTTTAGTTTATAAGGGTGAGGATGCTTAGTAGTAGGTAACCCTAGTTTCTTAACTAAAGTGGTGCTTGCTACATTGGTTACATTACCCCCATCTATAATTACATCACAAACTCTATCTTTTACAAGACATCTAGTTTGAAACAGATTTTGCCTTTGTTGCACATTATCATCATGTTGGATTTGCATGTTCAACGATCTCCTTGTGACAAGAGACCTCCCACATTTGGCTATTTCTGGTTGGTTGTCGTCCTCTTTGTCATTTGCATCTTTAAGAGGTGGTATTCTTTCTTCTTCAACTTCTTTTTCACTAGCCGAATAGTACTCCCCATCAAGCATGATCATTGTTCTTTTATTTGGATAATCCTTTTTGTAGTGACCTACACCTTGACATTTAAAGCATATAATATTTCCAAAACTAGAAGGTGTAGCTTTACCTTTATCCTTACTTGGGATGGGTGTCTTTAGAGCTTTCTTAGAATCGGCTCTAGGCTTGGATGAAAAAGCCTTGTCATCTTTTCTCTAATTTGATTTGAATGTTGCATCGTAAGAGGTAGATAACTGATTGGTACTCCTCTTCTTCAACTGTTTCTCAACCTTCAAAGCAAGATGAAGCAAATCTTCAAGCTCCATATATGGTTGCAGCTCAACCACATTTGCAATCTCCTTATTCAACCCATTGAGGAACCTTGCCATTGTAGTCTCATTATCTTCTTCCACATTTGCTCGAATCATGGCTACCTCCATCTCTTTGTAGTATTCCTCAACATTTTTGGACCCTTGAGATAGGTTTTGAAGACGATTGTATAGCTCCCTATAGTAGTGGCTTGGTACAAATCTCCTTCCCATGATTGCCTTTAAGTCCATCCATTCTTCTATAGGTCTTTCTCTATTTCTTCTCCTCTTTTGCTTGGTATCATCCCACCAAGTAATGGCATATCCATCAAATACAGCCACAGCAAGCTTCAACTTCTTGGATTCGGTGTAGTTATGACAATCGAACACCAACTCAATCTTCTTTTTTTTTTTTTAAATTCAATTGCAACAAGTAATTTTAAGGACAAATACTGAAGATTAACAAGATAAATTAAAGATCCAGTACAAAAATCCAAACTGAATTAAAGTTGACAATTTAGGAGCTGATTCCTTCCTTCTTAACTTCTTGAATTTGAATGATTGCAATAGGTATGACCTTCCAAAACTTTATTTTTGATGAAACACAAAGAATAGAAATGGGAAAAAAATAATACGAAAAGGTAGGAAACAAAGAGACAAACTAAAGAAGATGATAACAAGACATTAATAAAGGTAGACGATTTTAGGATTTTTTTTTTTTTTGAATTTTTGACCTGAAATAATAGCAAACAAAATTAACAAAGTGAAAACAAAGGAATTTAATGAAAAGGAAAATAGAAAAAAAAAAAGAAACAAAAAAATGGAAAATACAAATGAAACAAAAAGATATAACCTGATTTAGAGCCTAAACTCTGATACCAAACTAATACGAACCCCAAGTATATTAAACTTGAGACCCAATATCTTTACGCTTGGAAGCAACTCCTTGGAAAGCTAAATTAGATTTTTCCCAAGTCCGTGACCCAATTCCAACCCTTGATAGAGCACCTTGGAATATGATCACCTTTGGATGATGATCTCCGCAACACAATACCAACTTGTGAAAGAGAACCTTGGAATAAATATGCACAAAGTAATTAGCTTTGATTGTATGAACTTGATTCAAGCAAGAATAAAAAACAAGAGATAACACTCTTAAAAAAAACTAAATTTTTTATTTATCAAAATCTAACTCCATTTTACATGAATGGTTGAATTTATATAGAGGCTCAACCCTAAATGGGAATAAAACATAGACTAAGGAATCTTTCCTAAACAAGAATTAAAATTTTCTAGTTAGAAATTGATTCCTAGACAACTAATAATTATAGGTTCATCCTAAATTGGAATAAAACATAGACTAGGGAATCTTCCTAAACAAGGATTGAAGTTTCCTAGTTAGAAATTGATTCCTAAACAATAAATAAATCTAAACTCGTTTTGGGCTTTATACCTAACACAAATAGGGCCAAAACTCACTAATTACATAAGCACACTTAATTTATTTGAACTTGGGCTTATATCATATTGATAAGGCCCAAAAACATCAAAAACAAACCAAAGGCCTAGGTACATGCCCATGCAGAGCCTTCATCCACTTGAATCATTATCACCAAACTTTGATTTGAGTCTTGAATCCCCATTTTAATGAATGATTCATTCTTGCATTCTTGAATTGTGGCAAAATCATTCCACAAGCCTTGAATCATCCCATTTATTGTTTCCTTGAATTTCTTCATTCTTGCTCTTGTAATGGGACCATTGGGAAGTTGAATTGGATCCTTGCCTTTGTATGCTTTGTTGTTTGCATCACTATTACAAAGCCTTATGTCAAATGAATGGCTTGTGCATTCTAACTAAAGAAGAAGATATGATTTTGGATCTTATTGATCAGATCCAAGATGGAGAAGAGAAAATGAGGCAAATACAAAAATATTTGCAAATTTATCAAATAAGAGAGACTGCTTCCTCATCAAATCCAATAGAAAAGAAGCTTTTTGAGAAATTAGAGAAGCCCTATGATCTTAAAGAGATAATATATAGGGTAAAGAATACTAAAAAATTCAAGCCTCATGAGCCTACAATAAATGAATTAAAGGTTGAAATTAATTCTGTTCAAACAGAATTAAAGGAGTTAAAAGACAGAGTTTCTTTCTTAGAATTAATTAAGAAAGAAGAAATAGAAGGAGAAGAGGAAGAAGAATTTGCTCTTAATAGAGCAGAAAGAGATCCATTAAATGAAGATGAAATTAATAATCTTCAATTTTTAAATTTAGTGGATCAAGTCATAACTCATAAATGGCACACTTATATTACAGTGGTCGTTAATTAAGGTTTATCTTCAAAACAGTAGTCCTTATTGATTTAGGTGCTGATCTAAACTGCATAAATGAAGGCATCGTTCCTTCCAGGTACTTCGCCAAAACAATTGAAGTACTAAATACAGTAGATGGTTCAAGATTAAGGATTAAGTATAAATTATCTGATGATGCTGTATGCAATAAAGGAATATGTTTTCAAATACCATTTATAATGGTTAAAGGACTATCTCATCCTATCATCTTAGGCAATCCTTTTCTACATATGTTATACCCAATAAAAGAAATATCTAAAGAAGGAATAACATTAGAAAAAGGGGGGAAAGAAATACAGTTCTCTTTTACATCTCAACCAAAATTGAGAGAAATTGATATTATTCAAAATAAAATAAAAAACAAAGAAAAATTCCTTTCTTCTTTAGAATAAGAAGTCAATCAAAAGAAAGTAGAAGAGAAATTATTATTGCCAACTGTAAAATATAAGGTAGAAAAAATTCAGCAAGATATGATAAAAGAAATTTGTGCTAAGATTCCAAATGCTTTTTGGGACAAACAAAAGCATGTGGTACAGCTGCCATATGAGCCAAATTTTGATGTCAAAGGGATACATTCACGAGAGCATGAGTCCATGTGCGGTTCTTATTTTGCTTGTTCCTAAGAAGGATGGTACTTGGCACATGTGTGTTGATTGTAGAGTGATAACATAACGGTAAAGTTTAGACATCCTATTCCTAGTTTAGATGATATGTTGGATGAATTGCATAGTTCTTGTGTTTTTGGCGAGATTGATTTGAAAAGTGGGTATAATCAAATTTGCATGCGAGAAGGCGATTGATGTGAAACCCCAAGAGACTCGCCTTGAGACCCACACACCATTACGCTTGCTAACAGCCCTAAGGAAAGCCAAATCAAATTTGAACCCGAAAAATCTCAACCCTTTAACGAACCCGTGTCAAAGAACCTTGGTATGATTTGAACTTACAAAGTAATTAGCTTTGGAAGCTCAAGGCTTATTCATGTCAAGAACCAAATTTGAGAGTAAAACTCACAAAAAAAAATTCATAAATTCATCAAAAAGTTCTGATTACAATGTTAAGTGGTCTTTTTATATGAAACCATCAAAGACAACTTTAATTTAGATTTGGGCTTAGTTACATGTAAAACAAGTCCAAATCTATTTAATATGATGTCTAAATATAAAATTAATTAAGTATGGCCTTAATACTAATTTGAAAGGCCCAAACTCATACAAAATCACATTAAAGTAATTATTTCTAACTATAGAATTAAACCCAAAATCTGGCCAGCCCTATATTAATTCCATGGATTTAGATCTTCATGTTCTTCCACAAGCACTTGAGATAAGATAACCAATGCTTGATCTGAATCTTGGAATCCCAATTGGTTACTTGATTCTTCTTTGCAATCTTCAATTATGGACAAATTATTCCACAATCCTTGTATTAAGCCTTGAATTGCACCTTTGAATTTCTTGGCTTTGGATCTTGTAATCAGTCCCATTGGTCATGTCAATGGATCATTGCTTGGTTGGATCCCGGGATTGCATCAGCGATGAATGGAAAACTGCCTTTAAAACAAAATATGGTTTGTATGAATGGTTAGCACCTAAATTTCACATTGCCCTCAATGTGACCAATGAACTAAAACCATAGAATAAAGGGGAAAAGAATATTGCCCTATTTGCTCGAGAATCAATTAAGTGAGATCCTTGCCTTGTCAATAATGTACTTAAATAAGGATAAAATTCTCAAAAAAAAAAAGATTAAGTGATTAAATAATCAAATAGCCAAAATAGTTAAATAATAATAAGCAAAATATAAAAAAACTAAATAGGCAACTAACATCCAAGATAAATCAAACATAAAAAATTATCCAAAAAATTCAAATTGAAAAACTAAAAATAAAATTGTTTCAAAATGGCAAAAATTATAGCTTTCATAAGCATTTTGTGGCTGATGGTGGTGGTGGATACCTAGATGAAGAAGGTATGACTAAAGAATGGATCTAGTTGAAGACTAAAGGTTCAAGCAATACTAGTCTGAAGTAACTCCATCTGCTGAATAAGAGTGGCTAGATTTTTGCTTTGTAAGTCATCATATCTATCCACCTTATCTTCTAGCTCCTGTATATGTTCCAAGAAAGGACTCATTCCCTAAATTTGGAGCATCCTCCTCCAAGTCTTTTCAAAATTCATCACTGTTATCTTGAATTCTAGCCAGTATGTTTTCCTTTTCGTGAAGATGGTCCAGCTATTACAACATATCTAACTCTACTATCAACTTACATTATATGAATATGAACCACCAATTTGCCTCGTAACCATTTGAGACATCAAAGCCTTGTCATTGAATCCACAATTCACCTTTGTAAACATTCATTGATAGTCAGATCCTACCGTCGAGTTTATAGCTCGTCCTAGTCTTATATAGACTTATTGGATTCCCCTCATAATCCTATAAATATCCTCGGCCTCATCATCATACTTAGACTCATCTTACAGACTCATCTTACATTCGCTTTGCTCGTCTCACCAAATCGAACCCATCTATTCACTTAATAATACTTAGTCCTCTGCTTATATGATCTTATTCGTCTATTACACTCGTACTCCTCACTAATTAACTCGTATATATTCCTCTTCATGTCACATCTCTCATCATTTCATTTCTATATCTCCCATGCAGCCTCACTACAAGTCCTTTATTACTATTCCTAGCTCCATGTCTATAGTTCCCCTCAACATTTCTCACTTTTGTCACCAACCTTTTCATTGTCCATCAAGCCACTGACATACACCTTCGCCATCATTGTTTATCATCGTTTATCACTACAAAAAATCAATCATTTACTGATGAAAAAAACCATCGGTAACCATTAAAAATCAGTCAGTAAATGAATTTATTGATAGATTAGGGACCGACAAAATCCATCGGTAAAACGATGGTCAGTAATTTGCTAGCAATGAATAAAATAATCCGTCAGTAAATTTACCAACGGAATTCGATCAGTATTTCATTAAAAAATGGTCGATAATTTCATTCAAAAAAGGTCTTAAATAATCATAGTCTGTCACTAATTTGTCAGTAAATATAAAAATTCATCAATAATCGGTCAGTAAACCATCATTAAAATATAATTAAATAATTTAATTGGTCAGTAATTTATCAGTAATCGGCTAGTAATCCATCAGTAAAATATGTTTTAAAAAATAATATTTTATGAGAAACGGTCATTAATCCATAAGTAATTTAAAAAAAATAATTTAATAACAATTTCGGTTAGTAATCTGTCAGTAAAATATTAAAAAATATTTTTTTTAATATTTACGTTTAGTCAGTGATCCGTCAGTAAATTAGACAATATATTTTTTTAAAATTTATAAAATATTTAATAAATTAATTTTAAAAAATATATATTAATTAAAAAATTATAAATAAATATATAATATAAATATCAAAATTAAGTATTATATAACGTAATATTATTTACAAAAAATATAAAATATTGTACACCATATAAATATTGCAAATAAATAAACTAAAAAAGAAAAAAAATAACTAATTGTGCTCCTAAACATCATCATCCTCTTCATGGCCCTCCTGATGATGTTGGCCATATTTTGAATCTACTATATATGCATCAGTAGCCGCAATAGTAGTATCTCCAGCTGAATTGTGCTGAGAAGTAGTAGAAGCCGATGGTGAACTAGGTGGAACAAGTGGAGGAGTAACACCACTAGCAAAGTATCATGAGAAGAACTGCTGCATCTATAGCTCGACTTGTTGGCAGACCTGCTCTTAGACTGTCCGTTGCATCTCATGCTGCATCTCATCCTGTATCTGAGCTACTTACCTATCGATCTCTTGCTGCATATGCTCAGTTGTAGGTGGCAGTGGTAGTGGTGGAGCTGAGGAAGAACTAGCTCCACAATATCCGAATGAGCGAGCCATCGAACCCATCCCATAGACCTGTCCCTTCGCCTAGTGATATGAACCCCAAATGACCTACTTTGAGACCCAATACCTTTATGATTCTCGAAAAGCCAAATCAAGTTTGCAAGGAAGAACCTCAACTCAATGACGAACCTGTGTCAAGGAACCTTGGTATGTTGAGAACAAAACAAAGTGATTAACTCTGGAAGTTCGGATTGTTGGTTCAAGCAAGAACCGAAATTGAGAATTTTCTCACAAAGCACAAGGCTGTATTTTCAAATTATCAAAAGTCCCCCTATTCCTAGATTAGCTAAGTATTTATACCTTTTTAGCTAAGTTACAAGCCCTAAAATTCTTACTAACTAAAATTCAGACTTGGACTTAAACAAAACAAACTAAAAGCCCAAATAACTAATTAAATTAATTAAAGCAGGAAAAGAATAGATATGAGCTTAATTAACAAAATCAACCCAATGACAATATGAGAATAAAGTAAAATAATTAAATTTGAAAATAGAAAGCATAGGTAGCCTAGCCCATTATTTGTAGCTCGCCTAACGCCTCAGCCCAGCTCACCCAACTCCTTAGCCCAGCTCACCCAACTCCTTAACCCAGCTCTCTCGACGCCTCAATCTAGCTCGTTGTGTGCAGCTTGCTTGATGCTTCAACCCAATTTGAATGAAGAATGGCAGCCTTGTAAACACTTGAATAGATTAGGCCCAAGCCAATAGGAATGTAATTTGGCCTCTTCATCTTGACATTGAGCTTGACTAGATTGATTAAGCCCTTAAAGCTTCCTTGAATACAATTGGATCCGTATGCAAAGTTCATTATCCAAATATCCTTGATTGGCTTATAGGAAACTTTATACAACCTTATTTTCTTCTTGAATGATCCATCAATCATGCACAATGGTTGTATTGCATGCCTTTGTAAGCTACCTTGATAGAAATGATAATCTTGAAGAACCTTCTTGAAGTCTTTATCATGTATGTATTTGTAAGCTTCTTGCAAGGCATATGAATTCTCATCATTCCCTCCCTCCTCAAAAGGATTCGTCCTCAAATCTTGACTTGAACAATTGGAACTAGGGAATGTGTCGCTCCTACCATCTTCTTGTTCTTGTTCATCTTCTTGTATATGTAACTTAGCCACATCTTGTGCTTCCTTTAAGATTTCTAAATGAGTATTGATTGTTGAAACCTCTTCATGAACAATAACAACGTCTTCTTCTTCATCACCAATTAAAGAATCATGCTTCCTAGGCAAGAAGTCACTAGCATAAATCCAAGCAGCTTCACATATAGTTTGAACTGGCCTAGCTATGATGACTTCTCCACTATTTTCTTGATCGCTTACATCTTCCAAAGAGGGCATGCTTTCATTGTCGTCATCCTTGTTAGTTTCAGAAAAGAGCTCCCCATTGAATGTAATGATCACCCTCTTATTAGTGCATTGGGAAGCTATATGACCTGAACCCAAACACTTAAAGCATCACAAGAATGATTTGGAGTTTTAGATTTACCTTTCTCCTTCTCTTTTGACATTGGTACAGCTTGTCCTTGTCTTAAGTCAAATTTGGACTTGGAATCAGTCCCCTCATCCTCCTTCCAACTTGATTTCCATGGCTTGAATGAAGATGAACTTCGATTGTTGCCCTTATACCTAGGTTGCTTCTCAACATTAATTGCCATATCCCTAAGGTGACATCTTCTTTGAAATTCATTCCACCTTTTGTCCATCTTTTTGTTAAGTTGTTCTAGGAACTCTAAGAAATTTTGCTTATCTTTATCTTTGGTACTCATGGTGAAAACCTGAAAAAAGATGTTAGTGGTAAAAACCTTACTTCACTCCCTCATGTGTTTTCACTCAAAAATAGATGACACTCATGTTCACTCGTGCTTATTATCACACAAATCAGGCTTTTCTCCATATAATCTCACACTCTTGCTTTTTACCTCTCAATTCTCTCTTAGAGTCCTTACAAGAGCTAATTTCCAAACTACACAAAATTATTTTTTTTTTTTTTGAATTGCTCAACAATTAACCAAGATTTAAAAGTGAAATTTGACACAAGTTTAAGGTAAACAAAAACAAGAATACCTAAAACAATAACCCTAGATGATTTTGACAATGACGAGAAGAAGACACCAAACATGAATTTTACCAATAAATTGAAAAATTATAAAATTAAATAGAAATAGAATAGATAACAAGATGAGAAGAATACAACTGACAGCGCTTAAACCGGAGTTTTCTACAAAAAGTTATAATGAAATGAAATTTAATGAAAATGCGAATTTTGAGGCCTAAACGATGGAATTTGCTCGAAAAAAAGGGACATCATTAGCAAAGCTAGTGAATTTGATCGTTGGCCATTTCCCTTGAAACTATGTACTTAGAAGGGTCAAAAAACGCAACTTTCTCAATACTAGAAAATTTTTTTTTTCAAATTTCCGAGAAGGAACAGATAGTTGTTGTAGAATTAGGGTCGAAAACAGAAAAGGAAACAAAGATATCAATGAAAACAAAAAGGAAACAACAAAGGAAAAAAAATAAAAAAAATTAAAAAAATGAATCAAAATGGGATAAGGAAACTCAAACTGAAATTGGAAGTAAATCCTAACTTGTTTTTGGAAGGTAGACTTAATTTGGTCAACTCCCTGATTCTCCTCTTTGATTTGATTCCAATAATCTTCCTTTTTTTTTTCTTTCACTCTAGAATGGATTCCTTTATATGCTGATTTTGCCAATATTTTTTTTCCTTTTTCTTTTCTTTTCCTTTCCTTGGCCGATTTCAAGATTCTTTCCTTTTTTTTTTGCCGATTTCTTTCTTTTTTTTTAAATTAGTTATAGCAACAAATTGAAAGAAAAAAAATAAAAAAATTAAAGATCATGTACACAAAAAGCCTAATCGAATTTGAAATCTTCAAATTGGGGCGAATCTTCCCTTCTTCTTGAATTCAAATTGATTTCCAATGAAAACTCAAAGAATGAAAGGAACAAAAATATGAAAATATGAAAGACAGAGAAACAAACGAACACTAAGAAAAAAAGGAAAAAACAATTTTGGGGTTTTTTTTTTTCCTTTTAGACATGAAACGCAAGGAAAATAGAATCAACAAAAACGAACACAAAGGAATTATGATGAAAATGAAAATAGACAGAAACAAAAACAATAAATGAAAATGAGAAAAACACAAATGAAAAGAAAGGATATAACCTAATTTAGAGCCTAAGCTCTTATATCAAATTGATACGAACCCCAAATGACCTGCTTTGAGATCCAATACCTTTATACTTAGAAGCGACTCCTTCGAAAAGCCAAATCAAATTTGCAAGGAAAAACCTCAACTCAATGATGAACCTGTGTCAATGAACCTTAGTATTTTGTAAACAAAACAAAGTGATTAACTTTGGAAGTTTGAATTGTTGGTTTAAGTAAGAACTAAAATTGAGAAAATTCTCACAAAGTACAAGGTTGTATTTTCGGATTATAAAAAGTCTCCCTATTCCTAGATTAGCTAAGTATTTATATCATCTTAACTAAATTACAAACCATAAAATTCTTACTAACTAAAATTCAGACTTGCGCTTAAACTAAACAAACTAAAAGCCCAAATAACTAATTAAAATACTTAAAGCAGGAAAAGAATATATATGGGCTTAATTAACAAAATCAGCCCAATGAAAATATGAGAATAAAGTAAAATAATTAAATTTGAAAATAGAAAGCATAGGCAGCCCAGCCCATTATTTGCAGCTCGCCTGATGCCTCAACCCAGCTCACCTAACTCCTCAACCCAGCTCGCTCGACGCCTCAGCCTAGCTTATTGTGTGCAACTTGCTCGATGCCTTAGCCCAATTTGAATGAAAAATTTTAGTCTTGTAAACACTTGAATAGATTAGGCCCAAGCTAACAAGAATGTAGTTTGGCCTCTTCATCTTAACATTGGGTTTGACTAGATTGATTAAGCCCTTAAAGCTTCCTTGAATACAATTGGATCCATATGCAAAGCTCTTGATCCAAATATCCTTGACTGGCTCGTAGGAAACTTTATACAACCTTATTTTCTTCTTGAATGATCCATCAATCATGCACAATGGTTGTATTGCATGCCTTTGTAAGTTATCTTGATAGAAATGACAGTCTTGAATAATCTTCTTGAAGTCTTTATCATGTATGTATTTGTAAGCTTCTTGCAAGGTATATGGACTCTCATCATCCAACTCCCAATAGCTCTGAAGTATAGCTCAAACTCATCTACCTGAACTGGCTCATTGGATTCGAGGGCCAACTGCAACATATGCTCGCAGAGGTTTCTGGGATTCTCCTGTTTTTTATATAATAATAGTTAGCATTTAAAATTTTTAATTTACTCCGCCAGGAGCGCTTAGGTTCTTGGGTTCCACTCATCTTTAAGTTGCAAAACAAGTAGAGAATAGTTTCCTCACTTCACTCCCTCAAGTGTTTCGCTCAAGTAGTTTTGACACTCAAGTTCACTTGTGTTTTGTTTTACATTTAATCAATGGCTTTTCTCTAGATGTGCTCACACTTAGACTTTTGCCACTCAATTTCCTGCCAAGATTAGTTGCAAAAATCAAATTAATACATTTTTTTTACTAAATTACAATGTGAATAAAATTCCAAAGTTTAAAGACTCAATGAAACAAGAACTAGAAATAAGAAATCCTAATGACACTACGAAAATGAAAAATCCTAATTGGACTAGGAATTAAGAATTAGAATTTGACTTAGAAAAGTAAAATTAGAAATCCTAATTGAAGTTGAAAAACAAAAGTTGAAATCCTAATAGAACTAGAAAAACAATATAGGAATCCTAATGGGATTAGGAAACTTAATGAGACACAAATAAGGATTCAAATTAATTAAATACAAAAAGAAAACCAAAACGAATAAAGAAATAAGAAATCAGAATGAAAATAGGATTAGAAAAGTCAAACCAAAATTTGGAAAGGAGTAGGAAACCAATCCTAACTTATTTTGAAAGGATGCTTAAACTTTGGTTAAACTCCTTGTAGAATGCTGAAATCTTTGATTCTCCTTGTATAATCTTGAAAATCAGCTTCTTTCCTTATCCTCTTCACTCTAGGAACTAAATAACTTCTATAAATACTCCAAAAAGTCATATTTCAACACTTTGCTTCTTCTTTTCTTTTTGGACGAATTTTCCTTCTTTTTTTTGTTCTTTTTTTTTTTTTTGCTTTTTTTTTTTAAGTTCTAATTTTCTTTACTCTTCTTTTTTTTTTTTTTTTAAAGTTCAATTATAGCAAGTAATTTTAAGGACAAATACTAAATATTGACAAGATAAATTGGAGATCAAGTACATAAATCCAAACCGAATTGAAGTTGACAATTAGGAGCTGATTCCTTCCTTCTTAACTTCTTGAATTTGAATGATTGCAACAAGTATGACCTTCCAACACTTGATTTTTGATGAAACACAAAGAACAAAAAAGGAACAAAAATAATATGAAAAGGTAGGAAACAAAGAGACAAACTAAGAAGATGATAACAAGACACTAACAAAGGTAGACGATTTTAGGATTTTTTTTTTTCAAATTTCAAACCTGAAACAATAGCAAACTAAATTAACAAGTGAAAACAAAGGAATTTAATGAAAAGGAAAACAGACGAAAATAAGAAAAAAAAACAAATGAAAAAAATGGAGAATACAAATGAAACGGAAAGATATAACCTGATTTAGAGCCTAAACTCTGATACCAAACTGATACGAACCCCAAGTATATTAAACTTGAGACCCAATACATTTACACTTGGAAGCAACTCCTTGGAAAGCTAAATTAGATTTTCCCCAAGTCTGTGACCCAATTCCAACCCGTGATAGAGCACCTTGGAATATGATCACCTTTGGATAATGATCTCCGCAACACAATACCAACTCGTGAAAGAGAACCTTGGAATAAATATGCACAAAGTAATTAGCTTTGATTGTATGAACTTGATTCAAGCAAGAATAAAAAACAAGAGATAACACTCTTAAGAAAACTAAATTTTTATTTATCAAAATCTAACTCTATTTTACATGAATGGTTGAGTTTATATAGAGACTCAACCCTAAATTGGAATAAAACATAGACTAGGGAATCTTTCTTAAACAAGAACTAAAATTTCCTAGTTAGAAATTGATTTCTAGACAACTAATAAATTATAGGTTCAACCCTAAATTGGAATAAAACATAGACTAGAGAATCTTTCCTAAACAAGAATTGAAGTTTCCTAATTAGAAATTGATTCCTAGACAACTAATAATTATAGGTTCAAACCTAAATTGGAATAAAACATAGACTCGAGAATCTTCCTAAACAAGAAATAAATCTAAACTCGTTTTGGGCTTTAAACCTGACATAAATAGAGCCAAAACTCACTAATTACATAAGCAAACTTAATTTAATTGAACTTGGGCTTAAATCATATTGATAGGGACTCAAAAATAACAAAAACAAACTAAAGGCCTTCATCCACTTGAATCATTGTCACCAAACTTTGATTTGAGTCTTGAATCCCCATTTTGATGAATGATTCATTCTTGCATTCTTGAATTGTGGCAAGATCATCCCACAAGCCTTGAATCATCCCATTTAGTGTTTCTTTGAATTTCTTCATTCTTGCTCTTGTAATGGGACCAATGGGGAGTTGATTTGGATCCTTGCTTTTGTATGCTTCGTTGTTTGCATCATTCCCTTCCTCTTCAGGATGATTCATCCACAAATCTCCAACATCTACATCAAAAGGAGAAAGATCACTAACATTGAAGATAGCACTCATATTATACACTCACCAGGTAGGTCCAACTTGTACGCATTGTCATTGATCTTTTCAACTACTTGAAAAGGTCCATCTCCCCTTGGATGAAGCTTTGTTTTCCTTTGAGCTGGAAATCTTTCTTTTCTCATATGCACCCAAACCCAATCAATTGGTTCGAATACAACATGCCTCCTTCCCTTATTCACTTGGCTTACTATTTGTTGATTTTTCTTCTCAATGTTCTTGCGCACCTCCTCATGTAGTTTCTTCACCAAATCTGCCTTTCTCTTCCCATCCAAACTACTCATTTCATTACAAGGTAAAGGCACTAAATCCAAAGGGGTTAGAGGATTAAAAACATAAACAATTTTAAAAGATGAGAAACCAGTAGTAGAATGCACAACTCTATTATAAGCAAACTCAACAAATGGAATTCATTCTTCCCAATTCTTTAAGTTCTTTTAGACAATAGCATGCAACAAAGTTCCTAAAGTCCTATTAACAATTTCAGTTTGACCATCAGTTTGTGGATGATAAGTAGTAGAAAACAACAATCTGGTTTCAATTTTACACCACAAAACTTTCCAAAAATGACTTAGAAACTTTACATCCCTATCACTAACAGTAGTTTTAGGAATGCCATGCAAATGTACCACTTTCCTAAAGAATAAATTAGCAATGTTGGTGCCATCATCAATTTTATTACAAGGAATGAAATGTGACATTTTGAAAAACCTATCAACCACCACAAAGATAGAATCTTTCCCCTTTTTTGATCTAGGCAACCCTAAAATAAAATCCATGGAAATATCAGTCTAAGGGTTACTAGAAACAGGTAAAGAAGTATACAAACCTTGGTTCAAAACTTTAGATTTAGCTTGCTTGCACACAACACATGTATCACAAATTCTATGTACATCCCTTTTCATTTTAGGCCAATAGAAGTGTTCATGTAAAGTATCTAAAGTTTTAGTAATGCCAAAATGTCCCATTAACCCTCCCCCATGTACCTCCGTAACAAGCAATTCTCTCATAGAACAAATAGGTAAGCAAAGTCTATTTTCTTTAAACAAAAACCCATCCATTCTATAGAATTTACAAAATGCAACTTTCTTACATGCTTTGAAAATGCTAGAAAAATCAAAATCATAAGCATACAAAGATTTAATGTTTTCAAACCCAAGCATTCTTGCATCCAAAGCATTAAATAAAGCATACCTTCTTAACAGTGCATCAGCCACAATGTTCTCCTTACCTTACTTGTACTTGATCACATATGGAAAGGTCTCAATGAACTCAACCCATTTGGCATGCCTCTTGGGCTTATATCATATTGATAGGGGCCCAAAAACATCAAAAACAAACTAAAGGCCTTCATCCACTTGAATCATTGTCACCAAACTTTGATTTGAGTCTTGAATCCCCATTTTGATGAATTATTCATTCTTGCATTCTTGAATTGTGGCAAGATTGCACAAGCCTTGAATCATCCCATTTGGTGTTTCCTTGAATTTCTTCATTCTTGCTCTTGTAATGGGACTATTGGGGAGTTGAATTGGATCCTTGCTTTTGTATGCTTCATTGTTTGCATAATTTCATATTCAAATACCCATCTGTAAGTCTAGAGTATATCCAATTCCTATCGGTCCCCATAATTATTCTCTGTATATTGTATAGTATTAATTTATTTTTTAAATCACACAAACAAAATTACATTTAAACTTATATGTTTGGTTTTAATTTTAATTAAGTTCGCAATATCTAATTCTACATCTTTATATCTCTCTTCTATAAGGTAAGAACCTAACCCATTTAGAAACTCATTACTGCATAACTATTACTATTACATTCTACATTAATACATCTGTTGAAATTTCGGCAGCGTCTCCCTACAATTCTCCTAGTGCACCACATTTGAAAAATTCCAAATAATGAGGACATTATTTCAATGTGCACTAAGAGAATATGATGGAAGGTAATACAGAAATTTCAGACATTTGTTTGAAATAAGAATATACATAGATAACAAAATTTCTAAACTGCCCACTTTGGACAATTCAATATTCTCTCACCAACCGATGAGCAAAACATCAAACGAGATCTACAGCTAATCTTAAATATGTTAATCATTTTAATTAACAAAATTTTTGGATATTTGATTGTGAAAGTCCAAAAATAAAGTTAAAATCATTTAAATGTTTTCATTAACAAAATGGTATAATTTTTTTTCCAAATAACAATTGCAATATCACAACATCAGAACATATAATCAAAATTAATAAATCAAATTCACGAAATAAATGGAAAATGTTTTTGAATACGATACAAATTTCTAAATACATTATACTTTTTTGCATTTTTTACTGTATCATAATTTTATGTATATATATATTATTACTTAATAATAAAGATATTAATATTGTATTAGATATTTTTTATATCATTTACAAAAAATTTTAATTAAAATTCTTCCTAATAATTTTCAATTTCATTTTCATTTATAATTTTATATTTTCTTATAACTTTATATTTTCTATATTCATTGCTCTTTCAATTCTTAATTTTTATTAATGTTGTGTTTTTAATTATTTTTGGCATTATTATATGCTATTTCATATTTTTTTTTTGAAAATTATTTGTTAGCATTAATTAAACCATTATGCATTATTATATTTTTTAGATTATTTTTCCCCTAAGATGATATTTGTCATTTTTTTTAAAATCTTATGAAAAATTTCATTTTTAATGGCATATTTATAATGTATTATTTTCTTTATATTTTTTATTGAAATATTTTTACTCCTAACTAAATTTTTTTTTTGTATTTTATGAAATTCATTTATATTTCAATTTTTTGTAGCATATTTAGTGGATTTTTTTTATTTTTTAATGTGAAGTAAATTTTTGGTATTTTATGAAATTCATACAAAATAAATTTCACTTTTTATTGCATAATTAAATATAAATTTATGGTTCATTTTGTCGATTTATTAACGGATTTACTTAAATAAAATTAAAATTACGTCACATAGATACACATCTACAAATTTACATAAGCTTAACAACATAATTAAAAATTACATTGCAATACACAAATCAACCACAAATTACAAATTTACATCACATCGTTTTTTTTTCATATACATTTACAAATAAACATAGCAAATTACAAATTATACATAACATTTAAAAGAACATTACAATACAAATTAATATATTTATATATTAGTATAAATAAATTTAATTACAGTACAGATCTCTTGCGCGAATCCGACTTCTATTGCTGCCCCACACGTAAATTATCTAAAACAAAATTAAAATTCTATTAATAAAACCAAGATAATTAAAATAATTGCTAAAATAATTTACTAAAATAATTTCATCATATCTAATACCATCATTAATTTATAAAAAATTTATTAAGTTTAAAAATATAAAATATCTTTAAAAATATATATATATAATATACAAATCAATATATATATATATACACACACGCGCGCGCGCGCACACACACACACAACAAAATTAATAAAAACCACACTTAAATTTCAACAAAATCAATCTAAATAGAAATTAAATCTAAACTCAAATTCAATCTCAATTTAATCAACCCATACAATTGGAATTTCGAAAATCACCGGTGAAGGATGAATGCCGGCCGGAAAACGGGAGAGAACACCAAAAACAAAGGAACGGTGGCACGGCAAAGAGAAACCGAAAGATGAGGAAGAAAGGGAAGAAAGAAAGAAGAAGGTGAACAGCTTATATTTCATCATTACTAATGGATTACTGATAGAATATGCCAAGTGAATTAAAAAAATCTATTAGTAATCCATCAGTAAATGACTAAAAGCGGTAAAACAAGCACCTTTTTTTTCATTTTTGTTGATATTCCGTCAGTAAAAATTGAATAAATGGTCAGTAATTACTGACGAAAAACCTACCACTAAGTGCCATCCGTCAATAATCTGTCAATAAATAAAGATTTACTGATGGATTACTTTATTTACTAACGGATTACTGACGGCTAATGCCACGTGGATTAAATAGGCCGTCACTAATTCGTCAGTAAATGACTATACACACAAATATCGCGCACTTATTTTTTTCCAATTCGGTTAGTATTCCATCAGCAAATATTACAAATGGTTGGTATTTATTGATGGAAATCCTACTGCTGCGTGACATTCCATCAATAATCTGTTAGTAAATGCTTTAATTGCCGCAAAAAAATTTGCGTGTATTTTTTGTTTGTCAGTAATTGGTAAGTAAACCGTCGGTAACATGTTAGTATCCGTCAATATATTCCGTCAGTAATCCATCAGTAATATTATATTTCTGTCAATAAATGGTCAGTAAATATACAAATATTCCTAACAGCTTTCCATCAGTATTCGTTCAGTATTGACTTACGGAATGTCTTCTGTCGCTAATTTCTATTGGTAAATGCCATGTTTTTGGTAGTGTATCTCCCAACGTCTACTATGGCTATTCAAATCTTGGAGTGTTATATTCTGCCCTCCTCATAAAAATTCATCCTCAAATTTTGGAACTCCTCCTAGCTCTTTGTTATACTTAACCCCCAGCAACATCATCTCATTTTTCTCTTCTAGGTTCACCCCTAAGACAATTACCTGTCCTTATATCCCTTTTTTTGAAAATATCTGAAGCACTCCAATTCCAACCTAGTCATTCTACTCTTTAGATCAAATCTCTTACAGCACCCTTTACTGCTCTCCTATACAGAATCTCCAAGATTTATATCTTATTCTCTATTTCCTCAAAAAGTTAGTAAGGCTCTTCACTCAGTACACTTCAAAGGTTTTAACTTAATACACTTCCTTCTTTACTTATGCAATTTGCTATCTCTGTTGAATCTCCCATTCAATCAATAGCTCATTATTCCTTTGAAGTTAATCCAATCTCTAATTTATGATAGACATATCATTCCTTAATTGATCATCCAAATCCTGTTTAGATAAAGCAGCTCTTCTAGGACATCCTCATCCATATCCTTATCAAGAAAGCCCTATAATATATTATAAAGGAAACAAAATGATTCAAAGCACAACATAATTATCACTTTAGTCTACTAGAATATAGAACATAAAATAAGAAATCCTATACTCCATGGTTTACTTAATCTAGCACACTTCTTAGCTTATCAAACTTTTGCAGTCTTATAACTTAATACCATAACTTATCATTTATACTCTTGCTTTAATCCTAGCTTAATCCTTAATTTATCATTTATACTCTTGCTCTAATCCTAGCTTAATCCTTTTTTGGCAGGAATATTGCTTAACCTTCTTAACTCTTCTCTTTCTAATCTGTTTACTCTTATCTTAAGTAGCTCTTCTTATGGCGTTAGCTATGATGTCATTGCTATCTTATCTTTCCTATTAATGATACGATCCCCAAGTATATTAAACTTGAGACCCAATTATCTTTACGCTTAGAAGCAACTCCTTGGAAAGCTAAATCAGGTTTTTCCCAAGTCTCAACCCAAATCCAACCAATGATAGAGCACCTTGGAATATAATCACCTTTGAATAATGATCTTTGTGACACAATACCAGCTCGTGAAAGAGAACCTTGGAATAAATACATATAAAGTAATTAGCTTTGATTTTATAAATTTGATTCAAGTAAGAATCAAAACTAAGAGATCACACTCTTAAGAAAACTGAATTTTATTGATTATAACTTAACTTAATTTTACATAAATGGTTGAGTTTGTATAGAGGCTCAACCCTAAATTAGAATCAGCAAAGGACTAGGAAATCTTCCAATATAAGGATTAAAGATTCCTAATTAGAAACTAATTCCTAAATAATAACTAAGTTAGAACTGAATTCTAAAACAAGTTAGAAATCCTTTCTATACAAGAGAAGCTATTTCCTAATTAGAAACTGAAATCTAATTAATTAAACTATAAAATTCGGATGGGCTTTTGACTTAACATAAAATAGGCCCAAAACTAATTAATACATGAAAATAAAGTAGTTTAAACAACTCTTGGACTGTATACATAACATAGATAGTTCAAACACTAAATAAAACATGATAAATTGAATTTAAAAAGCCCAAATATGGAGGGTCTAGTTTGAATGAAGAATGGTAGCCTGGTAAACACTTGAATAGATTAGGCCCAAGCAAATTGAAATGTAATTTAGCCTCTTCATCTTGACATTGGGCTTAAATAGATTGATTAAGCTCTTGAAGCTTCTTTGAATACAATTGGATCCATATGCAAAGCTCATGATCCAAATATCCTTGATTGGTTTATAGGAAAATCCATATAACCTTATTTTCTTCTTGAATGATCCATCAATTATGTATAATGGTTGTATTATATGGCTATGTAAGCTAACTTGATAGAAATGACAACTTTGAAGAACCTTCTTGAAACATTCAAGTTGTATGTATTTGTGGGATTATTTTAAGGCATATGGATTCTCATCAATTAACCTTTACTCTCTTCCTATTAACCTGTGATTTGATACCGCCTTTGTCATGTCCCATCTTTAATTTATTCTTAACACTTGCTCGCTAGTGAGCTACTCTTAATGCTACCTTTGATTGAGTTGTAATGGTCCTAGGGTCTAGGTAGGCTTAAGGCCACCAATAACCTCGTAGAACCCTTATATGCTCGACACCTCATCTCTTGTTCGCTTAAACGAAGACTCATCTAGACCAACTTAAATGCAAATATTGACATACAGACTAGACCTTAAGGAAACCTTCTTCGTTTTATTCAATTACTTTGTTACATGAAAACATTCCTTACAATTTATTTACTTCTACTACAATTCACCAATTAATTATGATGATTACAATTTAAACTTAACACTCTAATCTATATCTAATCTTTGACTCCAAATACCTTCCTCATCATAAATAGTTAAAGTCTCTTCACTAAGAGACAAGGCTACAACCTTCACCTTTTAGCTCCTCCAATTGAGCCTAAACACTTTTAAGCTAAATCCTAAAATTCATAATAATAGGGTGAGCTGCCAACTAAGTGAAAATCATAAGAATGCATGACAATAAAGGTTTTTATGGATGAGAAATATTGAATCACTTGAAAGGAAAGCATAATATATATATTTATATAATATCATAGAGTTCAATGATCATATATATCAAAGATATTTTTATAATCATTCTTTCATATAAATTGACAAAAATATGCATTTATTAGTCGAGTTCATTTACTACATTACTGCAACCTCACATTCATTAACCATTAGGGATCTAATAGAGGGACAAACCACTAACCCAAAAGTTTTCGCCATTTATAGACATATATAAATAAATAAATACTTAAAAGAAAGTTCTCATAATATTTTATTCATAAGATTAACCGAATGGCTTCGATTATAATAGGATGACTTCGGTCCAAATGACCTTCGTCTATTACAATAAAATCCTCTTCAGCGAATGACCTTAGTTAAAATAAAACAATTTTAATGACAATCAATTTGAATTATAGCTTCAGACTGAGTGTTCTTGCTTATATAAGATGACTTCTGCCCGAATGGCTTCGCCTGATTTCACTTTTTGATAGATTTCACAAAGAAATATAATAATATGTTACCCACCAAAGGTGATGAAAATAGGCTAATGGCAAAACTAATGAAAATAATAAATACATAGGAGATCAGCAAAGGAATGAATTTCAACAAACGTATAAGGAAACTTTTTATCATATTATTCATGCATTTCTTATTCTCAACTTACATATAAGAAGAATTATATTCCTATGAATTTTTACCTCTTCATTATATGTTCTAATTAGGCTCTACAGCACCCCTTAAGTTCCCTTTCGACTCTTAATTTCTCCATCATTTCTAATATAATTTCCTCCACTAGGGTCAAAATCATCATTTTCAAGATCTCCATCAATGACTTCCAAATAACTCCTTGATCATTCCAAATCAAGGTATCATCATCTATATCCAGATTATCATCAAGCTCTATCTCGTTCATCTTTAAGCCTGCTAGATCTACCTCTCTGTCTTCTAGATCCACCTGAAGATCTAAGAAAATTGGAAGAATCATCTACCTTTTGAATCTCTAGGTTTCATTTGAAACTAATTATTTTCTTGAAAAAAGTTTTGGAGAGAGGAAGCTCTTGAGTTTTGAGATACGAGTTACTTCCAAGTTTCAAAGAGAACTTCATAATATAAGCTTTTACAGAGGGTACTCTTTCAAAATGAAACTGAATAGTCTTAAGGCACTATATGTAAGATCAACTATCATTTTTGTTACGAAAGGACATAGAGTCCATAAATGGTCAATTATGAAGAAGACAATTCACATTAGAATGATACTCTTATTGAAACATTAATTTTCCGTCTAATTAGAGTTATCTAGTACCATACAAAATATCTAACTCCACTATCAACTTACATCATATGAATACGAACCACCAATTCGCCTCGTAATCATTGAGATACCAAAGCTTTGTCATTGAATCCACAACCACCTTTGCAAACATATATTGATATCCAAGTCCCTACTATCAAGTCTATAGCTCGTCTTAGTCTTACATGAACTTACCTGATTCCGCTCATAATCATATAAACATCCTCAGCCTCATCATCATGCTTCTCGTAATCTAACAATTGTTCCATTCATCTCGCTGAAAAACCCATCTTGTTGCTTAATAATACTTAGTCTTTCACTCATTTGGTCTTATATCTTATTCATCTATTACACCCAAATACTCCTCATCAATTTAACTTGTACATATTCCTCTTCATATCACATCTCTCGTCATTTCTATCACCCATGCAACCTTGCTACAAGTCCTTCAATGCTATTCTAGACCTTGCTCCATCTCCATAGTTCTCCTTGATGTTTCTCACTCGTCACCAACCTTATTATCATCCATCAAACCTCCAACATACACCTTCGCCATCAATGTATATCCTTACTTATCTCCAATATCTACTATGGCTATCCTGGGGTGTTTTAGTCCCTTTTAGGAGTTGGAATAAAAAGAGAAAAGAGTATGCAGTAGAATAAGAACTATCCTTATTTGAGAGTTTAATGATTCCAAAAAAAAAAAAAAAAAAGTCATTTCATCAAACCTCACTTTACTTTCCCTTCAAAATTAAGGTTATAAAGGATCTCTTATTACCAAAATAATTTGTTATTATCAATAATAATTTTTTAATGATTAAAAATTTATCCTCTAAACATCCAACCAGAAAATATTTATTAATCCACTTTTCTTTTCCCATTGTATAGACTAAAGATTATTTCTCCTTATGAAAAGAACTCCGAAATTAAACCTCAGTAGGTTGAACTAATGCATGAAACTCACTATTTTAAGAGTTTTAGGTCAATAATTTCCAACTACAATAGAATTTGCGCCCAATAAGTCCATTTCATCATTAGAGTATAACTGAGATTAAATTTGCAAATTAGAATAAAATTAACTGAAAACAATCATCCAGGGCAAAACTACGACAAAATGCAAAATTCAAATTAAATGTCTATTACGCCTTATGGAATCAACAATAACCAACCGTAAATGTTGCCATCAACTTGCTTTCAAGATAACAATAACCTGAAAATAAATTAAAACTCTACAACTCTCTTAAATGTATGCATTTCGCACTTGTTCTGTATCACCAACACCTTGCCTAACAGTACACCATTCCCTCATTCTTGATAACTATTGAAATCTAACATGAAAATGCCTACCCTATAACCTATATTGCTGGCCTATAGTTTAAAAGCAGTAAGATTTTATTATTTAGAGATTTACAACAAATGGATACAGCCTATTTCTCGTTCTTAAGAATTATGTATTTTCGTTTTGATTTCTAAGCAGTTAACCAGAAAAGAAAATGGTGCATGGGATGGAAGAACCTTATCATCAACCACAATGACGCCTAGATCTTCGGCGTTTTCCAAGAAGTTTTAACATGTTGTCAGTAACATCAGGTGGGGAGTCATCACCCACGTCTTGATTGTTGTCAGAGGTATGAGTCAACCAGGCCAGTGCCTCTATAGCAGCATCCCTCTCAGCCAGTTGCTTGTTTTTCTTGGGTTTCCCAACAAATTGCATTCCTTTGAATTCAACTAGTGCCCTAAACTCATTTGTCTTGAGGTGCTTTGTTTTATATTTTGGAGGGGAGTGTCCAGCTCTCATCAAAAGAGTTTGTAGCAAGCTCTTTGGATTTGTTCCATCTTTTGTAAATTTGCTTTCATTAGATTCCTTTGGCTTCTTCTTGCTTTCACGTCCAAAAACAAATCTCCCTTCACATTGATCTCCTGACAACAGCTCTTGAACAGAAAACAAGAGGTATTTTCCTTCCTTGTGAATGTCAAGGGTAGGATCTTGAAGCTGCATCATTGCAAGGCCACATCACTCAGTAGAACAAATATCAATAAAACATAAATCTTACAAAGTTCATAATACTCCACTAAAATGGACCTCTTGAACATAAAAAGCAATTTAATGAAAACCAAAACGTAAGAACTCAAGAATCAGTCATTAAGTAGAAAAATTATACAGCAATTTATATCTCAAATATAATCATCACACTAAAGAGACCATTTCAAACACCATATCCATAAAGCAACTTCAAACAAGTAAAGGAGGTGCTCTTCTAAGTATCTTGGCAAGGCTTTCAAAAGAAATGGTTCAAGGAATTTAATAAATTTGATATGGGTTTAGTTACGAAATACCCCCTGAGAGTTGCCTTAAAAAATAGCTCGGTCCTTGCCATTTCAAAATTAACAGTTTTGATCCTTGTTAGAGTATACACTTAGTCCTTCATTACAAAATTATAAATTTTTCATTGAACTTCAATAACAATATCATAAATTAGACCACATTTTAGTCCTTTAAATTTAAAACTTAATTGCACTATCATCCCTAAATATCATAAAAATGTCAGTCCCTTAACATCTTGCACTTTTCAGCAACAGCAATGTAAGGACTAAATTGCTAATCTTGGACCAGTAGGACCAAAGTGTATTTTAAGTGAACCTCAAGGATTTTTCTGTAATTAAACCAGTTTTAAAAAACTGTGAAAATGAGACAAGATTTAATTAAGCCTAGAAAAAGGGCATAAAATCTTATTGATATAGTCCTAACCATATGGATGATGCAAATCAGAAATTTTAACTTTGATTCATACTCTTCCTCTGCTTATATGCACCAATGAACATAATTTCCCTTATTCTCCCAGCTGTCTAGTTGTCACAAGAGTAAAATCGGTTGATGTATGAATAAGCAGACATGACCAAATTACTTGTATGACGAGATGCCCTCAGCTTTGGAACAAGAATTCATGAACAAATGCATCAGAAATTACATAAGATAACTAAGCAAACACGAATGTGTTCCTGCTTCCCTTCTGATACTTCTGCTAATTGTTTTTATTAGTATAGGTTCATTTCATCACACAGCGAATATTTATGACTAGTTGCTAAAAGGCACCTAAATTAACTTTATTGCTAGCAACCATCCTTCCTAACTTACCTTCTTTTGAATAAGCTTATCAAGTTCTTCCTTAAGATTCAAATAGCACTCTGCCAGACTAGGATCCATGAAGAAATCAATATACCCGTCCAACATTTTCAGATGGCCCCCCTGCATAAAAAAAAAATATAGTGTATTACAGAATCCATGAGTCCAAAAGAATTAACAGCATCATAAATCTGCCCAAGGGTAATCACCTCCACTCCACAACTAAGAGCACCACCAAAAAGGATCAGAATCGAATCAGATACAGCAGTAGAATCACGTATAAAAACTGTATTGACCTTAACTTTTTCACCAAAGACCAGCCATGGATAAGGAATTATCGGATAACATGCATTTACAGAATTCTGAAGCAAGACCATAGTTATCATCAGAGAATATGAAGCATAACACAAAACTATTCATTAGGTAATGATAATAAAACAAAAATACTGGATAAGCAAACACAAAACACATACATATATACATGTATAGATGAATGGATGAATGCCGTAATTACATACATACAAATATGGCCTTGGCAAAGATTTCCAATTTTCTAATTTTATACCTTTCACATTACAGAAAGTGCTCGGTTAACATAAATCTCTCATTCACTTGGAGACTGTGAACTATGGAAACTTTGATTTTGTACTTTTTATGCATTTCACAATCTCCTGCACAAAAATGCTCTCATAGACCCCTTTTTCAGAGTAAAACAAAATTACTCCACCCCCATATGCTAGAGCAGACTCTACACAACCCTTAGTTTCTGGCCTTGAGGTAAATAATCTTATCAGGAACCACGTCTATTGAAGATTGTAAGCATCAAAATAGTTGTAAATATGCAGAATGAATACTTTCATATATTTCAATGATGTATATACAACATATAAGGACCTATACATATGGTAAATACGTCAAATATACAGCTGTGTATATATTCCTAACTTAAGGGAAACCATACAGGAAATATACATAATAGGAAAGTGTCATAGCCCATTCCTGCTAACTCTCCCCTCAAGTTGGGGCATAGATATCACATATGACCAAAATGGATTGCGATGTATGGAAGAGTCCACTAGTGACAGCATGAGTCATAATGTCATCCAACTTATCTGAACTCATAGTATAAGGAACTTCTATTGTGCTAGAATCAAAATTATCTTTAATATGGTTCTTGTCAAGTTCAACATTCTTTAGCCCTCTCAATGGCTGTCATATTATCACAAAACAACAGCATAGATTTTTTTGGACCAAACCCAAGTTACGTTAAGAGAATTTTCAGCTAAGAAAGTTTTTTGATTGCATGATGCATATTCAGCTTCTGCACTAGATAATGAAACCCCATTCTGTTGTTGTTTTTTTTTTTTTTTTTTTTTTTTTTTTTTTTTTTTAACTTTTCCAAATAATCAAGTTGCCTCCAACAAACGACAAATATCCAGAAGTAGATTTTCTATTCAATCTACTGCCAGTAAAATCAGTCTGTATATCCCACAACATCACAACATCAAGATGTCCATGGGAACAAAACACATTTACCTGGACCTTATTTTAAATAAGCCAGAATCCTGTTAACAGTATTCATGAGATGATCACTTGGATTGTGCATAAACTGACGCACAACACTGACTGCATGTGCTAAATCCAGCCCAGTGTGAGTTAAATGGATCAACTTCTCCACAGTTAAATGGATCAACTTCCCCACTATCATCTAATATCTCTCCTTGTTTTTCTGGAATTTGATCAGGATAAATAGAAACACCCTGATTTACCTCGAGGAGTATTTATGGGTTCACAGGCTAAGTTACCAATTTCGGCTAGGAGATCCAAAGTATAATTCTTTTGTCAAAGAAACAATCCTTGCTTAGACCAAGAGACTTTGATGCCTAGGAAGTATTTGAGAAGCCCCAAATCCTATACCTCGAATTCTTTGGCTAGATAGGATCGAAGTTTCTCAATTCATCAATGTTATTACCTCTTATAATCATATCATCAACATATACAAGCAAGGTAATATCATTATGATAATTTTTATAGAACAAGGTATGATCTACCAAGGCTTCCCTGAATCCATACTTCTTCATTGCATGACTCAATCTCCCAAACGATGCCCTTGGTGATTGCTTTAATCCATACAATGCCTTTTTTAGTTTGCATGCTTTTCCTTCTTCCAGTGTAAATCCTAGGGGTGGATCCACGAACACTTCCTTTGCTAGATTACCATGAAGAAAGGCATTCTTCACATCAAACTATCATAGAAGGTAGTCTAATTAACTACAAGTGATAGTATGACACGAACAGTATTAGCCTTGGCAATAGGTGCAAAGGTCTCCCGATAGTCAATACCATAGGTTTGAGTATAGCATTTTGCGACCAGCCTAGCCTTGTATCTTTCAACCATCCCATCTGACTTGTATTTGACAGTGAATACATTTGCATTTGCACCCTACGGTCTTCATTCCCATTAGGAACTTGACCATTTCCCAAGCAAAATTCTCTTAGAGAGCCATCATTTCATTGACAATTGCATCCTTCCACTTAGGATCTTCAAGGGCTTCCTAAAGATGACTAGGAAAAGAAACAAAAGACAATTGAAGACCAAATGTTAAGTTAGCGTTAGACGAATGGTGATAGGATATGTCAAATAAACAACATTGGAGGTGATAGAAATTGAATTGAATTGAAAAGGTAGAGGTGATATGAATCGGAGTAGGTTAAGTCATGAATAAATTGGGTTTAATAAATTTGGGTTAACCATTGCTAAAAGGTTAGACCTAACCAATTAGGTAGTTAAGGCCAAATCATTATATACCCATATATTTTTGGTGTATTTATTCGATGTGGGATTTTGATTCTTAACACTTCCCCTCAAGTGGCAATTGGAATTTGACTTTGATGCTCAGTTGACTACTTGAAATTGAATTCCTCTCCCTGAAATTGAAATTTGAATGCAGCGGCAACACCGAGCTCTGGGCCGCTAGGACTGGACATCCAGACAGACACAGGGTGAATGAAATTGAACCTGGCCGGACTTGCTCTGATACCATGATAGAAATTGAATTGAATTGAATTGAAATGATTGAGATGATATGAATCGGAGTAGGTTAAGTCATGAATGAATTGGGTTTAATGAATTTGGGTTAACCATTGCTAAAAGGTTAGACTTAACCAATTAGGTAGTTAAGGCCAAATCATTATATACTTATATATTTTTTGTGTATTTATTCGATGTGAGATTTTGATTCTTAACAGGAGACTTTTGAAAAACTAAATTTATCAGGCACTTTTCTTTCACAAAGATGATATCTCCTATTCTTATAAAAATTGGAATTGGGATTAGAAATTTCAAGAGATTCAAGAGAGTAGGTACGTACCTCAGTGTCAGTCTTGGAAGATTCATTTGATGGCATGGTAGTATCATCAAGAGAGGTACTAAAATTAGGAGGCAGCATAATAGTGATACAGTCCTTTCTCCTAGAATATCTTTTCTCAAAAAAATGAGTTGGTCTCTCACCATTAGGTTTATCATCTAAAACTAAGGCTTCCTCGATTTCCTTAATATTCTTCGTAACGAAGACCTATATCTTTTTCTCCCCCAACCATAGTTGTTCCTCTTCTTTACTACCAATCTTCCCCGAAGAGGAACCATGGATACATATCTCCAAAAAAATAGGACTCATTTTCATAGAATTGAACATCCATCAACACATAGTAGGTTCCTAGAAGAGGATGAAAACATTTGTATCCTTTTTGTGAATTACAATAGCCAAGAAAAACACGTTTGATAGCACAAGGATCAAGTTTATCTCTATGAAGAGAATGGACATGGACATAACACACACAACCAAAAACCTTAGGGCTAGTATTTAGAGCAGAGGGAATGGAATGAAATCTAGATAACATCTTTAAAAGGGCTCGAAAATCAATAATCCTAGTAGACATTTGATTGATAAAAAGAACAGCTATCATGACAGCTTCAACCCAAAAACATTATGACACATGCATAGTAAAACATAAGGTTGGACTCACTTCAAGGAGGTGGCGATTCTTATGTTTTGCTCTGCCATTTTGTTGGGGTGTGTAAACACAAGTTGTTTGGTGAAGAATGCTATGTTATGTCATAACATTAGCAAGTCAATAACATTAGCAAGAGATTGACTCACAAACTCACGATCATTGTTGGAATGAAAAACTTAAAATTTCAGTGTTAAATTGAGTGAGAATCATGTTGTAAAACTAGGGATAATATGTAAAACATCAATCTTAGATTTCATCAAATATACCTAACCCTAGAATAGTCACCAATAAAAGATGCAAAATATTTACGTTTTAAAGCAGAAGGGGTAGAGAAAGGACTCCACACATCAGTATAAGCACATGAAAAAGGAATAGTACTTTTATTAAAACTGACTTTGAAAGGAGCACGATAGTCTTTAGCGTATATGCATTGTTCACATCTTAAATGGGAATTAGAAATATTGGAAAATAATTTAGGAAACAAATGTTCAAAATAAGAAAAAGGTGGATATCCCAACCGACAATGCCAAAGGATAATTTTATCTATCAGATGTTTCTATCTTTGTTTGGAAGCCACGAGTAGGTGATGCTATGTCTCAATGATCCTCTAAATAATACAGACTATCCCTCTCCTTACGAATTTCACTCATCATCTTCGTAAGATTTTCCTAGAGAACACAATGAGTAGAGTGAAAAAATAACAGAATAGTTGAGATTCTTTGTTATCATGCTAATGGAGAGGAGTTATTTGAAAGTTTAAGTGCAAGTAAAATAGAGGATAGGGAAAATGTTGGATAAAGAGACACATTTCCAACCCCTGTGATCAGTATAGAATTCCCATTAGCAACGTGTACAAACTTAACTGGTGGAGGTGCTAGAAAATCAACGATAGAAGAGTTATTAGTTATATCAGTTGCCCCTGAATCAATAACTTAGCTTAAGTATCCTACTAGTAGAAATAATGGATAAACCAAAATTACCTTCTTGAGAAGATACACGAGAGGTAGAAGATGGAGATGGAGTGGTATCTATGACAGTAACATTCTAGGTAGATTTCCTATTTTTTCTCTCGCCCTGCTTAAGTTTATATCATTCGAGATAGCATGCTTCTTCCAACAAACATCAACTATGTGTGTATTCTTATGGCAGTGGATGCAAAAACGACATTGAGAAGCTGTAGAATCTCTAAGAGAAGAAATAGGAGTGCTCTTTTCGACAACTAGAGCTAAAGCCTCATAGTGAATTTCTGCCGCTATGGTAACTCATCATTGTACTTCTCGATGAACTAAGGAATATGCTTCTTTTAATCTCGATAGTGGAGAAGTAGCTAGAACACACGACTACTAGCTTGATCTAAGTTATTATCAAGACCAACAAGAAAGATATAAACCTTGTCTTCTATGATAAGGTTTCTATAATTTTTTCAATATCAGCAGCACTAGTCATATCGTTTGGCCTTTAGTAATCAAGCACAATAAAAAGTGAGTTCGACTCATTGTAATATTCTACTAGAGGACGGCGACGTTGACGTAATCGAAAGACTTCTTCATTAGTTCATAAACTTGAGAAGAATCAGATACATGAAGCTAACTTCTTTTTACAGCATCCCATAATTCCTTCGTCGTGCCACACCACACAAAATGTGACATCAAATTATCGCTCATTGAATTAATGAGCCAAGAATTGATAAGTGCATCTTCAGCCTTCCACTCATCATAGCTTGAATCATCTTCTACAGGCGCAACCTTTCTCCCATTGATATAGCCCATTCTTTTTCTCCTAGTGATATGCATCTCTAAAATCATAGACCAGACCCAATAGTTAGAGCCATCCAATTTAATATGGATGGATGAAGAAGCATCTTGAATGGTCATGGTAGATATTTTCTTGCTATCAGAAGATTCACCGTTAGTTTTGGTAGACATGCTATGGTGTGGCTAGTGTTTTTTAGGAAAGAAAGTGGCTGGGATTTTTAGAAGAGAGTGGCTAGGGTTTTAGGAAGGAGCAATTGCGGCTAGGGTTTTTAAGGAAGAAGAGGTGGCTGAAATTTTCAGAGAAAGAGAAAAGGATAATACCCCAAAGCTCTGATACCAAGTGGTAAATATGCGGAATGAACTTTCATATATTTCAATGATATATATACAAATTAAGGAAAACTATACAGATATATATACAGAATAAGAGCTAGTCATAGCACATTCCTGCTAACTAAAATGCCATTTACCTTTTTTAGTTCAGACCAATGATGCAGCGGCAAACAATTTTACGTAAAACAAAGAGAGAAAACAACAGGAAGTAAAAAAGACAAGCTAAAAAAAGAAAATAATAGAACTGGAGACAGCAAAGTGAAATAGAAGGAGACGCAAGGGAGAATAGAATATCTGCAATAATACTCTCAATTATTCACTCTAATGCTTCTTGCCTGCCTCCAAATTACCAACCCATGTATTAACACCAATATAAAATCTTATATTATCTAATATATTCCCTAAATTTTTAAGTACCAAAAAATCTTGAAAACATATTCTAATTAATTGGAACACTCGGAATATTAACAATTCCAAATAAGAAAATCCTAAGTCTTGAAATTTGTCATTTTCTTCCATTGGCGAAAACTCAACTTCAATTTTTTGAGTGTCACGATAATTAAGAGCATTAATTCATTGGTCCCATCCCACCCCTTGATTCTGAGTTCTTTTCTTTGTTGATGACGTAGTGGCAATGATGAAAACATTATTTTCTTCATGTGTATAATTTATTTAAAAAGAAATTGTAAATTGAGATAATTTTTTTATATTATTCATTGAGGAATCGGTTAGATATATATACACAGTATTGGTTCTAAGTTAGGAAGGTATGCTAATTAGGATCCCTATAATTAAGCTCTACAATTACTTTCTAATTACTTCCTATTTACAGTCTGTAACACTCCCCCTCAAGCTGGAGCATAGATGTTAATCATGCCCAGCTTGTTACAAAGATAATCAATCCGAACCCCATTTAGAGCTCTTGTGAAGATTTCCCCCAACTGTTCTCCGTTCTTCACATATCCTGTGGAAATCAAACCTAGCTGTATTTTTTCACGTACAAAATGACAATCGACTTCAATGTGCTTAGTTCGTTCATGAAAAACAGGATTTGATGCAATATGAAGAGCAACTTGATTATCACACCACAATTTTGCTGGAACTTAAGTTTTAAGGCCTACTTCATTCAAGAGCTTATATATCCACATTATTTCACATAGAGACTATGCCATAGCTCTATATTCTGATTTTGCACTTGATCGTGAAATAACATTTTGCTTCTTACTCTTCCAAGAAACCAAATTCCCTCCAACAAAGACACAATAACCTGATGCAGATCTTCTATCTACCTTAGAACCTGCCCAGTCTGCATCTGAAAAACATTCAATATTACTATGTCCATGATTTGCATACAAAATACCACGACCAAATGCTCCTTTCAAATAACACCAAATTTGTTCTAGAGCTGCGCAATGATGAATTGTTGGAGATGACATAAACTGACTTACAATACTTATAGAGTATGCAATATCTGGACGAGTTACTGTAAGATAATTCAGCTTTCCAACCAATCTTCTGTATTTCTCAGGATCTTCAAATGGCTCACTATCTTTTGTAAGTTGCATATTAGGAATCATCGGAGCACTACATGGTTTTGCCCCCAATTTTCCTGTCTCAGTTAATAAGTCAAGTACGTATTTCCTCTGAGATAGAAAGATACCTTTCTTACTCCTTGTGACTTCAACACCCAAGAAATACTTCAGCATTCCTAAATCCTTTGTGTGAAATTGAGTGTGAAGAAAGGACTTAAGAGATGAGATTCCAGTAGTATCACTCCCAATAATGATAATGTCATCAACATAGACAACCAAAAGAATGATACCAGTTCCAGATTGTTTGTAAAAGACTGAGTGGTCAGACTTACTTTTCACCATTCCAAACTCTTCAATTACCTGGCTAAATTTTCCAAACCAAGCCCGGGGACTCTGCTTCAAACCATATAGTGATTTGCGAACATTACAAACTTTCCCATACTCCCCCTGAGCAACAAATCCAGGAGGTTGCTCCATATAGACTTCTTCCTGGAGATCACCATGAAGAAATGCATTCTTGATATCTAGCTGATGTAAAGGCCAATTATGAGTAGCTGCCATATAAATAAATAACCTGACAGATGTCAACTTAGCCACAGGAGAGAAAAAGTGTCAGAATAATCCACTCCATAAGTTTGAGAATATCCCTTAGCAACAAGACGGGCTTTTAAGCGAGCGACAGATCCATCAGGATTTACCTTAACCGTGAACACCCATTTACATCCAATAGCTTGTTTCCTTACAGGTAAATCAACCAAGGTCCAAGTACCATTCTCACCTAAGCCATTCATTTCCTCTATCATTGTATTATGCCATTCAGGGTGGGATATGGCTTCATGAACTAGTTTAAGTAATAGAAATAGAATCAAGAAATGCGATAAAAGAACAAGAAGAAGATGACAAGTGCTGATAAGAGACAAAAGAAGAAATAGGATAAGTACACTTATGTTTACCTTTGCGTACAGCAATTGGAAGATCATTACTTGAAACTGGATCTGATGACAAAGGAGCAAGTGCAGGACATGAATGAGGAAGCTTCTGACGTCTAGAGTAGACCTGACGAACGAGAGGTTTGACGAGGGCTGGATCAGAAACCGATTCAGATAGAGGAGCTAGTTCAGAAGATGTGATAGTATAAACTAACAAATCATCCTCCCCCTGACATTCTGGAGTAGAAGAGGGAAAATATGGTTTGTCTTCCAGGAAAGTAACATCAGCTAAAATAAGATACTTATTAAGACTAGGATAATAGCATCTATATCCTTTTTGAAAACGAGAATAACCAAGGAATATGCATTTCAAAGACTTGGGATCTAGTTTAGTAATGTGTGGACGAACATCCCGAACAAAGAAAGTACTACCAAATATCCTAGGTTCAATAGAAAATAATGACTTATTTGGAAAAAGAATACTATATGGGGTATTACCATGAAGAACAGAGGAAGGCATGCGGTTATTGAGAAAACATGCCGTTGAAACTGCATCAGCCCAGAAAGTTTTAGGAACATTCATTTGGAATAATAACGCCCGTGCTGTTTCAAGAAGATGTCTATTCTTCCGTTCTACTACTCCGTTCTGGGATGGAGTATCAACACAAGAGGTTTGGTGAAGAATACCATTTTGAATCATGTAATTTTGAAAAGATGTTGATAAATACTCTTTGGCATTATCACTTTGCAATGTATGAACAAAAACATTGAACTGAGTTTTAATTTCAGCACAAAAAGCACAAAAATGAGCAAACAACTCAGAACAACTTTTCATTAAATATAACCAAGTCACACGAGAGTAATCATCAACAAAAGTAATAAAATACTTAAATCCAGTTTTAGACAGTACCGGGCAAAGACCCCAAACATCATAATGAACTAATTTAAAAGGAGAACTTGCTCTTTTATTGACTCTAGGACTAGAACTCACACGATGGTGTTTAGCAAACTGACACGACTCACAATCTAACGAAGACAAACTACTAAATTCTGAACAAAGTTTCTTTAGCAAAGGAAGAGAGGGATGGCCCAACTGACAATGTGTTTCGAAAGGGGTTATTACTCCAGAACAAGCAATGGATTTAGGTATTTGAGTGTCCAGAATGTAGAGACTTCCAGACTCATGTCCTTTACCGATAATCCTCTTCGTCATAAGATCCTAAAACAAGCAATAATCAGGAAAAAATGAGATAAAACAATTCAAGGCACGAGTAAGTTTGCTCACAGATAATAAATTGAATGCAAATCATGGTAGACTTAATACAGAATTCAAAGTAAGTAATGGAGTTGGATGGATAGTGCCAGAACCAAGGACAGAGGAAGTTGAACCATCAGCTAAAGTAACTTGACAAGGAGATGCATGTGATTGAAAGGTGGAAAGGAGATTAGGATTACCAGTCATATGATCTGTGCAACCAGAATCAATGACCCATCTTGAGGAAGAGGAAAGAAGACATGTATTTGGTTTACCTAAATCAACAATGGCAGTGATTGGAGTAGATAAAGACTTTAGTGATTCTTGGTACTGAGAGAACTTGGCATATTCACCCGCAGAGATAAGAACTGATTTTTCAAGTGTTTCAGTAGTGGATGCAATATGGGCCGAATGAGTTCTTTGTGTTCGGTTCTGAAGTTTTTTACAATCCCGCTTCATGTGTCTAGGCTTATGGCAATAATGACACACAATTCCTCCTGAATCTGGAGCTTGGTTCTCAAACCCATGTGATCCCCCTCCTTTGTTATTATTTCTATAATGTGACCACCCAGATTCATAATCATTGTTTCTACTGACAAGGGCACTATTGAACCGAATCGGTAGAGAATTTTCTGTGCGAAGTACCCTACTAAACACATCTTGTAAGGATGAGATCTCAAAACTAGAAAGAATCTGGAATTTAGCAATCTCAAATTCAAAAGGGAGACCAGCTAAAAAACTCATGACAATCATCTGTTCCCTTTGGCTTTGTTGAACTTTCACATCAAGACTAAATGGTAACAACATATTAAGTTCTTCATAAGTTTTCTTAAAATCCATAAAATAACTTGTAAGGGATTTATCTTGTTTTTCTGCTCGATAGAAAGCTTTGCATACCTCATAAATGCGGGAAATATTTCCTTCCCCAGAATACAAAAAATCCAGATATTCCAACTCTTTGACGAATTCACAATGATTAATTAAACCAATTACCTCACTTTTAATGGAATTCCGGATCTGCAAAAATAATCGAGCATCCTCCCTTAGCCACATCTGCCTAGAATCATCTTCCTTAGGGGGATCATCAGTCATATGATTATCCTTGTCGATACTTCGCAAAAAAAGATGAACTCGTTTTACTCCAATCCACATAATTGGAGCCATTAAGCTTATGTTCCATTATCTTTGACATCACAAGAACAACATCAGACATAATTACCGATTTTTTTTCTGCCATAATACTAAGTACACAGCAAAAACCCTAACACCCAAAACTGTCACAAAAGGAAATCCCACACCCAAATGGATGTTGCCCAACCAGGTACAAAGGAGTGTAGTATAGGACAAGGCGCGCTGAAAACTAAAGATCGGAAAATTTTCCGGACTGACGGACTTGCATGCGCCGGCGCCTGGTCTGACAGCAGATTCTTGTTGAGGTCCGTGTGGCTCACACACTTGGATTCCGGTCACCGGACTTTGTCGACAAGCCGATCGGCGGGTGACACTTCCTTCTATGCCGGCGATGAGAACCAAAACCTGCCCTAAACAAGTGACCCAAACCTTGCTGTCTATAGATAGAGAACCAGAGAAATAGAGGCAGAAGCCTCAGAAACAAAAACGGAAACAGAAGCACATATGGACCAGAAAAGGCTCTGATACCATGTAAATTGAGATAATTTTCTTATATTACTCATTGAGGAATCTGTTAGATATATATACACAATATAGGTTCTAAGTTAGGAAGATGTACTAATTAGGATCCCTATAATTAAGCTCTATAATTACTTCCTAATTACTTCCTATTTACAGTCTGTAACAGAAATCAATTGCTACTGTTTCCTCAAGCTTTTCCAACTCTCTCACTATATATTTAGGGGGAGTGTTGGTTGGATTAGAAAGAAAAGTTTAAACTTTAAACTATAGGATGAGAAAAGAAAGCAAAATACAAACATTGCTTTATTGTTTGTGTGTATAAAAGGTACGTTAAAAGAGATTTTAATTGTCCCATAATAGTTGGTTAGGGAAAACTGAAAAGAAAGAAAATAAAATGTAATAACTATTTGACCAATATCACTATATTCAAAACCAAAATTTAAAACTAATGCTTATGATCTTACCATCAACATTTTAACTTAAATTTAAGATGTGAGGCAATAACATATTACATGCGTAACATGATTTCAGCATCATATCAAACTTGAAGCAGATCCCATTGAAGGTCAGCACTGAGCATATGTGTAAAATCTTTATTGAATTTCAAGCTTTCCAAGCTTACAAGCATACGCATTGTCCAAATATTAGTTCTATGCAAGATTTGGTTATTGGTTTGAGTTTTACACCTACCGCATAGAGTAGAACTTGGCCATCATCCATAGTCTTGAAAGACATGGATGTTTCTCTGTGCTGCACACGAAGAAAAAACAGCAAAACATCAACTAACAAATTTCAGGATGAAAAAATGGTGATGTAATTTCAAGTAGACATACTTACCACTACTGATGCTATGCCAGGATAGAGGCCGGAACATATTATTGCACGAACCAATGACTGGTTGTGACTTAATCTGTTGTTGATGCCTGCTTCTGCATCCACTAACCCAGCATCTCTTAAAATGAAGCTAAACTGCTTCCTCAGAGAATGGATGGCTTGTAGAGTTTGTGCAGAGAGGAAATTTCTCCAGCAATACTCATATGCTGACCCTTCGCGTTCTGCATCTTTCCATCCTTCATATGCACGGACGAGAGCCATATGATCACTGTAGTCTTTTGCAGAAAATCTAGATTTTGACGTCCCAGCTAACTATAACCAAGAAGAAATTACATAATGAGATCACAAAAGCAGATACCCAACAGTGCCATTTATTCTAAGTTCTAATAATAACTCAAACAGCATTACAATGCATTATCCATGGTTGAAGAGTTGATTGTCACTCACATTCCCAAGTAAAACTGCTCACATTCTCATAAATCCACCTTACTGATTCATGCAGACAAGGAGGTCAAGAAAATTCAAAATCAAAGACTCAAGAATCGTAGAACTATTGTCCAGATTTTATATAGCATTTATTTCAAATATTATATTATGATTTGTCATATGTTTATATTTAATTTGTGTTTTCTTTAAATTGTTTAACATTATTATTATTCTTTTATTAAATTTAAATATTGCCTTCTGATAATTTTGAATATTAATATAAAGAAAATATCTGGCCCAGCTGAAAAAATAATAAAAAGATATTATATGTATTGGCTTGTATAAATTTTAAATGGGACCTGCAAAAACACGATATCGTGGGAAAATTAATGGGCTGTCTTCATATAAGCTTAATTTTCAAAAGTTACTGGACACAGCAAAAAAATTTTCCAAACAATATGTATGATATATAGTTCATTTAAAGTGATTTCAAAGTTATTTTTATATTATAAATAAGTTGTTGGTCAAGAATTTTAAGTACAAGGTCAGTTTTGTAATTTCCAACTTTGTAATGCTTTATAGAACATATAATCCAATTAATAAAATTCCAGCAAATTATTATCTTAGTTGTATGATGCAAGTCTAAGCCTAGGAAGTGTGATGCTGTCTTGAAAGGAGTGATTCCTAGTCCTATTAGTGCGATGCTAGTAGTTTATTTTTTATTTGTTTAATTTTCCTTTATTATATAAAGAAATTTAGATCGGCAATACCAATTTTCAAGCTCTAATTTTTTTTTTCTACAAACCCTAGCCCCTCATCTCCTAAAAGTTCAAGTGTTCCGAAGCTGTCCTACATCAAGATTAAGACTAATTATGTCTTTCCTTCGAGTTTTAGGAATTGTTTGGGTCCATAAATACCCATACTTGTAATACTTCATTCTAAGTTTTCACTGGATGAAATTACAGAAAATTATTTCATAAAAAAAATTATCTTTGTGTGATGCAATTCTACTCCTACAAAGTGTGGAACTTTCTTGATAGGAGTGAGTCCTACATCCTATTAGTCTGATGCTACTAGTTTATTTTGTTTGTTTAGTTGCCTTTAATTTTCTGAAGCAATTCAAATCTTCCATACTAAATTTCAAGCTCTAATTCTTGATTTTCTCTGTAAGGCCAAATCCTAGTCTCCTATATACATAGTTACCTCAAGCTCTCCTATATCACGAGTCCAAAAGCTTTCTTATTCTTTACTGATTGTAATGAAAGCTGAACCGGGATTTTATTATAAATAATGTGGGTTCATGAGGTTGCTTGAGATCAACATGAACATATGCACAAAAAAGTTTGGTCCAGGTCGAGTTAGAAGAACATCCTTGTCACAGTCTTTCACGGTGTTCAGCTCAGAAAAAAAGGGAAAAAAAATGCAACACTAATACATGTTCAATTACAGATCCCTCATACTATCTGGTATCGTAATCTTTATGCCAACCAAAATCATGCAAGTTCCATACCCATCAGGGGAAAATAATTAATTCCATTTGTTGCTACAATCCAAATTACAATATAAAAAAATAATCAAGAAAATACAAATTTGTGTTTCAAGACAATTCATCTACATTTACAGGTAGAACAATTCAATAGTTTAGCCATTGGATCTTGAACAGCTCGTTGGATTCCAACAACTTCAACACAAACCTCTCCAGAACACATAGCATAGTGTTGAAGGCTGTGACACTTTCTGTGACAGCAGTCTGGTTACATAATGTTTTTAGAGGGAAAACTTGTATTCAAAATTGTTTTAACTGTTAGCAAGCTAGTTAGTAGTAGGGCTGTTCAAATTATCCGACCAAACTGAACCCGACTGGAAAACCAAATCTCTAAAACCCAGTGAATTCAGTTGTTATGATGGAAGTATCAGCAGCGGTTTAAAATTTAAATTTTATGATTCTTCAGCTCGGGTATTGGTAAGAATTTTTTAAATCCAATTACAACTGACCCAAACAGACAACATAAATCATTAAAAAAATATATATTATATAAGGCGGCTACGTATATGTTTTAACTGGAGACACACAAATTCTAAACTACCCACTTTCTCACTCAATAAATTTCTCTCTATAATCTCTGATCTTTCTCTTACTATAATCTCTGCCATATCCCAAAAATAGTCCTTTCATCTCCTTCTCTTCCACCAAATGCCTAATACTAGTCTTAGCTCCTCTCTGTGACACATCTTTATCAAGAAATTGGTACAAAACCATTAACTCATCTTTATCAAGAAATTGATACAGAACCAGTTAAAGAACCGCTGCCAACGCCACCACCAGGATCCCCACCACTGCTGGACCAATGAAAGTCATTTTATTGGTACAAAACCACTAACTCTGTAACTCATTTTTGTCAAGAAATCGGTACAACACCATTCAAGGAACCACCAGCAAGGCCACTACCAGGATCCCCACCATCGCTGGACCAATAAAAAAGTCTCTCTTGTTAAACACCTCTCTCTCCTTTCCTTCTCTGAGAGTCTCCAATTAACCAAATCTGAGCATGCCGCTGATTTATTAGGTCGCTGCTCCATTAGATTCATGTCTAAACTCACCTTGGGCACCCCAAAACCAGTTTAGCCATCCACCATACCTTAGTCACCGAAGATGCTTTCCAACAGGTGATCTTGTATGGGAAGATGATAAAAGCCATTGAGATTGTGTTGCTAAAATTTATGGATGGGCTTTAGTTTGACAGACCCAATCAAAACTGAAATACAAACCGATCGAAGTTAATACCCAAATGTATCTGAATTCCAATTTAAAATTCAGTGTCAGCACTTCTTTTACAAACCAATCAGTTAACGGGTGATGGGAAAATTTGACACTGCAACTGTCGACAATGACCCATGAACAAACCTAGTTAGTAGGGTGAGGTGAGAGATACAGCTGAGATTGAGTGTAGGAAATGTCTTTAATATGGGTTAGATATGATAAAAAAGGTAAAGCATGGTCTGAGTTAAAAGCCTTAATCTATCAATGAAAAACACATCCTTGTGGAGATTCATTTTACAGATCCTGGCTGTGTGTGAGCATGTTCGCTGCCCTACAATTTCTCAACACATAGCCGTCCTAGGCCTACAAGATACAAGTGTACATGTACTAATAATTAAGGTGGCTACAATGTCCCAAAAGAATTAGGTTAGAGCCAACTTGTATTCCAATTTCATTTCAGGAGAAAGGCCCTTTTAGTTCTCTTATAATTGTTAATTGAAAGAAATACTAAACAGCCTTCAATGGACATACTTTCAAGTTGGCATAGCAAACCAAACTGTCACTCTTTAGTTGAGGACTTAATACAGCCATCTTGCATGGGTAGTCACAAGTACCAAAAGAATATACTGCAGTCTACAGTTCTGGTCAAGCAACTTCAGCTTAGAACATTGAATGTAGCCAATATTCTTTTTTCCTTCTTACTATGAATTGATATCTAAGTTTGATAGTTATTGGTTTTTCTTCATCCTTAGGGTCTCATTTTGTGATAGCTACAGGAAATGAAATTACAGCATGCACTTAGAAATTCAAACTACTAAAAGAATATTTTGCAAATACATACAGGAAATGATGCTTGAATACCAAATCCAGAGAGACCTTAATCAATAATAAATTTGTGGAGCCAAATAAAACAATGTAATACTATATACTTACATCCTTTTTGTTTTGAGGAAGAAGGAAAGGATCCCTGACACTAAGACCAGATACAATTGTCAATATAGGGTCAAAGCAACGAAATATGGCTCCCATAATTAGCATTTTCCCTAGCTTGGGATCTACTGGAAGCATTGACAAGAACTTCCCTGATGTAAATAGAAGATAGAGAGGAGAGAATTTAGTAACTACACAAAAATAATGACATTAACAAGAAAAACTTATGACAGGAACTCTATTCTTTTAAGCAAAAATAACAAACTAACCAAGATTAGTCAGATTTTCCTTCTCATCTAGTGCACCAATCATCTTCAGAAAGTCAATGGCATTTTGGACCTATTACCAATCAAATTATCAATTTGTGCCATCGACTAAGAACTGATGCCAGAATATTTAAACAAAAAAAAAACTGATGCAGTAAAGTTTATTACAAATTATGAAACTACAAAGTTGGAAAAGAGATGGCCCATAGACTATGCATGATGATTTGCAATAAAATAATTATGCACATAAAATGAATGAGCTAATATGATAAGGTCTTCCACTTTTCTTTTAGTCTCTTAGGTCAAACTTCCAGCTGCCCACATCCATTGAGCTCTCATAACATTAAGCCCAGGATCAGACACTAATAGACAATTATAAAGAGTAATTACAGAATCAACCAGCATAAATACACAAATATTGTCATACAAGAAACTTTTTAAAGAAAAAGCTTTTCTCTGGATAATTGATCCTGAATATTCATTGCCTGTAAAGTAGATGTAGAATGTCAAGGAGTCCATTGATCTTTTCAAAATTGAAGGAGAACAAGGACAAATAATCATCAATTAGTGCAAGGTCTCCTCTGTTAGCCCTGCAGTTGCAGGCAATCATCAACAACAACCACAAGAGAAAAATCTGGTCTTCCCCAAACAAGACTGGTTAAATACCAGATAATATATGTTCACTAATATTGCTTAGTTTTTTACTAAAAAATGAAATGAATAATTATTATGTGGAAGTTAGAAAATACTTTCTAAGGGTGCTAAATTATTGGTGTAAGGAATGCAATGTTGAAATTATGACTCCAAGAAAAACTGCACGTTAAGATCTTTAAGAAATTTTCATAGAAGTTGTGGCAACCTATATATTTCCTTTATCTATATAATGTTAGTTATCCGCTAATGTGGTTGCTTGGCACACAAACAACACTGATAGAAAGAAAGGCAGTCGCCACATATTTAACAAGGATATCTTGAAGCTGGAGAGGGAGAGACTTAAGATATAGAGATACGCCAATATTCATGGGCTATCATTGACTGATCCAAACCTTAAGAGGGCCACACCTCAAAAGCTAGCTCAAAGGGTTGGAGAGAGCAAAGTTCATAAATAAACCCCACATTGAAATCCCATACTTTCAATGTGGGATCCAAGTCCCACACCTTGCAACTAGGATCATAACATTGACATATAGAAAAGTTCCATAATAGTACTTACAGCTAATGATTCAGGTGGCTGGAGAGCAGCTGATAAGAATTCCACTATACTACCAACCTGCAAACTTTTTATTTGCATGCAAAGAGAGTTTAAGGGAGTTCTCAAAAGTTCAGGAAGTTGATATTCAGCAAAAGCTTCATAAACGCATTTGGGGTAGAGGTGATAACATTCACCTGGCTGCACACGGCCAGCCCTGCCTCTTCTCTGCAAACCAAGCACAGCCCAAGAAAAAACATATTGCATATGAATAAAGACCCAAAAAAATGAGGATACGGATAAAATAAAATAAAAAAAAAAAAGAACGCTATTGAAGATGCCATTTAGATCCTTTCTCTTGTACGGGAAAAAAAACGAGGATGCCATTTAGACCTGAATCTATTCACATAAGACAAGTTACACTGTCAATCTATAAAGAAATACCTAATCCTGTGCGAAATTATCTCAGGTTACACAAGCCCCCAAGCATGCCCATTGCATTGCTGTCGGGAAAAAATTGCCAGCAACACATAAACAGGCACATTTAGACACAAACAGGTATGAATAGCAATGATGAAATCCAGAAATATGTTTTGCATCTTGACATGTTGAACTTAGAAATAAGGTCTGAAGTTTATATGTATATGTACATGTCTATGTGTGTGTGTGTGTGTGTGTGTGTGTGTGTGTGTGTATAATCATTTAAAGCATTCAATTCAGAAATATACCTACAAACTCATCCAAGTGAAATTAGTATATGCTACAAGGAAACTTACCTGACGAGCAGACGCTTGCGATATCCATGAAGGTAACAGACAAGGTGTATTGTTCAAAGCATCATAAGTGGTCTCCTTTGCTTTTCCACAATCAACCACAAAAACTATGTCATTGATTGTAATGCTTGCCTCTGCCATATTAGTGGCAAGAACTACTTTACGTACATTGGAAGGTGGTCTCTCAAATATGAGTTTCTGCAGAAACAGATGGCAGAAGACAATAATATGGCATGAAATCATAACCCCAAATGACACACAGCATGCTACATATAATCCTGGTCTTCACTAGCATAGAACACAGTTTACCACATTGGACTCACTACAAGCAATGATCAATGGGATATTTAATATTAAAAAAATGGGTGAAAACATTGAGGGCATTCGTGTCAACCAATTGCAGATGGATAATAAAAGAACATATTCACTTTAAAGAAGTTATCTCAAGAATTTAATAGAAATATTATTTCAGTAATGTTTCAATATATTTAGTTCTACAACCAAAACAAATACCCAAAGTAGGTGGAGAAAATAATTGTAGCAGGCATGAAGATGCAACAATGAAAGTTGGCAAGAGTAGAAAAGTTAGCACAAGTGAATCTATTAAGTGGGATTCATCATTTATGAGTTTTTTGTTTTATAGTGGGGGTTAGGATTTCCTGTTTTGTTATTCCTATACAAGCATCCGTATTGACTCCCTCACATTATCTTACTATTGATTTCATTGACAATATAGTAAATTTTCAGACAATTGGTTACTTTTGTGGTCTACGAATCTCTTGGCTTGGTTCTACATCATGTGGCATCAATGTAGGTTCGTTCAACCAAGATACATTGATCTCTTTCTTGATGGTGTTAAACAGTTCTACATATTCAACTTTCCTGTTGATTTCTTATTTGGGATTGCTTTATATGTATGCATCATAGTTACTTTGACTCCTTACTTTCTTCTAAAGTACCTATTTCAGATGTACTAGTGATAGAGCACGATGGCAACATGTTTACAAACGTCGTGCCAAAGAGGGTTCAAAAGCGCAAGCACTTGTTTGGAACATATGGAATGATGGGGAAGCTGAATGGGAAGTCTATTAGGTCTGATTAATGCAGGAATTCTGATTTATTAGGGCTGAGGGTATTTCTGTAATTTCCAGAATTGCTGGAACAGTAGGGTTTTTTATTATTGTTATTTTGCAGTCTTTATTTAGGAGTTTTAGTGGATTTAGTATGGGTTTAGTATTTCCTAGTTAGTATTAATTTGTTTTTCTAGTTGGAAAACTAGTGTAAGATTCCTAATCCAAACATGTTTTGGATTAGTTTCAACTCTATAAATACTTAGGCTTGTAACCATTATTAGACAACTTTCAGATTCAATAAAATAAATCCTGCATTATTGCTAAGAATTGTGTGACTCAATTCAACCCTAGGTGTGACTCCTAGACCTTCTAAGTGTGACTCTTAGAAGTTTTTTCCCTTTTTTTCCTTTCCTTAATCCTTGTCCAGATCTGATTTCTATAAAATCAGCCCTGGAATATTCAATTCTAACCTTTAATTTCTAAAAATTTCAAAGTAGAATAGATTATCTAAATCTGTCCTACATCAATTTGGTATCAGAGCTTCAAGATCCTTAAAGTTATTGATTAAAACCCCGCAATAATGGTGACTAATGCTGAGCTGAATTCAAGGGTTGAGGCGATGCAAGCAACTTATGAGACAACAACTGCAGAATTGCAAACTGAATTACGTCAGTTGACTGGTGGAATGAACACAACAAATAATAGGCTTGATGCATTGGAAGCTAGGATGGAGGAATTGGGGAGAATGTTTCAAGCTCACCAAAATGCTGCTCAAGTCATTCCCCAAAGACCTGCTGCACTAATTAACCAGCCACTACCAGCCCCTCATAGGAATGGTGGAGAACAGCGGCAAGCTAATCAAAACCTACAAAATCAGGGACAAGATACAGCTGGAGATATCACCAAGAAAGTCAAGGTAGATGTCCCGGATTTTGAAGGCAGTGTAAATCCCACAGTATTTTCAGATTGGTTGCATAGTATCGAGTCATACTTTGATTGGTATGATATGGATGATAATCGAAGGGTGAGGTTTGCCAAGATGAAACTAACGGGATTGGCAAAATTATGGTGGTATGGTGTTGAGAATGAATGGCAAGGAACGGGACAGCCATTAATAATAACATGGGATGAGATGAAGACTAAATTAAAAGAAAAATATATGCCTTTTAACTATCTTCCAAAGATGAGGGAACAACTGTATGCATTAAGACAAGGCAGCATGTCTGTTGCTGAATATATGCAAAAATTTGAAGAATTAACACTTCGTAGCCAAATTGTGGAAGACTCTCTGCAAACTATAGCGCGGTTCAAAGCTGGTTTACGAATGGACATCAGGAAGGAATTGTTTAGGCAGCAACTAACATCTTTAGACCATATATATCATGTGGCCCTTGATGTAGAAGAAAGTTTGAACCAACCCACAACCAGGAAAATTGGATTTCAAGCAGCGGAAGCAGCAACTAAAAGAGGATTTGGGGTAAATCGCAGCAATAAACTTACTACTTCACAACCACCTAATCGCTTCATCAACTCAAAACCTGCTTCTTCCAATGTTACAAATGCAAAAGGCAAAGGTATTGAATGCTTTAAATGCGGGGAAATTGGACACATGGGATATCAATGTCCAAAGAAACAGAACTTGCACATAGGAGAAGAACTCATGGATGAAGACTTATCACAAGAAGATTATGAGGACAATTTGGGAGACTTTGGAAATTATGTGGATGATGATCTACAAGATGAAGGCATTGATTACACATTACTTTCAGTGGTGAGACGCATTTTAGCCACTCCAAAGGTGGAAGAAGAAGAAGATTGGCGGCGCACTTCAATATTTCAGACCTTGGTTCGTTGCGGTGATCAAGCAAAGAAGTTAATCATTGATGGTGGAAGTTGCATGAATGTGGTGTCGACCTCCACGGTCGAGCGTTTGAATCTCATAACCGAACCACATCCACATCCTTATAAAGTGGCTTGGATCAACAACTCCACTATCCCAGTAACTCGTCACTGTCTTGTTACTTTTAAATGTGGCGGTTATAGTGATTCTATACTTTGTGATGTTGTTCCAATGCAAGTGGCTCATATTCTTCTTGGTCGACCATGGCTTTATGATCGAAATGTGAATCATAAAGGAAAAGAGAACACCTATTCTTTTTCCATTGGAAAGAAAGCCTTTGTCCTGAAGCCGATGAGCTCTCTTGATATTAGGAAGTATGCGCAAAGCTATCCATCCTCAACCAAATCTCAAAATGAAGGTCAGAAGAAACAACTCCATATTCTAACCAAGAGACGGTTTGAAGTGGAAAGTAAAGATACCAAAATTATGCTAGCTGTTATTGCAAGGGAAGTGAAAGAAGCAGCAGCTGAAACAGTCCCAAAATTGCACCCAGAAGTGACTAATTTATTGCAGGATTTTTCTGATGTAGCACCAGAAGAATTGCCTAACAAGCTTCCTCCTTTACGCACTATACAGCACGCAATTGATCTCGTTCCAGGGTCTCAATTGCCAAACCTACCAGCCTATCGTATGAGTCCTAGTGAGCACGAAGAGCTTAAAAGGCAAGTGGATGAGCTACTTTCAAAGGGGTTTGTTCGTGAAAGCTTAAGTCCGTGTGCTGTCCCTGCTTTACTCACACCAAAGAAAGATGGAAGTTGGCGCATGTGTATTGATAGCCGAGCCATTAATAAAATAACTGTGAAGTACAGGTTTCCTATTCCTCGTCTTGACGATATGCTTGATGTCATGGTTGGTTCTACTATCTTTTCAAAAATAGATCTAAGGAGTGGATATCATCAACTACGAATTAGGCCCGGTGACGAATGGAAGACTGCATTCAAGACCAAGGATGGCCTTTACGAATGGTTAGTCATGCCGTTTGGCCTCTCTAATGCACCAAGTACTTTCATGAGGTTTATGAATCAAGTCCTTCAACCTTTCATTGGTCGCTTTCTTGTTGTATATTTTGATGACATTCTCATATATAGCGAGACTAAAGAAGAACATCTCTCTCATCTACAACAAGTCTTGAGAGTCCTCCGGCGTGAGGAGCTCTATATTAATTTGAAGAAGTGTTCTTTTATGACCTCAAGTGTTGTGTTTTTGGGATTTGTGGTATCTTCAAGGGGCGTAGAAGTGGATGGTGATAAAGTTAAAGCTATTCAAGAATGGCCAATTCCTACTACTTTGCAAGAAGTTCGAGGGTTCCATGGTTTGGCAACATTCTATAGGCGATTCATAAGAAATTTCAGCACTATAATGGCGCCTATTACCAACTGTATGAAGAAGGGTCAATTTGAGTGGACCAAGGAAGCTTCTAAAGCCTTTAAAGAAATCAAGAAGAGGATGACTGAGGCTCCTGTTTTAAAGCTGCCTGATTTTTCTAAAGTGTTTGAAGTAGCTTGTGATGCTTCTCAAGTAGGCATTGGAGGAGTATTAAGTCAAGAAGGCCACCCTATTGCTTATTTTAGTGAGAAATTAAATGAGGCAAAGCAAAAATATTCAACTTATGACAAGGAATTCTATGCTGTTGTTCAGGCTCTTCGGCATTGGCGTTATTATTTAATTTCTAAGGAATTTGTTTTGTATTCTGACCATGAAGCCCTAAAGTACATCAACTCCCAAAAGAAGTTAAATTTTCGCCATGGCAAATGGGTTGCTTTCTTGCAGGAATATTCTTTTGTGATCAAGCATACAGCTGGAGTGGAGAACAAGGCAGCAGATGCACTTAGTCGAGTGATGCTAATTCTTACGTCAATGGCAATTCAAGTTGTGGGCTTTGAGTTACTTAAAGACAATTATCCAACTTGCAAGGATTTTAGCATTATATATGCAGATTTATTGACTGGACAGCATGTTAATTATCCAAATTTTTCACTGCATGATGGATATCTCTTTAGAGGGACACAACTATGTGTGCCTAATACTTCTCTACGTGAAGAGATGATTCAAGAATTGCATTCTGGTGGGGCAGCAGGCCATTTTGGACGAGATAAGACCATTGCTATGGTGGAAGATCGGTTTTATTGGCCTAGCATGAAGCGAGATGTTGCTAGGGTCATTGCTAGGTGTAGGATTTGTCAACTATACAAGGGCAAGAAGAAAAATACAGGTTTATATACCCCATTACCTATACCACATGCTCCTTGGCAAGATTTAAGTATGGATTTTGTACTTGGGTTGCCAAGAACTTTGAGGGGTCATGACTCCATATTTGTGGTGGTTGATCGCTACTCTAAAATGGCTCATTTCATTCCTTGTACGAAGACCGCTGATGCACTTCACATTGCTAAACTCTTCCTCAATGAAGTTGTTCGACTTCATGGATTACCAACAACAATTGTTTCAGATCGCGATTCCAAGTTTATGAGCTATTTTTGGAAATCTTTGTGGAGGAGGTTAAATACAAAACTGAAATTTTCTTCCTCATTTCATCCCCAAACAGATGGACAAACTGAGGTAATTAATAGGAGTTTGGGTGATCTCCTTCGTTGTTGTGTTGGTGACCATGTTCGTAATTGGGATCAGATTCTTCCTATTGCTGAATTTGCTTATAACAGCTCCGTCAATCGCAGCACAGGACGCAGTCCTTTTGAGATCGTTACTGGGGCTATTCCGCGAAAACCAATTGACTTGGTTTCTTTGCCTATTGACAGTCGTCCTAGTATTGAAGCCGAAGTTTTTAGTAGGCACATCAAAGATATACATGATGATGTTCGAAGGCGGATTGCCATAAGCAATGAGGGATACAAGGCACATGCTGATTTAAAACGCAGATTTGCTGAATTTCAAGAAGGTGACATGGTGATGGTTCGAATTAAGCCTGAACGGTTTCCTCAAGGTGTTTTCAAGAAGCTTCATTCAAGGAAGATGGGTCCTTTCAAGATTTTAAAGAGAATAAGCTCAAATGCTTATGTTCTTGAGCTTCCTCAAGACATGAATATCAGTAATATTTTCAATATTGAAGATCTTACTTCATATCATGGTCATGATGATAATGATTATGTGCATAATCAAGAAGTAGCTAGGCTCCCTCCATTACCTCGTCTAAAAGAAAAAATAGAAGATATTGTTGACTATCAAGTGGTTTCTACTAGAGGAGGTGGTTATCAAAAGTTTTTGGTCAAATGGGTGGGTCGTCCACATTCTGATTGTACTTGGATAACCGAAGAAGAACTACAAAGGCTTGATCCAGACCTTTATGATCGTTTTCATGCTTTTAACTCGACAGGATCGAGTTCTTTCAAGCCGGGGAGAAATGATAGAGCACGATGGCAACATGTTTACAAACGTCGTGCCAAAGAGGGTTCAAAAGCGCAAGCACTTGTTTGGAACATATGGAATGATGGGGAAGCTGAATGGGAAGTCTATTAGGTCTGATTAATGCAGGAATTCTGATTTATTAGGGCTGAGGGTATTTCTGTAATTTCCAGAATTGCTGGAACAGTAGGGTTTTTTATTATTGTTATTTTGCAGTCTTTATTTAGGAGTTTTAGTGGATTTAGTATGGGTTTAGTATTTCCTAGTTAGTATTAATTTGTTTTTCTAGTTGGAAAACTAGTGTAGGATTCCTAATCCAAACATGTTTTGGATTAGTTTCAACTCTATAAATACTTAGGCTTGTAACCATTATTAGACAACTTTCAGATTCAATAAAATAAATCCTGCATTATTGCTAAGAATTGTGTGACTCAATTCAACCCTAGGTGTGACTCCTAGACCTTCTAAGTGTGACTCTTAGAAGTTTTTTCCCTTTTTTTCCTTTCCTTAATCCTTGTCCAGATCTGATTTCTATAAAATCAGCCCTGGAATATTCAATTCTAACCTTTAATTTCTAAAAATTTCAAAGTAGAATAGATTATCTAAATCTGTCCTACATCAACTAGGACATGGATATGACAAATCAAATTGTTGGAAAATTTATTGACATGGATATGACAAATCAAATTGCTGGAAAATTTATAATGATTTAAATAATAGGCAAATCCAACCCCCAGCATTTTCTCATAGCAAGTACTTATATGATAACTCCCAAAAAATGATTGTATGACAAAAATATGACCAGCTAATATGTTAGCATCACTAGAACAAAACAAGGTGGAAATTTGAGTTGGGCCAGGCTGGCTCAGTTGCATCTCATTCTCTCAGGCTTCCATTGTTTCATGTTCAGCTAAAGGTGGCAAATTCCACCTATACCCATTTATCCATCCTAACACACCCCCCCCCACCCCCCCCCCCCCCCCCCCCTCTTATTATATGGGTATGGGTAATAAATGGACAATAACATATAAAAGCTAAACCAGTTTAAAAAGGATTATAAAAAAATGACCCTCAATTATATGGATTGGGTCAAATTGGATACGGAAACCAACTAGTAAACAATTTACACAGCATGTGGGACCCATAGAATTGACACGGCATCGTTTTTGCTGTTAATCTGTTAAAGCAGTCTTTCTTGAGTATGGTTTTGGTTGCACGACCATGGTTTGTGCATTTCTTCCGCTGGAATTGGAAACTGGCTTGATTCGCATAATAGATTTGTTTCGAAAATAAGCAAGAATGAATTCTTGTTTCCCACACTTGAATTTCAATTCCAATGTTTGATTTCCTCTGTAAAAGTATCCTCCATGGGAGAAATGGATCCAGTATCACAGCTCAAAATCCATCCATGGCATTATCATTATCTCTTAGATACTTTTCAATCGATGCAAATCAATACTCTTTTACTGTGTCTTGCCTCATAAACACATGCGGGAATGTCTCCAAAATTGGCTCTTTTAAACATGTCCAATTTGAAACCTCAGATAAACCTGACTTATTTCTAACATTTTTCAGGAACCATGGATTCTCAAAAACCCAGATCTCTGATTGATTTTTTTTTTTTTTTGGGGTTTATTTCAGATGTTTATTTCATAAATAAATAATATAATATTTGTTTATTTCAGAAATAAATATGGTCTATAATAATTATGTAATATATTAAAAATAATTTTTCTAAAAAAAAAAAAAATTAATTGGGTAAATGGGTGGGTAGTGATTTATGTGGGTTATATGAACTTGGATACCATATAAATTAAATGGGTCATAAATGAATAAATGGGTAATTTAAGACCCACCCCACTTATCCCTAGCCCACACCCATCCAAACCCATCCATTTGCCACCTCTATGTTTGGCCAATAATGAGTCAACAATTTTGGAAATTTATTTTGGTTCATATGAGTCATTTTCGCAATTATTGTAATTTTTTTCAAATGTTCGTTTTTTTATATTTAGTTTTTTGGGTTCCTTTTCTTTTGCAATTTTTTCAATTTCAAATAAATTACTTCCAATCTTTTTGATGCTTGGTTTGACCCTAAGTTTTTTTCAGCTCATTTCAAGTACATTTTGGGTTCAATTGAGATTTGTCCCTATTTCTCAGGTGAATTTAGGCCAGATTTCCAAGTCAAATCTAGACTTGCTGCCCCAAGGCATCAGGCCCAGTGCAAAACTGGACAAATAGGTCATGAATTCGGAACTTGAAGAAAACTAATATTAACAGTTTCAGCTTTGAACTACTTTCAATATCTTGTGTATTCCCACCTCCCATTTGTTGCACCAACCATTATTCTTCACACTTAATTAGTATGTCAAATGTGATGTTGCAACAGAATGATGACATTTGTTTGAAAATTAAAATGCTAAAGAAAATATGAAATTTATATCCCATTGTTTATATGAAATCTATATCCCATTGGATTACTTTACACAATCAATATTAACAATCACAAATCAATCCAGAGTTGAAACGGAAACAACCTTACCTGTTCGAAGGTCGCCATAGAACCATGGCATGTTAAAAGCAAAACCCTATTAGGATCTCCCAAAAGAGGATGAGCTTTAAGTTGATCCCTCAAACTGCTAATATCCTCCCAGCCAGTCATAAATACTAAGACACCACCAGGTCGTTCCTTCCGACATATATGGCATAGAACTGCCTCGATAAGGTTAAATCCTATGCAATCAGGCATCCAGCATGCTAGAGAATCACGTGCCCTGGAGCTATAATTCTCAAAACTTGATTTATTAAGAGCATCCTGTACAACATCAAGATCACCATATTATGCTAGCTTAAGAATCACAATGCATGTTCTAACAAAAGATATTGTTCACGCAACAGCGAGGCAATAATCAAATGATTTTTTTTCTTTTTTTTCCTTCTGAGTATTCAGAAATGGGAGACTCAAACTTGGATCTATTGCCAGTCAACAGATGCACTACCGCTAAGCTATGCCTGTGAATGCAATATTTGTTTGAATGGAACTAAGAAAGCCAAATACTGGATTTCCAAAAAAAAAAAAAAAAAAAAAAAGCAAGCCAAAAGCTGAGGAGACAAAATTTTCTTGTGAAACAGTGTCTTTCAGATGCTACACACTAGAATTATCCACATTGTGGTGTTTGAGTAACAGATTTCTCAATTTAACTACACAAAGTAAGAAAACATGATAAAAAAGAAAGAAATCAGAGATTCGACTGGAATCTCAAAAGATTCATCCACAATCCAACTAAAGTTACAGGAAAACATAATGGAAACAGAGAAAGAAAATCAGAACATTTGACTTAATATCAAAAGATACAACCAAAATTATGGAAACTATTAAAAGGCAAAAGTTTCCCTACGTTGTCAGACGTCATACCTCAACGAGAGTAGTGATCTGGTTTTTCCTTTTCCTCAGTGAAAGCTGCCTCTGTGTTTTCCACATTTTCTCTTGGCCATAATCATCAATTTGATTAAAAGAAGATAACTTATATCCAGTCATTTCCAGCACATCTTCTAAAAAGTGTGCCCTAACTGGATATGTGAATCCCTGAATAACATAGAAATGGACTTAAAGACCACATTACGGTGCAATATATCTCAAGCATGAAGTGCATCAGCACTCTGAGTAATTAGTTTTAATTCTAGAAGACAACATCTGCAGATAAGTAAATTTCAAATTTAGAAATAAAAGTGAGACTAAAATATAGAATCATCAAGAAATAAAAAAAAAATAAAAAAAAAGGGGCTCAGAAGGCACTAAGCTTGTTTTCTGAAAAGATTAAATGATAGAACCACCAAGCAGTTTTTAGAGAATATTGCACATGCTAAAATATAATAAACTCTCTCATTTTCTCAATTACTGTCAAAAGAAAATTCAGTATGCCTTTCAAACACTACTAAGCACATGAACAAGCCATTTTTCATGTAAAGTGTTTCCATATACCCTGCATATTTTCTCTTGTACAGTTTTCTGGGCGAGCATGCCCCAAGCCCAATAGAAGAGTCACTTGAAAACTAAATGCATGAACAACTTACAGTGTGAAACCAAAGCCAATAGAGAGAGATAACAAATGAAAAACTAATGATTCAATTAGATTATACCTACAGCTCACTACTCTTTGGACATCAAAACAATTTAGAACCATACATCAGAAAGCTTACAGGAATATGAATTTTTGGTGCTCCGCCAAAATAGTCGGAAAATAGTTCTGCATTCAAAGTGGCACTCATTAAAATCAACCTCAGGTCCAGACGACGTGGAAGAAGATCCTTGAGCACAATCAATAGGAAGTCTGTCATAAAGAAGCATCAATGAATGAAAAAGATGTTATGACTAAGTTAAGCAGCTTCATGCAAAAAAAACAAGTGATTAAACCGAACTCATGTCTACCTTCATTCATGCCTCGCTCATGAATTTCATCAACGAAAACATGGGTTATACCATTCAAGTTTCTGTCACTTAGCAGCCGTCTAAGTAAAATTCCACTGGTACAGAAAAGGAGATGGGTATTTTTGCCTTTCATACCCTCTAGTCGAACTTTATAACCAACCTAACAAAAAAAAATCTGTTGTGGTATGGCAGCAAGAATAAAGAAGTTCTCAAATTGAAAAATAATTATTTTAGCAGATAAATGCACAATCTTTGCACGTGCAGGAATCTTTTCTTCAAGGGAATGAACACTCACTGTTTCACCAAGAGGTTCTCCTCTCTCTGTAGAAACTCTATCTGCAACGGCCATAGCAGATATTCTTCGAGGCTGCGTGCAAATTATACTGCAGAATGCACCACGCCCAGATTCTATTTCTGACTCCAATATATATTGAGGAAGTTGAGTTGTTTTACCGCATCCTGTCTCCCCAGATACCACTATGACCTATGAACACAATTAGTTAAGAATGCCGATATTATAGGAACTGTTCACACTTGTAACAATAAAAAGTGTATTGATCTTTATATTTACTTAGACTTCACAATGCCTCATCGAGTGCTTTTGGGTATGAATTATTGAATGTTACAGAACACAATAGCATAGGGAGTTTTTCTTGTTCCTTTTCTCTCTTTTTTCTCTAAGGTATACTCACTCTTTAGTTTTTTATTTTCTTCTTTCAACTCACTACAGTAATTTCCAGAACCACTGCATCTCATTCGAAAATATTATAGACATCCATAAATAACATTGCACCCTTTTCCCAAAAATTCTAATTGACAGCTGTGCCCCACCATAATTTCAGACCTAAACAAATTACTCCAATCTGTCCTACTTCACTCGTAGGAGTTATCGTGACTTTAAGATACTATTACCTTCTCAGCTTTTTATTTTTTGCTTATTTCTTGCAACATTTAACCAACTCTGAGTCAGCCCTAATGGACCATGGTATTCCCACTCCCAAAACCATCGAAGAATTGAGCATAAACAGTAAACTGCAAACTGGAAACCTGTAATAGCAGTTGTTGTATCACCCCAATTCACATTATTTTAGTCCTTAGCTTAATACTAACCTATTGAAAAGTTTTCACCCCAAAACACCATCTAATTTCTCATGTACGAGAAAACCTACATCTGTAAATAATGAAACAACCAAAAGTTATGGATTTCAAACTAATTACATCATTATTCACCATTTTACCAATGAGATAAGTTAAGAGCATTACTGTCAAACCCGGCCAAGATTAAGACCAGCAATTAAATCAGGAAGCCCTAATGCCCAAGAGGATACCAACACCCAGCCAAAGCCAGCCAAGCAAATGGTTAAGATCATGAACCAGATGACCCAGTCTGGATTTTAAAAAATCAGATGGATGTGTTTTACTTTAGAAAAAGACCCAAAAGTCATTTTGAGGAAGTTAATGCTTTGACCGCACACTTAAATCATAGCATTAGTAGGTATACAGTTTTGTGTAAAGCCTTATAACTAGTCTATTTAAATTTTAGCATCATGCTCCGCATCAATATCAACCAAACAATTAAGGTTTTTTTCCCCCTCATTCTCTCCATCAGTTTTAAGCACCAGGAAAAAAAGATACAAATTAGCAAATTAAAACTATGCATTTCTGACTAATATATCCTCCGATTGTTATGCTAATAGCTACAGAAAAAAAAACTCAATATTTTAATATTTTCTTAATTTAAAAGGAGAGAAATGTCTTACATCAAAATTAATTTTGACGATGAAACATATTATTTAGGCATGAGATTTGAATTCCATTGTTTATAACAGTATAAATATGTTAGAGTTAATATATTCTGCACACAAATCTCTACACAAATGAACTGACTAAGCCTTAGTCCCAATTATATGATCTATATTCTCTATTCTACTCAGTTTAGAGTTATTGTTTCATGAAGGTCTAAGGACCTCTAGATTTTTGTTTACTACTTCTTTCCATGTCATCTTATGCCTACCCTTCCTTTTCTGAACTCCAACTACATCTATGTGTTCCACCCTTAATATCAGAGCGCATTTTCAGGACTATAGGGTACAAGTTCAAATCATCTCAGCCTACTTTCTCTTAATTTTTCCTTAATCTACCTTCCCACATATGTGTTCATTCCATTTTTATCCATTCTTGCATCCATCAAAGCAATTTCTTTTACACATCCATCTAAGCAATTTCTTTGTTATACTAACCATGTGTACATATTGTTTCTTCACTGTCCAACATCCGTTGCCATATAGCATAGTTGTTCAAATCAGTATCCTATAAAATTTCTTGTTCCAATTAGCAGGTATTCTGCTATCATACAAAACTTTCATTGCTCTTTACCACTTCATCCCTCCTACTTTGATCCTATGGATAACATCCTCACATCCCCCCCCCTCCACCCCCACCCTCCAAACCCCAATTTCCTAGTATAATAGATCCTAGATATTTGAAATGTGTGTTTAGTGGGACCTCTATGTCCCTTGAGTACCTAACTTCGCCTCTATCTCTTCTCCTCTCATAACTAAAGTTGCATTCTCTGCACAACCTCATACTTATCAATCAATGCAAAATGTTAAGGAAAGATTTGATATAGGATATGTTCATATCTATCATTAACTATATAGTGATTGTATGCATGATTCCAGGCATGATAGATGATAGTTTCCATATTTAGAATAGGCAGCTTGTGTATAACTATCAGTGTATTACCTCTGTAAATAATATATATAGAAACACATTGAGTTACATGGTATCAGAGCCTATGTAAGCTTTCATTAGGCTTGAAAGTCTTCTGCCCTGGTAAGCATTTTGGGTCTGTTTGCGCTTTGGGCCAAGAGAGCAGAAGCTTTAACAGTTGGGTCACTTAGTTAGAGTGAGTTCTTGTTGTCACCGCCCACCTAGGGAGGAGCACCACCTGCCGATCAGCCTTTCCCCAGAATCCGGTGATCAGAAGACCGGCGAGTGAAGCTCACGCACCTTCTGAAGTTTCTGCAATAGTCCCGACACGCTGGCTCGTGTGAGTGCATATGGAGTTCCCAGACTTTCCGAGCAGCATATCTGGCGTCAACTCTTCAAATCCGGCATCCTTGTGTGGTCTGTTGTTGTGGATTCCCATCCTTGTGTGGTCTGGTCAATAATTTGCTATTCTGTTGGAGTTGTTTGGCTTCTGTTTTGTGAGACTGCTGTGTTTTTGGCTTTTCGGTTTGGGAATTCTAGTTATTAGTCTCTTTGGTGAAATTTTTGAAATAATTATGGCTGGAGAACAGAAAAATATTATAGTTACTGAAGTGATTCCTATGAACAATAAAATTATGGACCATAAATTGAATGGTTCTAATTATTTAGATTGGCGCAGAACTGTTAGAATTTATTTAAAGAATTTGTCTAAGGATGATCATCTCACCCAAGATCCTCCTAAAGACAAAACTCTTCAAGAATGGGAAAGGGATGATGCTCATTTGTTTCTACAAATTAAAAATTCCATAGAACCTGAGATTGTGAGATTAGTTAATCACTGTGAGTATGTCGAAGAGTTGATGGAGAATTTGGATTTCTTGTGCTCTGGAAAAGGAAATGTGTCTCGTATTTATGAAGTTTGCAAGAAATTTTATCAAGCTGAATAGCAAGAGCAATCTCTTCAGGCTTATTTTATGAATTTTAAAACAACATATGAGGAGCTAAATTCTGTTCTTCTGTTTAGTCCTGACATTAAAGTGCAGCAAGCTCAGCGAGAATAGATGGCAGTGATGAGTTTTCTGGCAAGGCTTGATCCTCATTTTGAGATTGCTAAGTCTCAAGTATTGTCTAGTGCTGAAATTTCTTCTCTTCAAGAGGCATTCTCCAGAATCCTTCGGACTGACACAAACACTAGTTCAACTTTTTCTCATCAATCCTCTAGTGCTCTAATTAGTCGTCACAATGGACGGACCAATCCAAGAAATAATGTCAGAGGGGGAGGTACTGGGAATCGAACTTACTAGAGCAGGGATACTAGAGATGCTGTTGTCTGTTACTACTGTCATGAGCCTGGTCATACCAAGCATTCTTGTCAAAAGCTATTGAACAAGAATCAAAGAACACATACAGCAAATGTGGCAACCACTACACTAGCACCTGCATGGACCTTTACCATTTCTGCTAACGAGTATGCTAAGTTCACTCAGTATCAAGAAGCTCTAAACAATTCATCCTCTTCTCTCCATCCTAGCATTGAGCCAGGTAAACCCACTGCTTGTCTTGCTTCGTCTTCCAACTGGGTCATTGATTCTGCCTGCACAGATCATATGACAGGTAATCCTAAACTACTTTCATCTGTTGAGCCTTCCAAAATACCTTTTAGAGTCACTTTAGCTGATGGATCTTTCTCTTCTATCGTTGGCACTGGCACTGCTAAACCAACACCATTAATTACTTTAGATTCTGTCTTGAGTTTACCTGAATTTGCTTTTAACCTACTTTCCATCGGTAAAATTACTTGTGCTTTAAATTGTTGTCTCATTTTTTCCTGATTACTGTCTTTTTCAAGATCTGGTTACAAAGAAGACTATTAGTAAAGGGCATGAATCAGAAAGTCTTTACATTCTAGATAACTAGGTACACAAATCCATTGCACGCTCTAGTGTTTCAAATGCCTTTGAAGCTCATTGTTAGCTAGGGCATCCTTCCTTAATTTAAAGAAGCTGTGTCCTCAATTTCAGAGTCTTTTCTCTTTAAATTGTGAGTCTTGTCAATTTGCCAAGCATCATCGCTTGCCTTTTGTTTCTCGTGTCAATAAAAGAGCAAGTACTCCATTTGAGTTAGTTCATACTGATGTTTGGGGTACTTGTTATATTGTGTCTAAACATGGATTCAGATATTTTGTTACTTTTGTTGATGACTTTTCTAGAGTCACTTGGCTCTATTTAATGAGAAATTGTTCTGAAGTTTTTAATCATTTTAGTTCTTTTTGTGCTGAGACCAAAAGACAATTTAAAATGTCTGTGCAAACTTTGAGAAGTGATAATGCCAAAGAATACTTATCTAAAAGTTTCCAACAATACATGATTCAACATGGCATTCTTCACCAGACTTCTTGTGTTGACACACCATCACAAAATGGTGTCGTAGAAAGAAAGAATAGACATCTTCTTGAAATAGCCAGAGCACTTCTTTTCCAAATGAATGCTCCAAAATATTTCTGGACTAATGCAGTTTCCACAACCTGTTTTCTGATAAATCGTATGCCTTCATCTGTTCTTCAAAGTGAGATTCCTTACTGTGTCTTGTTTCCTAATAAATCTATGTTTCCTATTGAGCCTAGAATCTTTGGGAGTACTTGTTTTGTTTGTGATGTTCGATCCCAGGTAACTAAACTTGATCCCAAATCCTTAAAATATGTCTTTTTGGGTTATTCTCGATTACAAAAGGGGTACAGATGTTACTGTCCTAAACTCCAAAAATATCTTATATCTGCTGATGTTACTTTTCATGAACATTTACCTTTCTTTACAGCTTCTCCTGCCTCTTTTTCTAAGGTGCATGATGATGATTTGCTTGTTTATACTATCACTCATTTCAACCTCATCTTCCTACATCCCAACCTCACTTACCACCTCCACCTAACGTACCATCTCAAATACTACCTAAAACACCTAAACCAAAACCACCCATTCATGAGGTTTATTCCAAAAGGCAAAAACGTCCTGATCCATGTCCGGAACCAGTTGCTTCTCTGGCATCAGATCAAGAGGACAGTGATCTACATATTCCTATTGCCCAACGAAAAGGTAAACGTCAGTGTGCTTATCCCATTTCGTCTTTTGTATCATATAATCATTTGTTGTCTTCTTCCAGTTCTTTTGTTGCATCTTTAGATTCTATCTCTGTTCCTAAAATCATTCATGAAGCCTTATCTCATTTTGGCTAGTGTGATGCTATGATAGAAGAGATGAATGCTTTGGATGCTAATGATACTTGGACTTTGGTAGATTTGCCTGCAGGAAAAAAGGTCGTAGGATGCAAGTGGGTGTTTGCTGTCAAACACAATTCTGATGGTTCTGTTGCTCGACTTAAGGCTCGCTTAGTGGCTAAAGGCTATGCTCAAATTTATGGTGTGGATTACTTTGATACATTTTCTCCTATTGCTAAGCTAACATCTATTCGATTGTTCATATCTATGGCAGCTTCTCAAACCTTGTCCTTGCACCAATTAGATATAAAAAATGCCTTCTTGCACAGTCATCTTCAAGAGGAAGTTTATATGCAGCAACCTCCTAGATTTGTTGCTCAAGGGGAGTATATGAAGGTATGTCGTCTTAGGAAATCTCTATATAGTTTGAAACAGAGTCCTCGAGCTTGGTTTAGTAAATTTAGCCTTGTAGTACAGCAGTTTGAGATGCAGAAATGTAAGTCTAATCATTCCATCTTCTATCGGCAATTTGCGTCTGGTAGCATTTTCCTAGTAGTGTATGTGGATGATATTGTTATTACTGGAAGTGACACTGAAGGGATTTCATCATTAAAGACTTTTCTTCATAGTCAGTTTCACACAAAAGATCTAGGAGCTCTGAGAAATTTTTTGGGGATTGAGGTAACAAGAAGAAAGGAATTTTCTTATCCCAGAGATAACATGTGCTAGACTTGTTAGCTGAAACAGGGAAGATTGGTGCCAAGCCATACAGTACTCCTATGATGCCTAACTTACAGCTAATGAAGGATAGAGACTTGTTTGAAGAGCCAGAGAAATATAGACGGTTGGTTGGAAAGTTGAACTATCTTACAGTAACTCGACCTGACATTGCTCATTCAGTCAGTGTCATTAGTCAATTTATGCCATCTCCTACAGTTCAACATTGGGCCACTTTAGAGCATATTCTATGTTATTTGAAGGGAGCTCCAGGTCTTGGGATACTTTACAGAAATCATGGACACACCAATATTGAGTGTTTCTCAGATGTATATTGGGCAGGATCTCAGAATAATCGAAGATCTACTATGGGCTATTGTATTTTTGTTGGAGGTAATTTAGTCTCATGGAAGAGCAAGAAACAAAAATGTGGTATCTCGATCAAGTGCAGAATCAAAATACAGAGCTATGGCACAAGCTACTTGTGAGATCATCTGAATATATCAGCTTTTAGTTGAAGTAGGCCTCAAAACGTCTATGCCAGCTAAGTTGTGGTGTGATAATCAAGCTGCCTTATATATAGCTTGTAATCCTGTATTTCACGAACGTACTAACCATATTGAAGTTGACTGTCATTTAGTCCGTGAAGAGATACAGGAAGGTCTCATATCTACTGGACATGTGAAGACTGGAGAGCAACTAGGAGATATCTTCACCAAATCTTTGAATGGGAATCAAGTGGATTACATGTGTGACAAGTTAGGCATGATAAATATCTATGCTCCAACTTAAGGGGGAGTGTTAAGGAAAGATTTGATATAGGATCTATTCATATATGTCATTAACTATATAGTGATTGTATGCATGATTCTAGAAATGTTAGATGATAGTTTCCATATTTAGAATAGGCAGCGCTTGTGTATAAATACAAGTGTATTACCTCTGTAAATAATATATATAGAAACACATTGAGTTACACAAAAGAAATATGGTATAATGGCAGCACAAACTCCAACCTCAAGTTACTCCCTATTGAATTAGTATTTAAGTCAAAATTCCAAATAATAAATAAATCCATAAGATCCTATTCAGAGGACCATGAAGGAGACATAATCAAGCAAAGACCAAGCAGAAAGTTCATCAAAATTGAAGTGAATAATGAGGCATCCTCTTCAACCTATGTGGCCCTACTGATATCTTAGCTGAAAATGAGTCTCTAAGTTCCATAAACATACCTGGTTCCTTGCTATTGCTTGAAGCAGTTTTTCCTTTTCCTTGAATGCAGGTAGAGATTTCCGGAAGTCCATCAATTTCTTACCTTCAGGTGATTCCTATAAAACAGAGGCAGTACATTTGTAAAAAGTGTCAGCACGAAACACAGTGTTTTGCTTCCTAACACAGAATAGGAACACAAGGAAATTCAAATTTAAAGGCCCAATCTTAGAATTATGGTCCATATTTAATATCAGGTTTGTTGGGAAAATATAGAGTATTTCCTAGTCCATGTGAGTTTAATTTATGCATCTAGTCAAATAATTAATCTGCTAGTCTACTATATTTAAATCAGGGGTAATTTTGTAAATTTTAGCTTGGCTGGAAAATTTATTCAGATTTATTTAGGTGTTTTTGGTTTTGGTTTCAAATTTTTGGTTTCGGAATAATGCATTCCTTTTTAGTTTATTCTAGGTGTCCAAATCCTTAGAGGATGTGGAATAGTTTTGCAATCCTTTAGGACTACTTGAAATCTTTATAAATAACTAGGATTATAATGCTTTTAATAAAATTACTAGCAATTATGCTTCTTTTGTGTGACACAATGTGATGCCATGGGACCTTTAGTGTGATGCCAAAGGACATTTAGGTGTAATAAACACACACAAAGGAAATTTAGGTGTGAAGCCTAAAAACTTATCCATTTATTTTACTGATCACAGTGCCTTTTCAATACTATAACCAGGCCCTATAATTGTCTTTTTTGCTTAATTTCATTTCTTGACCCTGTCCTTTTACAAACCCTAATAGCCCACCTAAGTTTATATACATTCTAGCCTTCATATAAACCCAAAATTCAGCCCTAATAGCCAACCCTCCAACTCGTCCTGCATCAGTTCCCACTCATAAAAATTTATCCTACAGGTTATAAGAATGCAAACACAGAGCACTAGGTTTACATTGTGATGACACATATCATAAGGGGCTTTTGCCCCTTTCTAGAGCCCACAGCTGCTCAGGTCAAAATCACCTCCTTTTGAACCCCAAAAAAAATGCAAGAAAATGGAAATTACATTCTAAAATTTCACAACAACTAAGTTATACCTTGAGAATGATCAAATAAAATAAGGAAAGCAATACAAACTGCATTTTATAAATGAAATTACATGAATGTAGAGAGATGAGATATGGTGAAAGCTTGGAGGGCTGTCCCCCATTATGTAGCCCACAGCTGCTCAAGGCATAATCAGCCTCCTTACGGATCAAAAAGAAAAAAAGCAATGAAATGGAAATTAAATTGTAAATTTCACAATAATTCAATTATACATTGAGAGTGATCAAACAAAATAAGGGAAGCAACAAAAACTGAACTTTTCATAAATGACATCGCGAAATATAGGAAAGATGAGATACATCAGGGGTTAGATTTCTAATTTCATCTCCATCATTAATCTCATAACAAAGTGATTACTTGAGTTGAACTTTATCATGCATAATTTATTTTAACAAAAAGACAACAGAAATTATTAGACATGAAATTGTATAACAAGAAATTTTCCAAGGAAAATTACAATATACAGACACTGAAGTGAACCATGACAACAGCTTATAGAACACCGTAAAGTGCCAACTGGAAATATTTTTTATATCCTCAGCAAAAGAGATAAGTAATGTATGAGATAAAATAAAAGTGTACCTGCCAAGCTCTTTGCATATTGCGCATTCGCAAACTCCTTCTTTGGAGAACCCTTTCCATAACAGACCCATCTAGAAAAGAATCTGGATTTTCATCTTGAATAACATCTTCAAAATGATCAGCAGAAGTAGCATCATGAGCAGAGTCACCAGCTTCTGGAGAACTTAGCCGAGTCCTGTCAAGATGCTCCTGAAGTAAACCCTCTACCCTCCTTTGCAAGCTTAGTGGAATTACTACCTTCACCAATAATAATAATAATAATAATAGAAAAAGAAACTATGTTAGAAGAGAATAATGCAAGAAAAGGATTACAGACTCGAAGAAATAACAAATATAGACATGAATGCATTTGAAAAGTTTCACCAAAAAATTACCTCTCTTTGGGGCCGCTTGTCATCTAAGTCAGGCCTATAGTTAGGAAGAGGAACCTTACTTGCAACCACCACTTTTCCATACATTTCACTAGTAATAGAACAAACAATTATCATTAAAAAATGGAAATCAAATGAACAAGGATCCAAAAGAGAGAAAGTAAATTATTACCTATAAAGTCCCATCCTTCTGGCGAGGTTGGCAATCTGCTCATAGTCTCGCCTATCCTTTCTATCTTTGGAGACAATTTCTTCGTCATTTTCATTCCGCAATAGCAAGCTGAGCTTCCATTTCCACTCGTCAATATTGGCCACGGAAGAAGATGCCTGTCAATAAAAATTACTAAGTTTATTCCAAAATACATATAAAAAAGAAAAAAAGATAGAAAGAAAACATTACCTTATGGGTCTCGAAATCGCACTCGTAATCATCATCTGAGAACTGCTCGGGAGAATAGCCGGAGAAAGGTCGGGTGAAATTGGAAGAATTAGGAAGAGAAAAAAGCAGAGCAAAGAAAGTGGTGCTATGGCGGGTTGAGAATGAGGAATGAAGTATGTAATTGTTGGCGCAGCCCAAAAGGAGACCTCCTAAATTCTTGTTTCGCATCATAACACAGGCAGAGGCAGAACCATGGCTTCTTCACATTGTCCAACGTATCGTAAACTGCTTCTGAGCTGGACTCTTTTCTGGAGATTTATATCCATTTATATCATTTACGCGCATGTCGTAAAGTGCTATAGATTTGGGCTTTGCTTTAGCAATTATGTAGATTTTATATATATATATATAGTACATATATATTTCCTCCACTATAAATCCTATTAATTGCAGTATAAATTAGAAAAACATCTTTCATATTTGAGAAATAGAATGATAAATTAGTCATTTTATCTTTTTTTTTATTAAGTTGTTAAATAGCTACTTATTTATAAATAAAATTAACTTTTTAATAGCCACTTTTTTCAGAATACATAAATAATAATTATTTATAAGCAAAATAGGAAGATAGAGATATATTTATCTAATTTATCTAAATTCAAAAGTGATATATATTTATTTAAATTAACTAATAACTAACTGATTATATTAAATAAAAAAAAGATAAAGATATATTTATCTAATTTATCTAAATTCACAAGTGATATATATTTATCTAAACTAACTAATAGCTAACTGATTATATTAAATTAAAAAAAGATAGACACATATTTATTCAGATTAAATAAACAAATAACTACTTTTAACATATTATTTTAATTATTTTACCACATTAATTAATTCAAATGAAAAAATACAAAATTAATTTAATTTTAAAATTAATTTAAAATATAATTATGTTTTTCAAATAATATCCACTTTAAATTTTTAAATATACAAACAAATTACCATTCTTCTTTTTAAGTTGGAGAAAAACAAAAAACAAATAATTATTATCACATTAATAATTAAAAGAAGATAGAGCTAACTGATTATATTAAATTAAAAGAAGATATAGATATATTTATCTAATTTATCTAAATTAAATAAATAGAAAAACTAATTTTAACATATTATTTTAATTATCACATTAATTAATTCAAATTTAAAAAGTAATGCATTTATCTCTAAATTTTCTAAATATATTTCTCATATGTAGATATGACTATTATATAAATTAGATTCTTAGCTTTTCTTAAATTTACATTACATTACTCTATTTTTAGCAATTACATTTTGGTTTTTTTTTCCTAATTATTATGCCAAGTAAGAAAGTATCGTTTCAATACACTAAGATCAACAAATTTGAACCTACAAGAAGACTATTTTGGTAAATTCTTAAATTTAATTTTTTTTAGGAGACAAAAATACAAACAGTTATATTCAATCATGCAATTAATAAATTTAAGAATTTCTCTGACAAGGATAAAAATTATAATATCTCTAATGGTGTGGTTAAAAGTGTTAATACTACATTTGTTAATGTGAACAACAATATATAATTATCTTTAATACCTTTTACAGTTGTTTTACAATGATGATAAAACAACATGTTTTACTTGCAATGAGTCTGACATTGCATTTAACCCCAAGGTACATATATAATTTTTTAAAAAAATAACATTTAAAAAAAATCAAGCTAAATGGCCATTTCAACAAAATTACCAATTTTGTTTAAATTTTTAGGTATGTGTTGAAATTTAATGTTTTTGACAGTGATGAACAAACTCATGTCACGTTATTGCTTGATTAAATAAAGAAATAAATGTTGATTTTGATAAAGATGCACAACATGATTTGAAATTGAAGAAAATAAAGGTTGAGAAGGAATGAGTGAATTGCTTGAATAAATATGAAGGCTGAAGAAAGAAAATTACTATTAGAGTTTTTTTTTTTAGTTTCACTTATAATTTTTAGTGATTTTCTTTAGTAAGTTTAAGACTATATTAAATTTAGGAATACTTTATTGTTTGATATTATTGTTCATAAATAATATATATTTCATTTAATTTTCTTAACATTTTATATTTCAACATTATGATTTATTTATGCTTTCTCCTAAATGATATCAAATTAAAAACTTTAAATAATAATAATGAGTGGACGAGGAACATATCTTCTTTATATGTACATGTGTATGTATATACACATATGTATATGTGTATACACACACACACACACACATATATATATACATACACATGCGCACACACACACACATACAAACACACACACTGTCACATCCCAACCTTAGAGATATGACGGTCATAGAACATGGGGAAATATAAGAACCCACTTAGTTATAAACAAATCATACCTAAGATCTTACCAAACCTCTTACATTAACTCATTTAAAACATTTAGATGAATACCATAAGTTTGCGGAAGACTAAAATAAATCTTTACATATAAAATCCATAAGGAAAAACAATATGTATCAATAAATATCAATCAACATTCCCAGAGCATCTAATGACAAGACTTCATAAAAATTGTATTATTGATAACTTGGACAAGAAATTCCCTAAGCGAAATAGAATGCTTGAGCCATCACCTTGCCTCCTCACATTTGCTCACCTGGAACCACAAAAGGAAAAAAGGGTGAGATAGATGATCTCAATGAGTAAACGAAAAGGCACATACATTATCATATATTCCTTTAAAAAGAAAACACATAGCTTATACACATAGTTCATGATTTATAATTCATGAATTAGGCTGCAATTTAGCAAGGGTTCAATTTGGCAAATTTGCAGAAATCACACTTATAACACATAGTGAGTGAAGGCTATTGCTATATCACTCGAACACATTAAGAAGAGGTGGCCTTATACCAAATTTCAACTCCTATCACTTATAAGGCATGAAGCTGATCAGGCTCCACGGCTAGAATCACCCCTTCTCGTTGAGATGGATACAGTACCCCTATCCATCGGGTTAAGACCATATGCATTTTCTATGATTACCCGCATCGGCACGAGGATTTTGCATAAAGGGTAAAAGGTACCATAGCTAGAACTAATGGTAATTACAATTAACAATATCACATAAGGCAACAATAACATGTATTTCAATAACAATAGTGGTTTAGCTTTCAAGCAAAAGATTCAATAATAGTGTAGTTCCAGAAAGAATATAAGTTAGGATGTTAATCACAAGAAATTCTCATTGGGATAAATAAAAATAGTTTTGGATCAAATGTCCCTTGGCAACCCAAACTTGTCACAGAAATCATATAATAATATTTAGAATAGAAAGAACTTGGGTTTCAAAGATCACAAAGGCTCACATAACAATATATCACATTCTTATAACACAACATGATGTTGTTCACACTT
>CANTUT010001267.1:10000-155000 GCA_947687605.1 Reutealis trisperma | reverse complement strand
TTTTCTTGTTAACTTATAATGCCATTTATAAACACAACTCATAAAATTTCCAAATTTGTATTTCATATCATTAACCAAATGTTCATAGCTTTATACACTATTGTAATAGTAATTACAATATAATTTACAACACATGAAAACACAGTAAAATTTTAGTACAAAACCTTCGACAACGATGGAACTCTAAAACAATAGTCCTTATAGTCAAGAATCACCACACTTGAAATTAGCAAAGCAACTTCCAAGCAGAAGAATATGGCTTGGAATTTACCTTGCTGACCCATTGACCTTACCTGAAAAATTTAAACAACTAAAGAATGAGACAAAGCTTAGTAAGTACATAATAATATAATATATATATATAGGGTGAGTACAAGGACTATTATCAATAAGGGCTCTTTACGGCAATGGAATGATTTTAATCAGTGTTGTCATTATGATTCATTTTCTCATTTGAAATAGAAACAACATCTTTAGCAAAAATAATATTTTCTTAGAAGCGAAATACTTCCCACACATATAAATTCAAAAGTAGCGGCATAAGCCTTGCTCACTCATATGTATCACATTACACAACATTGATCAGGTCTTACGGTTAGGTGTTCCCCCTAACAAAGGTTGGGTGCTCTCACTTTACCCATAGGCTTATACCAAGTGCACATGGTCCGATGTATTACCCTACATCATAAGGGTATTTCTGCTTACCATTAGGTATTCAATAGAAGTTTCACAGGGAATTCATAATAAGGAACTCAATTGAAAATATACCAATTCAAGAATAATTCTCATCAATGATCATATTGTGAAATCAACATAAAGGGGCTTGCAATGGCCAATTGTTATAAAGAAACATCATATTCAATGGCTCAACACTCAATAGGCAATTCATGATCAATATGGAATTAGAGTATTCAACGAAAATAATTTCATCAACAATGGTTAATGGAATATGGCACATGTCATATTATATTATTAAGTATTCACCCTGGTCTCCTTTGCTCCTATTTACATTTAACTTTTGATGCTAATGGTGCTCCTCACACTTTTGGACAATGTCTTTGTCCTTTCCTTTAGACTATGCACATTTGCATGTCAATTACATATCAATCACTTCCTTGTTAAGATATTAGTTTAAATTTAGCTTAACTTGTTAACACTTTCACTTTGCTCATTTTAGTGCTAACTTATTACTCTTAAGGTCAAGACACACACTATATATACTTGTTACTAATTTTAATACTTTCTTTTAGTTGTTTTTTTTCCAATGGCCAAATATATTCGCTTAAGGAAAGAAAATTCCTTTCCTTCCAATTTTACATTTCAACTTTCATAATAGTCAATTTGAATCAATTTAAACAATTTTCAATATTCAATGGGACTAATTCCACTTCACCTTCAAATTCCATAAATGAACCTAGTTCCTTAAATTTGAGAAAATTATTTCTATCAATTGAATTTTGAAATTGACATTATACAATTCATATTACACCATTCTTAGGCTTAATTCGCCCTTCAATTTTATGAATTCAAGTTCAATTCGCAAAATCCTCAATTTTTCCATAAACCATAGAATTTGGGGAAAAACCATCAATTCCTCATCCAATCATCAAATAAGTTGTAGAAATGGTGAAATTAATATAACATATATCATATATAATGATTCAATCATCCCTATCTAGTATTAGAACACCAAGTTCCTCTTTTAACTAATTTTATGCCAATAGGATTCCCAAATCTTGAATCATGTTCCCAAAATTCATTTTAACACTTCCAAATCATTTTTCTTCATTTAGAGTAACCATAGATATATTCAATTAGAATTTAGAATACTTCCTAGATCATTCACTAAGGTTGGCCAAATTCTTCTTATGGTATGGAAGAGATTTTTATACAACCAAAATACTAAAATGAACCTTATAACATAGAAAATATAAGATGAACATAATTTCTCACCTTGGTTAGCTTTGATTGGCTAAGGTTCATATTGTAAGAGGTATAGAGAGAGTCTCTTTCCTTTGTGTGAGACTTTGGTGCAGAGATAGGCTAAATGTTGATCATAATATAAATTATATATATATATATATATATATATATATATATATATATATATATATATATATATATATAAGGTTGGATGGTGAAGATTTGATCAAGTTGGATGGCTAAGATTTTCTCTACAATGGTGATTTTCATCATATGGTTTTGGAAATAGCAAGAATGAATGTAGACTTTGGTGTGGATGAAGTGGGAATTCAAGTTAGAAAAGGAAATGGACTTAGTAAAAAATGGTGGCTTCTTAATCAAAATAAATGGCTAGCTTTTCCAACGTTAAACTTAACCTTGGTTAATCATTCTTAACTCTAGTTAAATGTGTGTATATTCAACCATAGGCCTAATGGGCTAGCCATCTAATGGGCTTGGGCCTTAAAATCCAAAAGCCCATTAACAAATCCATATATACATGTTTCAAACTCGATAACTTGATAAAATTTTCATTTCTTTTCTTTCACTTTAGTATACATATTTTCACCTTTTAATATCACTACACATTTAATATATTTCTAGACACATTTACTAGCCTTTTAATTGCATTATTCGAGTGTGTACATCAAGTAGACTCATTGGGTCAAACTAAGTTTGACTTCCATTGTACCATTACAACTTTAATTAAATTCAACTTCTCATGTCACTATTATCATCTCCCAATGTCTTAGGAGATGTCAGTGCCCATCGATCAACACTTTAGATTCATATTTCAAATGAATTATTAATATAGTCCCATTAAGTCAAACTCAGTTTGACTTTCATTTTATCATAAATGTGCTTATCGAAATTGATTATATTCCTTACTCATTGTAACATTATTCATTTATAATTCACCTCTTTTGATATTCTTATGGTTCTTGATGTGTTAGGAAGGCCTTGAATGGTATGGTATATGGACATTATAATAATATCATTACTATTTATAGTTGGTTAGAGAAACCTTGGGTATTACATTCTACCCCCCTTAAGAAAATTCATCCTTAAAATTTTCAAAACAGGTAATCTTAGTTCATAAAGCAATTTATAATACTTTGGCTACATGTCAATTGATTTCTTATACACATCTATTATCTTTATGAGTTTTTTATCATTTTCTTGCTACCTTTCTTTTTTAAAATTCTCTAATGATATCTCTTTAATAACAATTCTTATACTGTAAGATATGTTATGAAATTGATGTCACCTCAATTTTCTAAGCCATCAAATATGTAATATCTCTTTCCTTATTTTGCGTACTATAAATCTATTTCCTCTTGTCAAACTTATTATAACTCGAGAATTCTTAAAGCACTATACAGATATCTTATCATTTTGTTTTATACATCCAAAAGAGCATCTTAGAATGTTATAATCCCATGTCTAGTGGTCATAGTCACTCTTAATACTTGTTATCAATTACAAGGACCAACTCTTTAGACAAATTACTTCCATTTCTGCTCTTCACTACTATTGAAAAGTTCATTCCATAGTTAATCAATTCTTAACTATACATATCTATAAATAATTATTTATTTATTTTATCAAACCAAACTTTCAATCAATTTATTCTTTGTTAAAGCTTTCTCTATAACTTTAATCATTTCATCAACTTTTGAACATGTAATAACCATACGGTATAAGCATAGTTATTTACAAATGAAAAATATAACAAAGTTCACCTTAAATCTTTCATTAACTGACATGTCTTATCTCCACATACCGATTGTGCAATTTTACATCGAATCTTTATAATTCTATAGAATCCCAAATCAACATATAGATATTCTTAGATTCTCTATCATTACTAATTGTCTTGATTACTCCTAAATTTTAATATTTTTTCCATTTTCATACTTGCTATTGTATATGTCCAGATACACACTTATACTGTTAGATATATAGCTATTTCCTTGCATACACAGTTAATCTATGTCATCTTCACATTTACAAGCATTATCCTTCACTTCAAATTTAGAACTTGATTCCTTTTCACTTTTCCTTAATTTCATCAATTGTAGTTCCTTGTTCCTTGAGTCATGTATATTGTTTGTGACTTGCAACTTTACATAAAATGATTTAACAATATTTGCACTTCAATTTTCCTTAATCATATTTGTTTATTGGGCAGTTATTTCTAACTTCTTAATAATAGATCTTGTTGCTTATTATTATATGGAGGGTTCATACACTCACACAATGAAGTAGGATAAATTTCTACTAACCATTTCACAAATGGTATTGATGCATCTATATAAAAATTCCAAAACTTCTTTGATTTCAAAGAGTGCATTATCAGTAAAGCACTTCAGCGACAACATATCTCCTATCAAGTAACCATCTCACACCGTACTCTTTGTCATTTAATTTTACTTCATAAATTTATCACAATGAATTCCATGTAACTACACTACTATTCCAACTTAACTCCCTTTAAGTTCTGTGTATTCTATAGTTTGTTTTTTTTTTAAAGATTTTTCATTTATTCCTTAATAAAGGTCGTCCTATTGAGTTCAATAAAGCATGTATATTCTTTTATGTTTGTAAGTTCTTCTTATTATGCATCCAATCAAACTTAATCATTGTACATGTCATGTACTCTCTTCCTTACTTATTTTTCTTACTTGATTATCAAATTACCACTCAACTTTCTTTGTAATTCCTGACTTATATTTCGATAAGTACAATGGACAAATACAATTTTACTTGGTCAACACCATCGCTTGGCGTATTCTAGCATGATTATCTAGATCTTTATTTCTGTTACTTCAATATATATATATAGCCTATTTATGATCCATGAAAATTTCTAGTATTTAGATTATATCCCTTATCTCCTTTTCATTCTTCAACTTTTAATAATTTTGAGCATCTCTATTATTAGACCTATATCAACTTTCTTTTCTCATATCCATGCTCTTAGTTTCGACTAATTCTTTTTCTTCTTACTATATAGCTTCAAGCCTTTATTTAAACTATGGTTACCTTGAAATGCTTTTCATCTTTTGCATATGAGTACATCATTCTCTACACTAAACTATTTTCTCCATTTATAGGAATAATTCCTAGAGAATTAATACCATCAACTTTGTCTTATCACTAATCAAGTGACATTAAAGGGTATCTATCAAAGGCATCCATGATAGAACTATGTCAATGCCTTGGTAAACCTTTGAATAAAAAGCTATGTGTCATTATTTAACTCCTTACCAAGCAGTTCTTATTTGCTTAGTCTATCTCAACATATCAAGAAGTACACGGGGTTGAGTGAGCTTTTTCTCCTTTTTAGGCATTTAAATTGCCACTATATCATTATAGGGGGGGGCGTTTGTTTCCTTGACCATCTTGATTCACCATGTTATTTCTTTATCTAGTGGATTTCCTTCATTTTCTGACTTTTTTTGACTTTCATGTCTAATGGCAAATCTTATTTACTTTCCTATTAAAAGGACTTGTCCCCCTTGAGTAGATACCATTCATTCATTATAGTAGACTTTAACATTCACATTAACATTTTAAGTCATGTTCTCACTATAAGGAGATCTTTCCATTTCTTAGTGTCCCTCACTAGGGTGATAATTATAACTTTAAATATAACATTCATATTTCCACAAGTCATATTCTTATCAAGAATTTTGCATGTCATATTACATATCTATTTATACAATTCACATTGATTCACTCTTTTCTTAACAATTTCATATTCTCTTTTCTTTAGGCCTAACTCATTTGGAACATGTATCGATCTCGTTAAAATCCCATCAGCTCTATTCTTCCATACTCTTATAGTCTTTCACCTTCTTAAATTCTGTATTACCCTTAAACATTTATACTTCTTATTCTTACTTAACATTAAAAACATATTTATAACTAATCGATTATATTACATTAAATAAATAATCCATTAGGACTAATCCCAATTACAACATCTTATTAGCTACTTTTTTTTTCTTTCTATGTTCAAATATTCATCCTATCATTGACTTGTCTGTATAACTTTTCCCTACCTAACTTTTTATAATCTTATCCTCATCAATAAAGTCCTTCATCCGAATCATTTCATTCCTTTTTGTTACATTTTCTTTAATCCTTATAATCTCCTTGTGTAATAATTTTCAATGTCTTCCACCTTAAAATTTAATCCATCTCACACTTGCTCCATTTGTTACTTTCAAAGCTTACCATTTCTCATGGTATTTATTTTAACTTATTTAATTCTATTTAATTTCACATAACATTTTTCTCTTGGATGAGGTTTGTCTAATCAATTAGCTTCATAAACACTTTTTATGTCATAAATTTTGTTCCCTTTCGTTCGTTTTAATTTTTATACTTTATATATCTAGTAGTCCTTATGCATTCTTTACCTTATCATTTACTATTTTTTTTCATCTTTCCATATCTCCCTTATTTGACTTGACCACATTCAAGTTATTTTTCTAACGAACATATAATTCTCCAATTTTATATCTATCATGTTTTATAGTATTCTTCCCATTGGGAGCTCATTCTTGATATAAGGTATTTTGTCCAAAATCAATCCATATTTTTACACTAGTTTGCTTTTAGCTCACACTAGTCCCTTAAGTCAAACCTTCCTTAGCTCTTTACTTTATTTGAAAAGACTATTTCTTAGTCATATATACTTTCTTGTAATTGTCAATTTCATGCACCTTTCTTTTGGAATAATCCAACATCAAATCGTATTTCACTTTAGTCCTTTACTGGACTCACAACTTTACTCCTTTAGTGGGTTTAAGAACTTTCCCATTACACATACATAATTGATTTTCCTAAGGTCACATCAAACACATATACAATTAATCACTTCCTCTTTGATTACAAAGTGATCTTCTCTTAGATCACATTAGATTAATATTCTTCCTTTGATTATACTTGATAATCACAAAAGTGACAGGGTAATCCTTTCCTTTCTTATTGTTCTAGTCTATAAGGTAGCATCTAAATCACAAATATAATAATATCTTCTTTTAGCTCTTCTCATATATATCTCAACATATAAAATATTTATGATTCATTTGTGGTCACACTGACTAATATTGAGTATTATCTTTTGTTTTCACAACACTAATCACTCATAACATCTAACAATTCCATGTAAACATATCATTCAACAACGTCACATATCATTTAACAATTTGTTCACTCACATTATAAATCAATTCATTATCTCTTAGATACCTTTCATAACATAGTCAAGAAAACATATAACACTATGATCCAACTTACCTGCTCAATGGTCTCATTACAAGAGTACGAATGAGGAAATTTACGAAAGTGCTAGGTAGAATAATTTAGCCACGATTTCAAGAGTACAATAATGAGTTATTTCTTAAATTAGAGATTTAAAATGTACATCAATGTTTGATAATAATAATTTAAAAGGGGGAAAGGTCAAAACATGGAGAGTCAAACATGATCACAAGAAGAAATTTCATAAATTTTGAAAGTTGAGTACAAGCTCCAACACGACCAAGAACATGCCCGTGTCCCTAGGCATGTCTGGCTACTGCCCAAGTATGCCAATTCCTAATAATTACATGACCACAAACACGCTTGTGTCCTTGAGCATGTCTAGCTACTACCTAGGTATGCCAATTTCCAATTATTTACACAGCCAAGAACACGCCCGTGTCCTTGGGCATGTCAACTTTTATAGAATTTGTTTTCTCTTATGATTTCCATTGCTTTCAATGTTTTTAGGCTTTAAACTTATCATATTTGATATCCCAACTCAATCATGACTTTATTTGTTTAGGAACTAATTTCTAATTGGAAAACTCTAATTATTTTTTCTAAGATAATTCCCTTATTCTCTCTAAATTGGGTTTTGGCTTCTCCATATAAACTCAACCAATCTTATGCAAAGAAAAGAGTAATGCTTTGTTTAGTAAGATCCACTTCTTTATATTTCATTTAACATTAGCACATCATATGTATACAAAAGGATTTATATACATTCCATTGGTTATCTTTCATATTATACTATCTGTTCATAATCCAATCTTATAGATTCCTAGAGTCTCTCTCACTATCATTATATAACTTGCCTTAGGATATCTCATATCCTAAAATTGCACATACTCTAGTATATGCAAGGATAAACATATTCACATCACTATTCATATTTCATAAACTTTTCATGAAATCACATTTAGGTTTTCACTTAATAGCATTTAGCTAACAGCTATTGTGTGCATACATCATAAGCATAAGGGATTTGGTATACCTTTATCATTATTCACATTATATACATATTTTTCAAAACATCAATTTCACTAAACCATGTTAATAATTGATAGTTAATTATACTAGTAAATCTACTCCTAGTAAAACACATACACATGTTCGCTTACACACGTTGAACATATGCTGTCATTTTCTCATATACACAGTTTGTCCCTATCATCCTATTTCCATGCAACGCATAGCTTAGTCACATATATCAATTATATCACATTATTATTCCTTTTTCCATAGTTATGATGTATACATCACACATCAAACTGAAGAGTTAAGCTTTTATAAGTAGTGCAGATTTAAACTTAACGACTTCAAATGACAAGAAGGAATTCCTATGCTCCATAGTTTAACCTATAACGCATAATATTTATAAAGTATGTAGTAGACTTAAACCTTTGCACTGATACCAACTTTGTCACGACCCACTTATTAAGCCATGACAGTCCTAGGGCATAGGGAGACATAAAGTCACCTAAACCCATAGAACCCCGTTTAACTTATAATCCATTACTTTTTATCAAGTAAGACCTTATCCCAAGATCGTAACTTGATTACCTTTCCTTGTTATGAACCCTTAATTTTACTCCTCATCATTCAGCCGCAGCTTGATGCCTAATAAGATTAGTGCACTATATAGAACCAGCACAGCGGTCCCGCTAGCTAGTTAGTTGGCAGGGGTCAAGGGGGCAGTGCCTCTAGAGCTAAAAATAGACTTGCAGCCACTTTAATACGAGAATTCTAAATTTTTCAAACACTAGTACTTTTCCTACCCTGACTAGACATTCTATATCATACTTTTTTTTTCTGAAACTAACTGGATTTTTCTTTAACTGACTATTAAAATGTTCTACAATTAATTTCAAACCTAATGACACCGACCGATAATTTTTCTGAGTTTTGTAACTCTCAAAAACTGATTCGAAAGTTTGAAAATCTAGCCAAGCGAAAAGTGAAAATCCAGTTGGCACACCCACCGAGGCACCGCAGTGCCATCGACCTTGCCAGCAGCTTGTCGCCCCTAGTCGACGGCAGCACCGCTGGTGCTTCCCAGTGGTGTGGGCCCCACAACCCCACCTGTAATTCCTAAAATACCCCCCAACCTGTTCTTCTAGCCCTTTTTAGCCCAACCTCTCATGGTCTTTTCACTTTTTCACTTCCCAAACTACCCTCACCCACTTCTCCTATAAATACCTCCCCATTTCCTCCATTTCAACACACCTCCAAAGTTGATATAGATGGTTATCTATCAACTTTTCTTCTACTTCTCCCTCCAATCACTCTCTAATTAATTAATTAATATTTTTAATTAATTAATTACCTCACCTTAACCAAGTTAATTAATCTTTTCAATTAACTAAAACTCTTCTTTTAATGAAAATTAATCACTCAATTAATTAATTAATTAATCTTTTTAATTAATTAATTAATCACTTTTTTCCAAAACCAAATTAATCCTTTTTCTCAATCCACCTTTTATCCAAATTACTTAATTAATCTATCCACCCTTTTCATCATATTAATTAATTAATTAATTCCTTTAATTAATTAATTAATCCCCCAAAATTAACCATTTTCTTAACTCACCTTTCATCCAAATTAATTAATTAATCCATCCATCCTTTTCATCATATTACTTAGTTAATTAATCATTTTAATTAACTAATTAATCTTCTAATTCATCTAATCACCCTGTCCCGATAAAATGAAACTTTGGTCGGTAAAACCATCTATCCACCTACCAAAAGTCAAGGTATCAGTCTTTTTCTCTCACTCTTAAAACAACCAAACCAAAATCATATTGATCAACTCCTAAACCCCTCCACTTAATCATGGAACGAACTACGTGGGTTTTGATCCTCATTCAATGGGGTATGTAGGCACATTTGGAATCTAAATCCAAACCTTAAATCCAAATCCCAATCAATCCCCTTTTCCTTTTTTTAATAAAAGTAATTTGTGAATGCTTCATTTTGATTTTCTCATTATACTCATACCATGCTTATTCATTTAATTAATTGTCATATAATATTTTTCATTCATGAAATCAATTTTTCTGAAGTCAAATTAAACTTAAGAGCCAAATTTAGATTATTTAAAACCAAAAACATGGTCCCCGAGCTCAACCTATTTGAGGCTAGTGATTTTATCCATTGGCAAATTAAAGTAAAAATTAATAAATTGGAGTCAATTTGGGTTTTTTACTTAATGTTTTACCAATTAAATAAATTAAGGTGGCGACTCCCAAAATAATTTTCAAAATCAACTAATCCAAACCTGAGGGTTCCATCGTGAGTCTAAACCTGAATGAGCATCTTGGTTCCCTCTAGCGGACTGAGCCGGTGCTTGAGCGAGGCCTCACACTTGTTGCTCATTACTTGTTCATCATTTCCTTGTTAACTTATAATGCCATTTGTAAACACAACTCATAAAATTTCCAAAGTTGTATTTCATATCATTAACCAAATGTTCATAGCTTCATACACTATTGTGATAGTAATTACAAAACAATTTACAACACATGAAAACCCAGTAAAATTTTAGTACAAAACCTTTGACAACCATGGAGCTCTAAAACAATGGTCCTTATAGTCAAGAATCACTACACTTGAAATTAGCAAAACAACTTCCAAGCGAAAGAATATGCACTGGAATTTACCTTGCTAACCCGTCGACCTTGCCTAAAAAATTTAAACAACTAAAGAGTGAGACAAAGCTCAGTGAGTACATAATAATACAATATATATATAGGGTGAGTACAATGACCATTATTAAGAAGGGCTCTTTATGGCAATGGAACGATTTTAATCAGTATTGTCATTATGATTCATTTTCTCATTTAGAATGGAAACAACATCTTTAGTAGAAATAATATTTTCTTAGAAGCGGAATGCTTCCCACACATATAAATTCAAAAGTGGCAGCCTAAGCCATGCTCACTCACATGTATCACATTAAGCAAGACTAATCAGGTCTTATGGTTAGACGTTCCCCCCTAACAGAGGTTGGGTGCTCTCGCCTTACCCATAGTATTATACCAAGTGCACATGGTCCAATATATTACCCTACATCATAAGGGTATTTCTGCTTATCATTAGGTATTCAATAGAAGTTTCACAGGCAATTCATAATAAGGAACTCAATTGAAAATATACCAATTCAAGAATAATTCTCATCAATGATCATATTGTGAAATCAACATGAAAGGGCTTGCAACGGCCAAATGCTATAAAGAAACATCATATTCAATGGCTCAATACTCAATAGGCAATTTATTATCAATATAAAATTCGAGTATTCAATGAAAATAATTTCATTAACAATGGCTTATGGAATATGGCACATGTCATATTATATTATTAAGTACTCACCCTGGACTCCTTTGCTCCTATTTATGTTTAACTTTTGATCCTAATGGTGCTCCTCGCACTCTTAGAAAATGTCTTTGTCCTTTCCTTTAAACTCTACACATTCACATTTCAATTACACTTTAATCACTTCCTTGTTAAGACATTAGTTTAAATTTAGCTTAACTTGTTAACACTTTCACTTTACTCATTGTAGTGCTAACTTATTACTTTTAATGTCATGACACACTATACATATACTTGTTACTAAATTTAATACTTTCTTTTAATTGTTTTTTTTTCCAATGGCCAAATATATTTGCTTAAGGAAAGAAAATTCCTTCCCTTCCAATTTTACATTTCGACTTTAATCATGGCCAATTTGAATCAATTTAAATAATTTCCAATATTTAAGGGGACTAATTCCACTTTCACCTTCAAATTTCATAAATGAACCTAGTTCCTTAAATTTGGGAAAATTATTTCTATTAATTGAATTTTGAAATTGACATTATACAATTCATATTACACCATTCTTAGGCTTAATTCCCCCTTCAATTTTATGAATTCAAGTTCAATTTCCAAAATCCCCAATTTTTCCATAAACCTTAGAATTTGAGGAAAAACCATTAATTCCTCATCCAATCATCAAATAAGTTGTAGAAATGTGAAATTAACATAACATATGTCATACATGATCATTCAATCATCCCTATCTAGTATTAGAACACCAAGTTCCTCCTTTAAATAATTTTATGCCAATAGGATTCCCAAATTGAATCAAGTACCCAAAATTCATTTTAACACTTCTAAATCATTTTTCTTCATTTAAAATAACCATAGATGTATTCAATTAGAATTTAGAATACTTCCTAGATCATTCACTAAGGTTGGTCGAATTCTTCTTATGGTATGGAAGAGATTTTTATACAACCAAAATACTAAAATGAACCTTAGAACATAGAAAAGATAAGATGAACATAATTTCTCAACTTGCTTAGCTTTGATTTGCTAAGGTTCATGTTGTAAGTGGTGTAGAGAGAGTTTATTTCCTTTTGTGAGAATTTGGTGCAGAGATAGGCTAAATGTTGATCATAACATAAATTTTACATATATATATATATATATATATATATATATATATATATATATATATATATATATATATATATATATATATATATATATATATATATATATATATATATATATATATATATATATATATATATATATATATATATATATAATGGGTTGGATGTTGAATATTTGATCAAGCTCAATCCAAAAGCTAAGATTTAATCTTGATGGATGGCTATGATTTGATCAAGTTGGATGGCTAGGATTTTCTATACATTTTTTATTTTCATCATATGGTTTTGGAAATAGTAAGAATGAATGTAGACTTTGGTGTGGATGAAGTGAGAATTCAAGTTAGAAAATGAAATGGACTTAGTAAAAAATGGTGGCTTCCAAGTCAAAATAAATGGCTAGCTTTTCCAACATCAAACTTAACCTTGGTTAACCATTCTTAACTCTAGTTAAATGTGTATTCATTCAACCATGGGCCAAATGGGTTAGCTATCCAATGGGCTTGGGCCTTAAAGTCTAAAAGCCCATTAACTAATCCATATATGCACATTTCAAACTCATCAACTTAATAAATTTTTTATTTCATTTCTTTCACTTTAGTATACATATTTTCACCTTGTAGTATCACTACACACTTTATACATTGCTAGAAAAATTCTATACACATTTTAATACACATTTACTAGCCTTTTAATTGCATTATTCAAGTGTGTACATCAAGTAGACTCATTAGGTCAAACTAAGTTTGACTTCCATTGTACCATTGCAACTTGGATTGAATTAAACTTCTTATGTCATAATTATCATCTCCCAATATCTTAGGAGATGTTAATACCCGTTCATCAGCACTTTAGATTCACATTTCAAATAAATTATTAATATAATCCCATTAAGTCAAACTCAGTTTGACTTCCATTTTATCATAAAAGTGCTTATCGAAATTGATTTTATTGCTTACTCATTGTCACATTATTCATTTAGAATTCACCTCTTTTGATATTCTTATGGTTCTTGATGTATTAGGAAGGCCTTGAATGATATGGTATATGGACATTATAATGTCATTATTACTATTTATAGTTGGTTAGGGAAACTTTGGGTATTACATTAACAAAGAGTTTTTCATGAAAAAAAAAAATATCTTTATCCCCCAATTTTGAAAAAAAGTTCTTTATTTGATTAAAAAATTGTCTATTTTTTTATAGTTTAAATTAATTGTACATACCATACCTATCCAACAATCTAATATGAATGACTCATGATTCACTCGATTTCTGGGACATAATCATTATGTTAGAGAGATGGTTGAGTGGTTTAAGACATAGCATTGGAACTGCTATGTAAGCTTTTGTTTACCAAGGGTTTGAATCCCTCTCTTTTCAGACCTTCATCTAATTTTTCAATGTTATTAATTGCAATGTATCAAGCCATATAACAATGGATATCTTTATTCTAATAGTTAAACTTTTCCTTGTTATAGCTTTTCTGTTCCTAATTTCTACGCTATCAAAAATAATGGAATAAATGGAAAGAAATGAAAATATCCCTATCATTTTATGATATATGAATGGGAGAAAAATCCCCTGATCAAACCGTTGCTATCGTAAATGTAAACATAACATCTACATTATAGCTTCGTAATGGAGGAAAGAAATCAAGAAGTCCAACCCATTCGGCTTCTATATACTTTTATACGGTAACCTAAAATCCATAAATGATGTCATGAGCTATCAACTCAGCAAATTATAAAATGCATGCGAGATAAGATTTCACACAAAAGCAATGAGTTTGTAAGGACAAATCATTCTATACATTTTCAATGGGTAACAATGACATACTTTCAATGGTCAATATTGACTTGATTATTACAATGACATTTCAATGGTTCAAAAGACTTCTCAATTGTGATCAGCAAAAGTCAATAACTTAAGTTTCAATAATCAATTCTTAATCAATGGAACAACAAGATTTTATAATGGTTTTAGTTCAAACAATAATGGTGAGCAATAAGGTTACAGAAATAAAATAATGTGTCTAGAAGAAGTGGCACCAATCAAATCAAATCGATAGAACAATAATAAACAATCAAACTATCAAATCAAATCAAATAGGACAGTAACTTCTACCTTTTTAACTCATGCTTGGCCGAGCACATGCCTAAACTATATGGTCCTCTCTAGGTAGGACACTAATATAATTTGGACTTTATCATTTAAGTAACCAGTATACATGGTCTAATGGTTTATTCTCTATTAATGTAAGCGTTCTATCAAAAATGGATTAGCTAGGTCAAAGTTCAATAGGTATAATGTCAATAACCAATTAGCCCAAATGGCTGTCATTTCAATCAAAAGGTTTTCAATATTCAATATAGCAATTGGTTAACAATGGATGATAGCAATATCAATAATAATTGGTCAATTCAATTGCTTTTTTAGTGATGATTAATAATGAAAGGATTTTCTTTAAATCTTTAGCATATCATATTTGATGGAAGAGCATATCAACAATGGAACAACAAAGTTTTACAATACAGAGGCTAATTAATAATAATAATGGATTCGAGGAATACATTTGTTAATGATGATGAATTGAAGTTTTGCAAATGCAAAAGATTTCAATAAGTAGTAATGATGGATTCAAGGAAAGACTTATCAATAATAGAGTAATGAGGCTATACAATACAAAAGTTTCAAGGTCAGTTTTAAATAATCAATAATAGTAATGAATTCAATAAAAAGGGCTTAACAACTATGAAGCAATGAAACTCTACATTACAAAAGATTTACATTACCAAAAATAATATATTCAATGACCATTACCTTGGATTCAATTAATGATAACAAATTCAATAAAAAGGATAAAAATTTTAATAATAGTAATATTAGATCCAATAAGAAGACTTAACGATAATAGGACATTAAGACTTTGCAATATGAAAAGCTTCATTAAATAATAACAATGAATGCAATAACAATAATGATGAATTCGATATCAATGACAAAGGTTTCAATGATGATAATGAAGGATTCAATTGTTAGCAAAGGAGTCAATTAATCATAATGATTCAATTTATAACAAAAGGGTTAAGTTAGAACAAAGGATTCATTCAATTGACAAAAGATTTATTCAATTCAAAGAAATTTAACGACGTTAACTCTCAATAATTTTACCAATGAATTCAATAACGATGATCATGAACTTAATAACAATTATAATAACAATTATAATGTGATCAATAATGATATCAAGCAATAATGATAACAATAATCAATCTGTACTATGGATTCAAAGATGATATCAATGGATTCAAGAATGTAAACATTCAATCCAATAAAGATAACAATCTATAATGATAACAAATATGATAATGATAACAAATGAATTTGATATGATAATTATAGATTCAATAACAAAAATAATGGAATTGATGAAAACAAAAATGAATTCAATAATGATAATGATCAACTAATGATATGAGACTTGCTTTCAATAAGCATTTCAGTTTTAACAAATAGGAATATCAAATACCTCAACAATATGGGTTTAATGGGATGAAATGCATAATGAAAGCATTTGAATAAAACATTTCATAACTTACCTCACTAGCCATAATCCAACAATCAAATTGTAATCAACTTAATTGCATTGTAGTTCATCCCATTATCAGCTCACTTTAGCCTACGTATAAAATCCCCAAATCAAAAATTAAAGATATCACATAAAATATTAACCATATATCTTGATATCACAAATCTAAGCATATATCCATCATTTTAAAACCTCATTAGTGATTAAAACTCTTAGCCATTAACAAAATATCCAAAATGATTTCTAGGGTTAATAACAAAATCTTCTTATCAATTAATCACTTGCATAGTCTCTCTTAATAGCTTCTATTTAATTTATAGAATATGTTACAACACTCTATTAACAAAGCCCATAAACAAAATTAAAAGATTAGTAGCTTACCTCAAAAGTCTCATTCAACCTTAAATCCAAATCTTCAAGATTGTATGAAGAAATCTACTTAGATCTTGTATATTCATTGATATCTTAACTAAGATGATGAATCTTGGCTTTGGAGGAGCATTATTGGAGTTTGGTAGGATTTAGAGGTAGATGGGATTGATATAAATGAAGACATAGGTTAAATTTCTTATTCTAGCCTTGTTTTTATTAGTCCTAACATGTCACAGGCGTTATTTTAAGAGTAACGGGCACGATAGTTAAAATAAATTCCATACATAAGCAAAAATCATGGTTGTGAACAATCTTTCATGGGATGAGCAAATTTGTCACGAGTGTGAACTAATCTATCGCAAGGTTGAACAAATATGTTGTAGAGGTGAACAAAGTAATCGCAAGGGTGAACAAATCTATCATAGGGGTGAACAAGACTATCGCAAAAGTGAACAACTTTGTCAAGAGTCTAACAATCAAAACTAAGCCAAGATCTCATCCATTCTTATTTTAACTTCCAAAATTACTCTAAATGCTTCCAAGAACCCTCAAACTATCATATAATAGTATAATCCATTCCACAAATATCATAACCACGATTCAAAATCAATCAACAATGAAAACCAAAACAATCAATATAATCTTCTGATACCTTTATCATTAATATTTATCAATCCAAAATCATACCATATATGGAATCAACATTAATTATACTGGAGAACAGCAATCTTGGAATTTAAAGTCCATCATAATACTTACATTCATCAGTCTAAAACCATCACAAACATAACTTAATCATCATGAAATACTAAAGAATTACCCATAAAGAATTATATTTTCATAGTACACTCACCAAACAAGGTAACCAACCTTAATCTTGAACACTCATGAAATCATACAATGCTATGTTATAGCCAAGTAAATTAATAATTCCATTCATCTATAATAAGATCATATCATATAAGACATCATTCAACCATATCATCTGTGAAACTTAGACAAATTAATCATAGAACTCATTAAGGAATCACACTCCACTATTCATCCTTATAGCTTATCTGATGATAGTAAAACCAACAAGAACCTGGGGTATTACAATTACTAATGATTAAAATAACTAATTTTAAATTTTATAATGGGACAAAGTAATATTTTACATAGTGAAACTCAAAATAAAATTTCTCTGACTTATTAATATTCAAACAATTAAAGTCAAATTAGAATTTCTCTAGCTTTTAAAAATATTAATGCTTTTTTTTATTTTTTCGAATATTAAGAAGTTTTTTAGAAAACTTCTTAATTTTTTTTTTTTTTGAATATTAAGAAGCTTGCTCAAAAAGCTTCTTAATATTCAAAAAATATATAAAAAAATTACTCTAATTGAATTCTTGTTTATTTAAATTAATATAATTAATTATATATTAAATAATAATTATTTTTTTCATTCCTTATTGTAATTGAAGTTGATCTTTCTTTATTTAAATTAAATTAATATAATTAGATTATTTAATTATTTAATTATAATAATTATATAATTATAAATTTGCAATATAATTAATATATTAAGTAGTAATTATTTTATTCTTTTCTTATTGTAATTGAATTCATCTTTTCTTATTTGAATTAAATATAATTAATCATACATTAAATAATAATTATTTTATTTCTTCTTATTCTAACTGAATTTATAATTCCTTATTTAATTTAAATATAATTAGGTAATTATATTATTTACTTAATGAATGACCATATTGCCCATTATAAATGCACAATTAGAAATAACTTAATGAGGACTCTTACGTAAATTTATTTATCTCCTTTTCTTTTATATGTTTATATATAATATAGATAAGGGTAAAACAGATAAATACCTGTATATATTTTTAGAGTGGGAAAGCTTTTTGGGACATCCTAAAGGAATAGTGGACAATCTTTTCAAGACAGAAGTAGTATATAAATAATTTTAGTGTGATTTGTTTGAGTCAAGTATTGCAATACTAAAATTAGATTTAATTTGTTACTAGAGTTCAATTTGATTATATTAAGTCGAATTAATTCTTTTGCACCCACAAAGAATATTGAACCAAGATTTTTTTTTTTTTTCTGGAGATTGCATTTTGATATCATTTTGTCAGGATATGACAATGCAAATAAAGCTTGAGCATATAATTGAATATTTTACCATCAAAAGATTTAGATATAAGGTGCAAATATATTCCTCATATTTGGCTAAAAGGGTAGATCAACCCTTTATATTTTTCAAAGCGTGTTTTTATCCCTAACATTTTTAAAACCTATCATCTTGCCTCATCACTTAATGTCCTCTCACTGGGACACATCTTCTCTGTTTGTATTAAATATTAATAAAATAAACAGTAGGCCTTATTACCATTGGAAGCTTTTATTTCTTTTCTCTTTCACTCTCTCTCTTTATAATCAACCGTTTTTCTAGTTCTCTCTAATTTTTCTTCCAAAATTTAAAACTCTAAAAGCCCACTTCATTGTCTTTAATCTATATAGAGAAAAGGTAAAATCTAAAATTCATGTTGTCTTCTTCTTCTACTTCATCTGTGCAAAGTGATTTCATTGATAAATGATAAGTACATATTTTATTAGATTTTATCCCTTGTTCTTACTTTGTTTTATCATTAAATTGAGTTTAATTTGCTTGTTAAGTGGTTTATTAAAGCATTTTAAGTGTTTTAGCTAATTTGGAAGCCACGGATAAATTTGTCTGAAAATTGCAAAGCTAAGAACTTATTCGGTGAATTTTGGGCAAAGGCTTAAAGACACATCAGGCAACATGCCTAAGAGTACGAGCTTGTATCAAGATGTGTTGAACCATCCTACCTATGTACCTGGATGTGTTGCAGCCTCTGTGGAAGAACAAATTTTTGTAAAGAGATAAAAGCCTACACGTCCAGCAACACGAGTGTGTCCCTGACTGTATAGATGATCATTACACCTTTAAAAGACCATTTAAAGAGGAAAAAGAGGGGGAGTCTAATCTTTGGAGAGAGTTTTACTTCATAAGAACTTTTTGAGAAGAAAGGAAGAGATTACAGCCGAAATCAAGAGGAAAGAACAAGATTCCAATGAATTTAAAGTGGGTGATTCAAGATCGAAGAGAAGATTTTTACAAACTTTTCTAATGAATATTTGATTTAACATTTTCTTCTTTCTTGTTCATTATTCTTCCAATTTACCATGAACTAAATTCTTTTTATCTAGATGGGACAAACCTTAGTTTTGAATGTATGGATTGAATGATTGGATTTTTAATCAAATCATCCTTTAGTTGAGTTATATTCATGATTTATATTGATAAAATCTGATTGATAATTGCTAGCTTGTTGATTTAATATTTGATTTCTTATTAAGAAGTAGAGATACCCTTGATTTAATCTAATCACTCATGAATATTAGGGATTGCTTGGAACACTAAAGATAGGTTTACAAAATCGTTTGGCTTTTAATTCCTTGATCTTAATGCTTTGCCTAACCCATTGAATAAGAAGAGATTCTATTTAATTTGTTTAAGGAAAAGGGGATTAATTTACTTAAGAAAGGTCTAATTCTACTTATAGGATTGCTAAATTGATTCATTGTTTGATTTGATTGATTCTATAATTTATGAAATGCATGAGGAGCTAGGGGGAGTTTCCATCTAGATAATTTACTCATTGATTCTTTTCCATTGATTTTGTTTATTTACTGCATTTAGTTAATATAATTTAATTTTCAATTTAGTTTAATTTTTGTTTTCCTTGGAATTTGATTTACTAGATAATAGTTAACGTTTGAGCTAATACTTATATAGTTTCCCTGTGGGATTGACCTCTTTTGTGCTATACTACCTGAATGATAAGTACACTTGCCTGTAACTAGGATACAATAGACTTAGAGTTTATTTAACCTAGTGGAAGTACAAAGTCAACATCAGTAAACATGCGAAATTTAAGTACGAAGGAACACTAAGATACTGTAAATACAAAAGATTGAGAAAAATATTAAAAGCCCTAGAAATACATCATGGAGTAACAGAAATCCAGAAAGAAGATATTTTAGATGCAGATTTTGGTGTGTAAATGTGTATTAAATATCTAATTTTATTCAGATTGCATTTTATATGGCTTTATTTTTTTCAATTTTGGTTTATTGGTAGATTAATCTTGCGAAGAACATGTCTTGCGGCTACTTTGAATGGTTTGATGGGCCTATGAATGAGAGAGAATAGAGATATTGAATAAATTAAAAATGGAGAATGAAATGCTAAAGACTGAAATAATACACGTGGAGAAGAAAGGCATATGTGACAATGAAGATGAAATGAGTGATTTATGGTTTGAATTGAGAAAATTGAAGAAAGCTCATCACAAAAAAGAGGATGAAATTAGAAGTAAGGAAAAAAAGGTACAACTATAGTAGCTGTTGTTGTATGAGAAAAAGATTAAAAGCCCTAGAAATACATCATGGAGTAACAAAAATCCAGAAAGAAGATATTTTAGATGCAGATTTTGGAGTGTAAATGTGTATTAAATATCTAATTTTATTCAAATTGCATTTTATATGGTTTTAATTTTTTCAATTTTGGTTTATTGGTAGATTAATCTTGTGAAGAACATGTCTTATGGCTACTTTGAATGGTTTGATAGGCCTATGACTGAGAGAGAATAGAGATATTGAATAAATTAAAAATGGAGAATGAAATGCTAAAGACTAAAATAACACACGTGGAGAAGAAAGGCATATGTGACAATGAAGATGAAATGAGTGATTTGAATTAAGAAAATTGAAGGAAGCTCATCACAAAAAGGAGGATGAAATTAGAAGTAAAAAAAAAAAAGTGCAACTATAGTAGCTATTGTTGTATCTTGAATTTTGTTAGTTTACATTGCAGTTTGGCTAAAATGAAAGTTCAACTGTAATGGCACTTCTTCAATTTTTGTAATTGAATTTGAAATTTTTGTAATAGTTGATATTGCTTTGTAAAGTTGTTTTATGCATTTTTTGTTATATATTACTGTTTAAGTTATTTGATAAATTTATATACATTTGCTAAAATTTAATTGTCATTATTAATTGCTATTAGATAATACTGTTAATATTACAACCTGCATTAATTCACTATACTAGTTTGTGTCTCTACAAAAATCAAATTCCTTTGCAGCAGTACATGTTTTTATAATTGTATCCTCTTGAAAATACAGAGTAATACTAACTATAAATAAGAAGACTGATGTAATATAAAATGAAAGATACAATTCTCAATTTTTAATTATGACAGCATCAAAATGAACATTGTCAAATTCTAAGTACCATGGTATCATGATTAAAAAAATTGACAAAATAATCAAAATCAGTTCCAATGGAACTTGAACCAATTGTTATAGAATAAGTTCCTTTTGGAACTCATTTATCCCTACAAATACATACTAAATCTCCTAACAAAAAGCTTTACCAAATTTAGACATAGTAACTAATCTAATGTTCTTTTACTGGACATAATTACACCAAGCTTCACAAAATCTAGTCACTACAAAACTCATCACATCGAACTTTACAATTTTCAGCACAAAATGCAAAATATTGACATAAAATATTCAAGGCACAATATTTTTCTCCTATTCTTTTACTAGACGATCAATTGCTCTCTCTATTTGCAGTTATCTTATAATTATACTTGGACCTTTATTTCATTGCAATCCTAATGGTTTAAAAGGCAGGTCAATAGGGTAAGGTACTTTTGAGCCATCACTAGTAAGGGTGATCTTCCTTGAATTCTTTCATAAATTAGATTTACTCTTAGTTTTTATTATTTCTCTCTTATTAGGAATAGGATATCAAATGATAGGGTCTAACTCTCTATAGGGTCTAAGTCTTTTTTTGGAGGTTGAAAGTCAGAATCAATTACTCTCTAACTTGACATTCTAGGCTACAAACAAAATTATACATTAAATAGCAATAAAGACAACAACCAATACAATAAGCACATTTATTAATTATTTGTACATTCTTGAAGTAATGCAAAATAGAACACTTATTTAACTAATTCAAATAATTTAGTTTCTTACATTTAATACTGTTTGACCTGTCACTTCATAAACTTGATAACCAAAACTTTTTGGCATGTTTCCAATTCTCTGCTCAGTTGAGTAAGTACCAACTAGAGCATATATGGTAGGCCCAATTGGAGATTCTTCAAATTGTCTTTTTGGGGGTGGTTGTGTCATTGTAACTTGCACATTTTTTACTTCACAAGTACTACCTCCTTGTGTTTGTTAACAAATGGATAGTACATTAATTTTTTGTACATAATTATGGAAGAAATAGAGAGAATAATTAATTGAAATAAGAAATTAAGTTACACACCAACTATTGGAGTAATTGTAGGTTGGAAATTTCTTACTAAATTGGTGCTTCTAGCTATTATAGATTGCCTAATCCTTGTGCCAGTAATATTGGTGGTAGGATCAATCCCTTGCATATTTTATGAGGTATTTGAAGCAAGCATTAGGATGTTGCCATTGCTTCACTTATACTTGAAGCATTTAAAATGTTAGTACATAATTATAAAAAAATTAGGAAGTATAATGAAATTATAGAAGTTTGAAGTTACTTACACCGTTTTTGTTAAGGCAACTCTTCTTACTATGTCCTTCTACATTGTATAAACCATATCTTTATTTTTTCGATTTCTTTAAGAGGTTACCAACCTTGTAATTTCTATTAGGCTCATTTTCTACCCTAATCCTTTTCATCTTGGTCTTTTAGGAAACTTCACAACTTCTAGTGGTTCAATTAATTCATACTGTTCAACTCTCATAAATTTCTTCCTAGATATGGGCTAGAGTAGAGTCTGATAAGTTTTAAAGTTTGACTTTATGTACCTATGAACCATTAATTTTGTATCCTCCAGTTTGCATTTGAACTTTAAAGGTGTTTAGGCTCAATAAATAGACCTTCGAAAGCTAAAATTGCCAAAATTGAAAAACTGAGAAACGGAGACCTAGGAACCAAAACCTATTCCTCTGAGCTCTAAACCACCCTTAAATCATTTGAAATTAAATAACAAATAGAACACAATTGGAATCATAAAAAACAGACAAGAAATGAGTGAGAACAAGCAAAAACATGTGAAAACATATTTTTCTTCACTTTTTTGCAACAATCCCGTATTGGAAGATTACAAACTCTTCCCCCAACCTTTTTACTATAAATATAGGCCCTCTAACTCAGTTTTTCAAACCTCTTCACCCTTTGATTTGCTTGATTAGTCTTTACATCAAGCAAACCATCTCCATAAGCTTGATATGCCAAGGAGCTAACTCTCTAGTTCAAAGTTTTTCTTTTATTTTTTATTTTTGCTTTGCTATTGCTCCTTGCTTTGCAAAGCAAGCTGGATTGCAACTTTTCAAGCTAAGCCATCAAGTCAAAAGTTTGCCACCTACCATCCAAGGTAAGTCTCCTTTCCCTTTTCTTTCTATTTATTTATTTCATTTTAATGTTTCCCTCATTCAGATTTATTTATTGTCTCCCTCCTAAGGATTTATTTATTATTTCCCTCCTTAGGATTTATTTATTATTTCCCTCCTTAGGATTCTCTCTTTTTCCTCTAAAGCTTCTTGTGTTTTCTTAATTGATTCACTTAGGACAGTTAATTCAAATTTGAACTAATTAACTTAACTTATTAATCAATCAATCAATCAAAACATAATAAAATAATTTGGCTAAATAAACTCCTTCATAAGAAGGGAGAACTATATAGGTTCTAATTCCTATACAAAGGGATATACAAGCATGTTTGGTTCAAGCAACGAATCTAATTAAAATAAAGCAACTTCTCATATATCATCTTCTTTACATAGTTAGGATTTTCTTTATCTTGTTTACATTACTTTAGGATTTAGTTTAGGGAATGTGTGTGTAATACTCAAGGTTTCTATAGCTCATTAGAGTTATAATAATACCATAGAATATGAATTTTCATGAATATATTACCAATGATATAGTGATGGGATGAAAAGAACCCTTTTTGGTGCTAAGTGTATGATTATGTATTTTTGTGAAGTGTGAATGTTCATGTATATTTTATTGAATTAATTTAAGGCAATATGTCTTTGTTTAAGTTTATTATAATATGGGAAGGTAGGATTTAAAATGCCAAGTGAAAGGGAAGACAAAAAGTTATAAAAAAATTTTGAGTTCGGGAAATGTGTTCGAGTGGGCTTATTAATAGGCTTTTGAACTCAAGGCCCAAGCCCATTGAATGGCCAGCCCACTAAGGCCCAAAAATTGGTGAGCTTGACTAAACTAAGGTTAGAATGAACTAACTAAGGGTTAAGGTGAGGTTAAGTTAGGTTAGTTACCATTTTGGGTGATAGCCACCTTTGTTGACTTTTGTCAACTTTAACACCTAAGCTAATTCACTTTCCCATCACCATGTCCATATGCATTTTGGTGATTATTGAACTCATTATTATGGTGCTAAGTCACCATACACCTAAGGGCAATCTTAATCATCCATCTTGATCAATCTTAGCCATCCATCTTAGGCAAAAATGTGACCATTGATCTTGTAACATTAAATCACCACCATTGATTTCAATTACATATAAAGTGAAAATATGTTAATTCTTTTCATTTGTAACCTAGCACCAAAATCACATTCTCACCAAAGACTAAAATCTCTCAACTTGTTCTTCAACATAGAACCAAATTTAAAGCATTACAAGGTAAGATTTTATGTTTAAGTGATTCTTTCCTTGTTCCTAGCCCAAGAGTGATGGATTGTTAGCAAGTATATGCTTTTCTTTTGATTTCTATGGTTTGATTTTAGTGGAGGGATTTAAGGAAGGACTAGTTTTGTATGTTAATTGATGGAATATGAGGATGGGAGATAAAAATTGGAGTTTAATAAGTGAGAAATAACAAAAGAAGCATGAGAAAATCAATGGAAGTTGGACAGCCACGAGTGACCACATAGCTGGGATTCCAGCCATGTGATAAGGAAAATTTAGAAATTCATCCAGTAGCCTCCCACAGGTGGAGGCACAGCTATGATTTCACCCGTGGGCAGTTATGTTCCTAGCCATATTGGAATAGTTTGTTCTAGTGTTTGTGACTTATTGCTAGATTATTTCATTTAACATTTTTATAAATTTCCTCATTCATGATCTTATAATAAGATCATTGAGAATGTAATTAGATGTTAATATGACATGTGTTTCCTTGACTGTGTTATGGGGATATTTAAAAGATATTAAATTGATTTATGACTAGTTATTAGGTGATTGAGATAGAGATGTGAGAGTGTTTGTGGGGGAGGTGTTTGGATGAAGGTAAGAGTGTTTGGATAGAGATATACTAATTATTAGGGATATCTTTTAAATTGATTTAAACACCTCCCCCACTAACCAACTTTCCCCTCTATCACCTTCTTCACTTACTATTATTTTGTTTTCTGTTACTTTGTTATTAGGCTTAGTTTAGGGAATGTGTGACGTCCCTAGAACCCATAAGGGATAGAAGAGGTATCCCCTAAGTTTGGATTTCATTGTAATATTAACTCTCTTTTATTTTGAATTCTAATTGTGTATAAATTTTGTGGATTGAATGATCATACATATTATAAACTATTCATGCATTTTAGTTTGTTCATGAAATATATTTTAAGTCACTCTTGTATTAATTGGCCAAACTTATTTTGTTAAAATAAACCAAAAACCTAATCCCCAAATCCTCTTTGGTTTTGAGACTAGTGATCCTTTTTCTTTTGGGTTATAATTGGAGTCAAATGGGTTTTTTCCTTATATTTTCCCAAATAAAAACAAATTAAGGTGGCACTCCTAAAAATAATTTTCAAATCTAGCAATGATAACCCTAAGGGCTTCCTCGTGAGTTCTTTCCCAAATGAGCATTTCGATTCCCTTTAGTGGATCGGATCGGTGCTCGGGCGAGGCCTCACAGCTGGCGACTCCATTGGGGACTAACTTTCTTTTAATAGAAGGAAAAAATAAGTGGACTACTGATTGGTTTAAAAGGAGTTTGGCCTTTTAATATGATTGTGACTTTGTATGCATCACTTGCATAGGTTTTTTGCCATCTAACCTAGTTCCAGGAAAATAATAAATAGTGAGTAACATCAAGTGGGTAACCCTCCTTAGGTCTATTCGCCGATAGTGAAATCATCCACCCCACAATGAATCCTTTGATCCTTTCAAAGGTGTAACAAGTATGCATGTACCGTTGAACCCACGCGAGGCTCTTTGACTCACATGTGGTTAGGTATATCACTGCTCTAGTGTGACGGGTACCCAAATCAAGCCACCCTTACCTTTTCATGTAATGAACTTAGATCCTAGCCTTAGGTTGTAGTACCATAATTAAAACCTTACATCTTAGCATTTTCATGAAATGTTTTCCTAATGCATATCATGCATCTATATTGTATAACAAAACATGCATTCATCTTAAGTCTAAGTCGAACCTTGAACCGAAGAAGGGTCAAACATTCTTATCTCTATTCAAACATCTCCCCTTTAAACACCTCACTCTAACCTCCATCCAAACACCTTTGCCCCCACAAACTTAAAACCATCACCCTAACCTTTAACCTTAAAGACCTCACCCTAGCCTTACCCCTTTACATTAGCCTTTAACCTAAACATCAATACCCTAACCCTAAACCTTACCCCTTAACCTAAACACCAATACCCTAACCCTAAACCTTACCCCTTTACGTTAGCCTTCAACCTAAACACCAATACCCTAACCCTAAAACCTTACCCCGTTACCTTAGCCTTTAACCTAAAACCTTATTTCCCTAGCCCTGACCTCAAACACCTTTAACCTTAAACATTGTTACCTTAACCTTACCCAAAATGTCTTTGCCCTAAATCATAACCTAAAAATATCTCTATCCTCCTCTTATCCATACCTTGCCAACCTAGCCACGAGACACCATCATCCAATATACTTAGCCAATTACCTTTAAAACCAATCCATTACCCCCAGATTGACAGATGCCTATAGCCTATACCCCAAATCATCAAGACACTACCTTAAGCCTAATACCTTTGGCCCAACACACTACCTTAAGCCCAATACCTTTGACTTAACACAATAACCTAAACCCAATGCCTTTAGCCTAATACACAACCCTAAGTCCAGTACCTTTGGTTCAACCTGATACCTTAAGCTTGAGACCTTGACCTATACAACCTTAGGGAATCCTCAAAAGCCCAAATGCAGTTAGCTCATAACATCAAGAGGAATCTTTTTCCTCAAAGTTTGCATGCCTATATTCCTATTTCTTTCCCAAGCACTTACCTTATGCTTTGACTTGGTTTTTTAAAATGTACCAATGGCAAACATGGAAGCTCTAACCAACCTACTTAAGAGGCAAGAAGAGAACTTTTAAGCTATCCTCATCTCTGCCCTAGATGCTTAACGAGTTAATTTCAATCAAGCTTTAGCTAGCCAACAATCTAGTTTCAATAATACCATAATCCATCTTACTTATGCTTTCACTAATGCTCTAAGTTTCCAATGCTAATTTATCATCAATGAAGTGAGAGGAATGCTGAACCAAGCTAAGCACATTAATGCTACACCTACCATTGACATGACTTATGATTTTACATCCTCAATCTCAAATACCAATGCTATTCTAGCCTCAGCCATGCCATCAGTCTTAGATACTAACCTTGCCTCTTCTTTGAATTCTCTTCAAAGCAAGGAAAACTCCACCTCTTTTGCTATCAAGAGACCTTTGGAACTTAACATCAATGCACTAGAGTAAATCCCCATAAAGAAGGGCTCAAACCACTCAAGTCATTCCATATCTCATTGGCAAAATTTCGTCATCCTTGAAAAGACTAAGCCTCTTTGGCAAAATTACAACCAAGTCAAAGCTTGCCAACCATCCAATGGGCATTGAAAATCTAATATAATAATGACAAAAGGGCAAACCCTCATCTATGAGCCTACGACCAAAACCCTTACCACTATACCTAAGCCAAAGCCGACCATCCAAAGCACCCTTATGGAAAAAAGCCCAAGATGATAAAGCCTTTTCACCATGAAGCCTAAACCTAGATTTCATCATGAAGCCCAAACCAAAAAGCCTTCACCATAAAGCCTAAGCCCAAAAAGCCTTTACCATGAAGTCCAAACCAAAAAGACTTCACCATGAAAACCACTCCCCAAAAGCCTTAACTATGAAGCCCAAAAGCCCTCACTATGAAGCCCAAACCAAGAAGCCTTCACTATGAAGCCTAAGCCTAGCTTTCACCATTCATAAAAGACCATAATCTCCTCCAAACCCAAATCTGACCAAACCTTTCCCAACTAATTTCCTAGCCTGACCTTTCCTCTAAGCTAGACCTAACCAAGCCTGCGGCAAAACTTGATCAAGTCTTCCAAATAAACTCCCAAAGGTTGCAACCTGACCAAGCCAAAGTCCCAGACCTGACTAAGCCTTCCATATGAACTTCTCTAAGGACAAGCCCCATAAGTTGACCTTCCCTAAACCTTCAAATCTAATCATCTCTAAAAACCTGACTTTCCTGATCCAACTCTCCAATTCATCCTCAAATCAAAGTCAAACCTATCTAAACTGAATAGCCCGATCTTTTCCAAGACCACACTTTGCTTCTGCCTTAGCCAAACTAATAGCCATTAACCAATCAATCTCATACCTGACATACCCATCTTCACCTCTAAACTAGCCAATCAACCAAAAACCAAATGACCAAACCATTTTCGTCTATCTAAAGTGGGGGCACATCCTTTCCAAATATTCACCTTTCTAAAATGGAGGCATCTTTCTCCCAAAGATCAACACTTTTATATCAGAACTGACCCTTCACAGGTTTAAGGTATCAGATCATTGCATAATTATCTAGCATTTTTGCATTTGAATAGGATCATGAATCAAGGCAAATTGTCAAAACTCTCAAAGAAAGACAAGATCAGCATCATCATTCCTACCATACAGGATCATCACTTCGTCGATTCCTACCAGACAGGGTTGTCTCCTTTCCTACTAGATAGGATCACCACTTTATCGATTCCTACCAAATAGGGTCATCTTCTTTCCTACTAGATAGGAATTGTTGTTTTCTTCTTAATGCTTCCAAATATACTGGGGGCATCCTCCTGCTGCTCCCAAATATATCAGGGGCATCCTCTTCAGAACCTTTTGCCGCTCCTAAATATATCGAGGGCATCCTCCTACTGCTCTCAAATATACCGGGGGCATCCTCCTGCCACTCCTAAATATACCGAGGGCATCCTCTTTAGAACTTCTTGCCGCTCCCAAATATACTGAGGGCATCCTCCTGTCACTCCTAAATATACTAGAGGCATCCTCTTCAGAACTTCTTGCCTCTCCCAAATATACTAAGGGCATCCTCTTTACACTTATCAAAACTTCCTACTGCTCCTAAACATACCAGGGGCATCCTCTTCATCCTCTTCACACTCATCAGAACTTCCTGCCGCTCCTAGATATACCAGGGGCATCCTCTTCATTCTAAAGTTCACACTTATCAAAACTTCCTGTCGCTCTTAAATATACCGGGGGTATCCTCTTCATCCTCTTCACACTTATCAGAACTTTTTGCCACTCCTAAATATACTGAGGGCATCCTCTTCATCCTCTTCACACTCACTATAACTTCCTGTCGCTACCAAATATACCGGGGGCATCCTCTTCATTCTAAAGTTCACACTCATCAAAACTTCCTACTACTCACAAATATACCAAGGGCATCCTCTTCATTCTAAAGTTCACACTCATCAAAATTACCTACCAGACAAGGACAATTCTAATGTGAGGCAACTATGAACCCTTAATTTTGTACCTTCCAGTATGTGTTTAAACTTTAGAAGCACTTAGGCTCAATGAATAAACTTTTAAAAGTCGAGAACTCTCAAAATTGGAAAATGAAAATATTTCTTTTTGACATTTGAACCCTTTCAAATCATCCTAGACTGAGTAACGAGTATCACGCAACTAGAATCATGTAAAACGGACGAGAAACGAGCAAGAACAAGCAAAAACGGGGGAAACGGGCGAAAGCGAGGCCTATTGCCGCAGAGCTCTGTGGCACTACCGCAAAGCCCCACTAAGGGTTGTGCGGCACTATCACACCTCTACAATGGCATAAAGGCCTCTGCGATAACTCCAGCAAAAATTTAATTTTTTATAATCCCACATCGAAATTTTGTGTTTTCTATGCTTCAAACCTCCTCCTATATATAGAGGGCCTCCCCACACTTCAAAACATCAACGGCTAGAGCATGAAAAGCAATAACTTCAAGCAAACCACTTTGTATTTGCCCCTTGCTTTGCAAAGTGATTTGGAGGGTTTCTCTTTGATTCCTGCCTGACTAGTTTAAGGCTTTTCGCCTGCCTATTCGAAGCAAGTCTTTTGCCTAAGGCTTGTGTCCGCCACCCATCTCCTAAGGCTAGCCGCTGCTTGCCATTCGAGGCTATCTGCAACCTACTAAGGCTAGCTGCTACCTACCATCCAAGGCTAGCCACTGCCCGCTATCCGAGGCTATCCACCGCCCATCACCTAAAGCTAGCTGCTGCCCACCGTCTAAGGTTATCCACCACCCGTCGAGGCTAGCCACCACCTGCCATCCAAAGCTAGCTGCTACCTGCCATCCAACGCTAGCCGCCACCTGTCATCCAAAGCCAGCCGCTGCCTGCTATCTGAGGTAAGCTTCTTTTCCCTTTCTATTTGGTTTAGAGTTCATTGCATCTTTTAGTTAGTTAATTAAATTGATTTATGTAGGTTGCTAGCTAATTAACTTGGTGGTAAATTAAGTTAATTAATTAACTCAACCCTCTTTTAATTAATTAATCAAAACATGATAAAGTGGCTAGGCTAAACTAACCCCTTCATAAGAAGGAAGAACTACGTGGGTTCTGATTCCTATTCAAAGGGATACGTAGGCATGCTTGGTGTAGGCATCGAATCCAATTAAAACTAACCAACTTTCCCCCCTATCATCTTCTTCACTTACTATTATTTTGTTTTCTGTTACTTTGTTATTAGGCTTAGTTTGGGGAATGTGTAACTTCCCTATAACCCATAAGAGCTAGAGGAGGTATCCCCAAAGTTTGGATTTCATTGTAATATTAACACTCTTTTATTTTGAATTCTAATTGTGTATAAATTTTATGGATTGAATGATCATGCATATTATAAACTGTTCATGTATTTTAGTTTGTTCATGAAATATATTTTAAGTCACTCTTGTATTAATTGGCCAAATTAATTTTATTAAAATAAATTGAAAATCTAATCCCCGAATCCTCTTTGGTTTCAAGGCTAGTAATCCTTTTTCAATTGAGTTATAATTGGAGTCAAATGGGTTTTTTCCTTATATTTTCTCAAATAAAAATAAATTAAGGTGGCGACTCCTAAAAATTATTTTCAAATCTATCAAAGATAAGCCTGAGGGCTTCCTCATAAGTTCTTTCCCAAATGAGCATTTTGATTCCCTTTAGTAGATCGGACCGGTGCTTGGGCGAGGCCACACAGAGGGCTAAAGCTGCTCAAATGATAAATAGGTCAATCAAGCAAGAACAAGTGGATATTGTTGTCAAGAATATACTCCTGATCTATCAAGCCCACTTGTTGACACAATACCTACCCACCTTTAGAGCTTTGGTTGCAACTGCATCAAAGGTTGAAGATTACATCCAAAATAAATCATTTCAAGCTAAATTTACCACCACCAACCAAAATAGTGATGAGGAAACTGAACTCAATTCGACCAACCTTAACTCAATCCCAAGTAGTGTGTTACGACAGAGTTGAAATTCAGCTAATCTAACCTATCTAAGATTGAATTCCAAGTCTAAGTCTAAATCTAAGTCTAAGTTTGTCATCCTATTTTCTTTTTTGTGTATTTTGTGTCTACCATGTTGGTATCTTTTTGCTATCTTGTAATAAAGTTTCTTTGTATAATAAAATATTTATATTTTTCTTTCATTATCTGTGCATTAATTATCTTCCTTGTTTAGTCCAATATGGATGAGCTTAGAAAAAAAAAGAGCAAAAAAAAAAAAGACAAAAAGAAGAAGAGAAAAAAGAGAGAAGAAGAAAAGAGAGAGAAATGAATAGTCAATTAAATCCACCATAGCTAACATAGGTTAGAATTTAAGTTGCCATCAATAATCACTTTGCCAACTCCTAACCAAAGAAGGTCAAGTGATCAAATAATTAAAGCATGAAAAGTAGATCAAATGGAATCACCCATTTTGCTTTGAGAAATCAAACAGTGCACCTCAACTGCAACAATAAAATAACTAGCTAGAAAGTTAATAGTACAAAAGGAGTATGTGAATGACTTAAAATAGTCATGTTCAAGGTTTAAAATTTTCACAAGTAGGCCCAGGTTACTACCATCTTTTAACATATAAAACAAAAAAGGATAGTCTAGATTAGTAATGCATTTTTCCCTAATCCTAGTTTGCTCATTTGGTTTTAAGGCTAACTCTACCCCTCTAGCCATTGTATATCTTGCAATGACTTCACTTGCCAACAATGACTTCTCTTATTAGTAATGACTTCTCTTGCCTCTTTAATATTGGCAAATGACATGCCAAGTATAAAGAAAGGCCTCCCATCATTTTCATGATAAATAACTCTTTCCCTAAGCACATGATATTCTATGTCACTTTTAGAATCATGATCATCTTCATTCTCCTCCTCACTGTCTTCATAATTGCTATCTTCACTATCATCACTGCATTCACTACTCTTAGCATCAAAAACACCTGCATTATTATGTGCTCCTACCCTTGCTACACATGTACCATATATCTCTGTTGCATTATGCCATCTACCCTCACTAATGCATCAACATCTAGCCTCCTAGTGCATTTGTACCTAGCCTACTGTGAACCCTTATTTTTGTACTCTCATGATGCAACTGTAGCTTGACGTCAACTAAGATTAGTGTGCTATGTAGAAACGATATAGTGTTCTCACTAGCCAGTTAGTGAGTAAAGGTCAAGGGCCATAGCCATAAAGAAAAATGGCTTTCAGACATAATACTATAAGGATACTTAATTTTCTAATATTGGTAGACATCACTATGAACTTGACCAGACACTCTGTACCAAACAGTATTTTCAAAACTAACCAGCTTTCTCCTGAATCTAACTACCAAATCATTTGATAATTAATTTCTGACCCACCAACACCAACCGGTAAATTTTCAAAATCTTGAAAGCCTCAAAATTGACCTAGAAGGCCCAAAAAATTCAAAAGCTAGACAATGCAAAGCTTTGGTGACACCACTAATCCTCTTAGTGGGTCTGCCAACCATGATGGTGATAGCCTCCTAAGGGATTGACATGCATGTTGGCAACCAGGCGGCTCAACGTGCATGCCAACCCATCTAGTGGCAACTGCTGGTGAGCTAGGCATCGCTACCTAGGGGCTTAGCAAGACTGCTAGTCTCACTAGCAGCTAGTCCCTTCTCCTATGTGCTGAATTTCCAAGTTTGCACTTTTTCAGCTTGAATTTTGTCCTTTGTGTCCTAGTCTTTTTTTTTTCTTTTCATACTTTCTTTTCTCAAAATACCCCTCCCTTAACTTTGCCTATAAATAACCCGTTCCATCCTTCATTCAAAACACCTTGAGTAGTTTTGGTTGTTATCTATTTTCTCTTGCTCTCTCTAATTAATTTTTTTTATACTCTCCTTGAGTAGCCCCTAAAATTATTTAATTTCTCCTTAATTTTAATTAATAATCACTTTAGGTTAATTAATCATTTTAATTAAGTAATCCACTTTATTAAAATTAATTAGTTAATTAATCACTTTGATTAATTAATTAATCCCCTTAGCTAATTAGGTAATACTCTCCTTGAGTAATTAATAAATCAATCAATTTAACACTCCTTAGATTATTCGCATCAAATCTACTCTCCTTAAGTAAGATTCACACTTTCCAACTCTGATAAGATGGAACTTCGGTCTAGAGAGAGCCCCGCTGTTCACAAACTCTAAAAGAGAAGGTATAACACTTTCTCTTTCCCAATTGACTAGATTTTTTGTTTTAAATAATACAAATTTGACTCTTAAGTTTAATTTGGCTTGAAAATCAATTTCATGAATAACAAATATAAAATGCAATAAAAATGTATGAACATGGGATTAAAGGATTATTTAAATGAATGAAATAATGGGATGCATTCTCTAGCCCTTATGAGTTTGAGGAAGACCACAAATTCTCTTATAGAAAATGAATTTTATATGGAAAATAAAGGGAAAAGGATTGAATGAGATTTATATTTGAGGCTTGGATTTTTAAATTCTAAACGTGCCTGTATACCCTATTGAATAAGAATAAAAACTCACATAGTTCATTCCATAGTTAAATGGAGGGTTTAGGAATTAATTGGATTAATTTGATTTAGTTTTGGGATTGTGTAGGTGACAGAAAGTGCTATACATTTTCTTTGGGTATGTGTGATGGGTAAAGGATCTTTCCAAACCAAAGTTCCATCTTATCAAAGTTAAAAAGCGTGAATCCTACTCAATGAGAGTAAATTCGATTCGAATAATCCAAGAAAGATTTAGTTAATGGGTTGGTTTAGTCAAAAAGAGTATTAACTAATTGGCTAGGTAGGTTAATTAACCAAAAGGATTAATTAATTAATTTGATTATATAAATGGATTAATTAATTAATTAATATAGTGTGATTAAGTGGACTAACAAATAATTAAAATGATTAATTAATTAATTAATATGAAGGGATTAACAAAAATTAATTAAAATTAAAGAGAAATTAATTAATTTTGGGGCTACTTAAAGAGAGTATAAAGAAAATAATTAAAGAGAAAGCAAATTGATAGCAACCAACACAAGCTCAAGGGGTAAAGAGAAAATAAAGAGAAATGGCATATTTATAAGAAAAATGAGGTTGGGCAATTTTGAAAGAGGAAATGTGAAAGTACCAAAAAGGTAGGGATGAATAAGAATCAAAACTTACATAGTTCATTCCATAGTCAAGTAGAGGGTTTAGGGATTAAGTGGATTAATTTGATTTAGTTTTGCAATTGTGTGGGTGAGAGAAAGTGCTATACCTTTTCTTTGGGCATGTGTGATGGGCAAAGGGTCTTTCTGAACCAAAGTTCCATATTATCAAAGTTAAAAAGTGTGAATCCTACTCAAGGAGAGTAAATTCAATTCAAATGATCCAAGAAAGATTTAGTTAATGGGTTGGTTTGGCTAGGTAGGTTAATTAACTAAAAGGATTAATTAATTAATTTTTTCCAACAATTTGATAGTCTTTTTTGGAAAAAAAGAAAAAAGGTCAATTTTGGGAGAATGCTATCTAATACAGAATGTTTCATCAAATTCAAAGTGATGCCTGCCAATGTCTGAAAATTAAGTATCCTTACAGTATTATACTTGAAAGCCTATTTCTCTGCGAGGTGCTACCCCCAGGACCATTGTACTGACTTTGTATAGCATACTAATCTTAATAGGTGTCAAACTTTGGCTGTATCATGAGGATGCAAAATTGAGGGTTCACACCATCATCTTAAGTCCAAATCCTTTGGCACTTCACTTATCTTAAGTCCAAAACATTTGGCCTACCATTACCTTAAACTAACCTTTTTCTCTTAAGCCCAAGGCATGTGGCATCTTACCTCTTTTAAGACTATGAAATTTGGCCACCACTACTTTAAGCCCAAAATCCTTTAGGCCTAAGACCCTAAAACCCAAACACCATTACTGTTACCCAAACACTACCCTAAAACCCAAACACTATTACCCTTACCTAAACACTCTAAGATACCAAACCTTCATTTCCAAACTTCAAGCCTAATTACCTTAACCCAAAACCTAATCTTTAAGCCCAAAACCTTTTGGCCCCCTAACCTAACACCTAATCCTTAAGCCCAATACCTTTGGCCCAATGAACACCTCTTATTCAAACACTTTTAAGGCTAAAGCATTTTACCAGTCCATTTTCCTTAAAATTTGCATACTTTCATCACTTTTTCATACACTTATCCTTCTTTTTTTCCTTTGAGGTACTAATGACGGATACCAAGAACGCCCTTCCCACCAACCTTCTTAAAAAGTAAAAGAAGAATTTTAAAGCCATTCTTAACTTTGCTCTTAGTACTCAACAAGCTAATTTCAATAAAGCTTTAGCTGCCTAAAAAACTAACTTTAACCAAGCCTTGACCGCTTTACAAGTCAGTTTCAACAAAGCATTAGCCCATCTCACCAAATCCCTAAGCTCCCAAAAGCAATGCATAGATTCAAACCCTTTAATCATACATCATGCTTCCTATGTTCATCTAACCAATATTGCATCTTCCCATTTTGCTAACCAAATGAAGTTAAATCCAATCAATTTAAGCTCCATAGCAACCCATCTTGATCCTACCAATACTGTAGGTCCTCATATGGTCAATTGACCCAACACTTCCCTTTTTCAACTAGCATTACATTGGGTCCTAACGCTACAACCATATCAACTTCTATTATTCACCTTACCCATGACAATAAGTGTCCAAAAGTGCCATACAACTAATCTTAAACATTCATACCAACCCAACCCTTATTATTGATTTGACTAATAATGGAAGAGTCCCTAAAAGTTTAATGCCGCTAAACACAAAAGTTGATCTTCCTCCTTTCTTGAATCCTTTTGGAGGAATAGGAACTTTTGTCCAACCAAACATCAAAGGACCCATTGAACTACCCTTGAAGCATAAAACCACTGTGCTTCAGCAACCTCACATGATTGGAAAAAAAAATTGCAATAATAGTAAATCTTGTCCTTTCACATCTATTTTCTCCACTAAACCAAAATGTAGAGATGTAGCTACCATCACTAGACAACAACCCTATAAAATTATAGAGAAGGAAGTTCAATGTTGGGGTATTTCCTTAAGTGCAATTTACAAGATGACCATTAAAGCCAAATTGGTTAAGCCTCAAGAGCCGAAAGGACCCTCTAGCCATCCATCCAAAAATTACAAACCTGATGAGTACTACAAGTACCACTAAAGAGTTGGGCACAAAATTGATATGTGTAAGAGTCTAAAGTATAAAATCCAATACCTCATTAATTATAGAGATATCCTTCCTCCAAACCAGTAACCAATGTGCCTATTGACCTTAAGGACATCATCAACTCCCATAATTTCAAAAGTTAATTGGGAACCTTACCAAATTCATCTAACCTACCCAATGACCAGCACTTTGAAGAAAACATTAGCCTAGCTAACAAGCCCTTATTGGAGTCCTATAATCAAGTTGAGTCTAATCAATCCTAAGTCCAAATTAGAGTCTATCAAGTCTTATGCTTCTTTTTTTTCTTTTAAGTCCTTAATTGCCCAAAGTCAGAGTCAAAATTTGTCATGTGTCTCTCTCTTTTTGGGTCTATAATCAACTAAAGTTAGAATATGCTAAGTCTTATTTTCATTTTGAGTTTGTAATTGACTTTCCTAGTTTGTCATTAAATTTTGATACTACTCCTAATGAAAAGTGTGAATTTTTCATTTTATATCCATGTGTCTTCTTCTTGAATCCAACTTGAATGATACACCAAAAAGAAAAAAACAAAATTACAAACTCAAAAGAAAATTTTGATAAAAGAGGACAAAGAATCAAAACACTTTGGCACCAAAAGACATGCATTACACAATAACATCATGCCAAGTTCAATTTTAGTTGGAGATTGAAGACTGAATAATTCTTAGAACTCAGTAGCAAAGCTATTGGTCACATCAAGGCAATCCTTCCTTAAGTTATACCATGCTGAGCCCGGCTAGCTATTTATTTAGGGCAATCAAGTTCAAAATTCTTAATCGAGCATGAGTACATAATAATGGATGTAGATCACTTCACAAAGTGGATTGAAGAAGGACTATGTCAAGTCTTGAATTCTAAAAAGGAAAATAGTCAATTTGCAAAAATGGGAAAATCTCGAATACTGCAAAGTAGATAAAATAGCTAATAAAGATACAATGCTCATTTTCACAAATATCACACTTTTATCCATACTCCAATAAGGACAATCCTTTAAATGAGTCAGAAATCCAATATGCCAAAATTATGCAATTGAGTAAGACAAAATGGGTAAAAAAGGTGTCATAATCAAGTTTGTTGCTCCTTTACAAATACATAAGAGATAATACTTGGTGAAGGTGCCACCCTAATTCTAAGAATCTAGATCAATTAAGAATAATTTCTCATCTTTTATTTCTATAATGTAATAGGAGCTATCAAAAATGATTCTCCCTAAGAAAGAAAAAGAGCAGAAACAATGTAAGGGATACATAGGCAGAGGATGCATTCTAAATCCTAATAAAAATATTTTTTTATCTTGTAAAGCATTATACCCTCATATTTTCTATACCAAAGGGGTTGCTTCAATTACATCCCCACTTGGTTCCTTTGCCTTTAAAAAATGATAAAAAAATATGAAGAAAGAAAAGAGGAAATGGCTTGCTAAGCTGAAAACTCGAAAGGGCAGCTTAGCCAAAAATTAGAGCAAGCTTGTCGAGTTGAAAACTGAAAAGGGAACATGGGAAGAAGTTAGAGCTAAAAAAAAAAAAAAGATGTGAGATTCAAATTGGATCTTGTTTTGGGTCATGTCAAAATTCATCTTTTGAGTCTATCAAGTCGATTTAAATAATTTATCCTCTTTCGTCTATTGCATAAGTAGTGAAATAATTCTATCCTCCTTAGAGTCATCTTTCTTTATGCCACCCTTTTTCTTTCCTTAATCATCAAAAGGAGGAAGAAAGTTTTCAAGTCAGATATAGAGTTGTCACAAATAAAAGTTGGCCTTACCTATCATTAAAAGCATGTCCTTTGAAGACATTCATATTCTTTTCAGTCAATCCATCAGGTCTTGTTAGAGGCATGATCTCTAAGTCATGTTTTCCTATCCAAGTGTTCGAGTCACGAAAAGACTAAAACCAAACATCTCTCCCTCATTCCTAAAAGTCCACCTCGGCCTCTAAGCCAATCCAACTAAACCCAAAAAGAAATCAATCCCAGGAATCTTCCTAGCCCATATAATACCTTTTTTCCTTTCCATGAATCATAGTAATAAAACCACAAAGCCTAAGCTCTTTGGTAGAACTATAACCAATTAAACCTTTCACAAAATCCACATCGCCCTAGCTATGTGTTGGAAGCCCACACCCCACCTTTGAATTCTAATTTTCTCAGCAAAATGAACACCATGCACACTTTCAAAAGCCCTAACTTTAAACACTAAGCCAAGGTAGAAAGCATACCTTCTATTTTTAAAATATCAGCTCTTTGATGAAGCCAAGCCACTCAAAGGATCCCACCATAGACCAAAATCAAATCATATCTCTATCACTACTTAAGGAAAGTGCAATCCCTAAAACCTAAGTCCTTTGGCACAACATAATTAATTGAACCCTCCAAACTTATCCAAGTCATTTCCCCTTATAACTAAAACCCTACCGTACCAAGACCAAAAGAAGTCCTCATAGAGTAGATGCACCAATTATTTCACCCTTGAAGTCCCTATGCCTCCATGAAACCTTAAATTGAATCTTTTGAAAAAATCAATCCTTAAAATACAAGCCATCTTTGAATTGTCCAAACAACCAAAACATCCATTCAAGCTAAAACACATTTACAAAATCTCATCAGGAGCAAAACTTAGTAATTTTTACTTTATTTCAAAGGAATCATTATGCCATATAAAGTGAGCCATAAATCCCTATCATCTATGGTAACCTATAAATCTCCTTATAGCCACAAGCTTCCAAAATTGAACCTAGAGTAAACCATCGACATCCCATTACCAAAATCAATCCTTCCTCTATGGTCTTGGAACTTGAAAAGTCACCTACCCACTAAATCCACCATAAACCAACTTGATTATCCCGTTGCCATGCCAAGCATTAACTTATGTAAAAATAATCGAATTGTTTGTCCCCCAAAAATGGGGCATCTTCCTACAATCACTATTTCATATAACTAATCATTGGTTTGGTGTATCTAGTTTGCATAAGCACCCTTCTACTTAGGGTTTGGATAATCCATCATGGCCATCACTCAAAAATATCACAAATTTATCAAACCTTCCTAAGATAGCCTTAAGAACCCACTAAAGAATCATTTTGCAACCTAGAGTCCACTTTGTTCCAAGATCACGTTTAAAAGTCTGCATCACATGCAAATTGCATTCATAACATGCACAAAGCAAACCTGAGATTCTACCATCTTGTATCTATAGTTCATTGATTACATGCATCATCATAATCATCCATAATGTAGAAATTAAATAAAATGTCTATTAATCTTAAAACTTATATATAAAAACATGCATCATCTATACACAGACATACATGCATGTACGATCATCTGTAGTCATAGCTATCATACATAAGCTAAGCTAATGGCCTCTCCTCCTTGAAGCTGACTGACATTTTTCCAAAACTGATTGATAACTTTTCGAAGCTAACTAATGCCTTCACGAAGCTTATTGAAATCCTTTTAAATCTGACACTTTTCAAAACTAATTAGTACCTCCTTAAAGTTGACTGACATGTTTCTAAATCTGACTGGCACCTTTCAGAATTATTACCCCCTCTTTAATGCTATGGTGGTTTATGTCAACTTTTTAGTGGTCCAAATACTCGGTTTATTAGATCATTCCCATTTTCAAACAATTCCAAGATAGCCTTCAAGATTTATGTCTTTCAATCAATAGATAACTTTTTAGACGACTTTTGCATAGAGCAAGGTCCCTTTTTTAGACAATCTTTACAAAAAGCAAGGTTCCTTCTTTAGATAACCTTTACACAAATGTCACAACCCACTTATTAAGCCATGATGGTCCTAGGGCATAAGGAGACATAAAGTCAACTAAACTCATAGAACCCTGTTTAACTTATAATTCTTGACCATTTATCTGTTGAACCTTATCCCAAGATTAGAACCTGATTACCTTTCCTTATTAGCTATTACTAGTTTATTATTTTACATATTACCAAATACTTACTAATACCATTTATGTACTCAACTCATAAAATTTTCAAATTTGTATTTCATGTCATTATCCAAATGTTCATTACTTAATACATTATTATAATAGTAATTACAATACAATTTACAATACATATTAACCCAATAACATTTTAGTACTAAACCTTTGATAACCAGGGAGCTCTAAAACAATGGTTCTCATCATCATATAATCAAGATTCACAACACTTGAAATTAGTAGAGCAACTTCCAAGCGGAAGAATAGGACTTCGAATTTACCTTGCTAACTCATCAACCTTACCTAAAAAATTTAAACAACTAAGGAATGAGACAAGACTCAGTGAGTACATAATAATACAATATGGGGTGAGTATGTGGATCCTTTCCAAGATGGGCTTATTATGACAATAGAGCAATGTTAATCATAATTATCATTATGAATCAATTTTTCATTTAAGATAGAAATAATACCTTTAGTAGAAATTATAATTTCTTAGAAGCAGAATGCTTCCCATACATATAAATTAAAAAGTGGCGGCCTAAGCCTTGCTCACTCATATGCATCACATTATGAAAGACTGATTAGGTCTTGCGTTTAGGCATTCTCCCCTAACAGAGTTCAGATACTCTCACCCTACCCACGAGCTCATAACGAGTGCATAAGATCTTATGTATTACCCCATATCATAAAGGTATTTCTGCTTATCAATAGGCATCAATAAAAAGGTTTATATAAAATTAACAATAAGGAATTCAATAGAGGATATGCCAATATAAGAATAATTTTCATCAAAGGTCACATTATGAAATCAATGTCGAAGGGCTCATAATGGCCAAATGTCATGAAGAATTATCATATCCAAATACAACATTCAATAGGCAATTCAAGTTCAACAAGAAATTGGGATATTCCAATAAGGATAGTTTGATCAATAATGGATATAGAATATGGCACATATCATATCATATTATTAATTACTCACCTTTGACTTCTTTGCTCCTATTTACACTTATCTTTGATGCTAGCAATGCTCCTCGTACTCTTGGACAATGTTCTTGTCCTTGTCTTTAGATTCTATACATTTGTATTTCAATTACACATTAATCACTTCCTTATTATAACATTAGTTTAAATTTAGCTTAATTTGTTTATTGTAGTACTAACTTATCACTTTTAAGATCAAGACACAATGTACATATACTTGTTACTGATTTTAATACTTTCCTTAATTGCTTTCAAAATAGCCAAATGTATTCACTTAAGAAAAGATAATTCCTTTCCTCCCAATTTCACATTTCAATTTCATATTGCTCAATTAGAATCAATTTAAACAATTTCCAATATTCAATGGAACTAATTCCACTTTCACCTTCGAATTCCATAAATGAACCTAGTTCATTAAATTTGAAGAAACTCATTTCTATCAATTGAATTTTGAAATTAACATTGTACAAATTATGTTACATGATTTTAAGCTTAATTCCCCCTTTAATTCCATGAATTCATATTCAGTTGTGAAAATCTCCAATTTTCCATAAACCCTAGAATTTAGGAAAAAACCATCAATTTCTTTATCAAACTTCAAATTGATTATGGATTAATCAAATTAATACTTAGACAATCAATTCTCATTAGAATCACTTTAATTCATAAACCTTGGTTTGTCCCACTTAGAGCAAGCTTAGGTAAAACTTATAATTAATTATCAAATCTTCAAATTTATCATAGATATATGAAATTGGCATGATAATGATCTTATATGATCAATCAAATATTAAAGTCAAGTATTTAGAATACTAGTTCCTCCTTTTAGCTAAGTTAATGTCATTAAGATTTTCAAGTCTTACATCAAGTTTCTATAGTTCTTTGACACTTCCAAATCATTTTCCTCCACCTAAAATAGCATTAGATACCTTCAAATGTATTTAAAACACTTTTTTGCCACTTTCTTATGTTGGCCAAAGTCTATATATAAAAAGAAAAGGAAGATTTTTATAACTATAATACCCAAATCATGCTTAGTACAATGAATAAAGAAGATGATTATAATTTCTTACCTTGGGTCACTTTAATTTTTGAGGTTCTTTGTTGATGTTGGTATGGAGACGATTTTTCTTTGGGTTGGTGTGAACTTTTGACTTAGAGATTGGCAAATGATGTTCATAACATAAATTTGTATGTGTGTGTGTGTGTGTGTCTATAAGGTTGAATGGTGAGGATTTGATCAAGCTTACTCCAATGGTTAGGATTTAATCATAATGAATGGCTATGATCTAATTCAATTGGATGGCTAGGATTTCATCTAATTTGGTGATAGTCGTCATATGGTGTTGAAATGCTAAAAATTTATCTACACTTTTATGTAGGAAGGATGGGAATTCAAGTTGTTTAAGGATTTGACTTAGTCAATTTTGGTGGCTTATTAGTCAAATTTTGTGGCTAGCTCTTCTAACATCAAATTGTCTCTTAGATAACAAATTCTAACGTTAGAGAATTTATGTTCATCCAACCATGGACCCAATAGGTTGGCCATCTAAGTGGGCTTGAACCTTTGGTGTTCAAAAGCCCATTAACAACCTCATATATGCATATTTCAAACTTTAGTAACTTGATAGATTTTTCATTCCTTTTCTTTCACTTTAGTATACATATTTCTATCTTTTAATATCTCCACGCACTCCAAAAATTGATAGATAAATCTTATTCACTCTATAGTGCACATTTTTTAACCCTTCAATAGCATTGTTCAAGTATGTAATGATGTAGACTCACTAGGTCAAACAAAGTTTGACTTCTATCGTACCATTGTAACTTTGATTGAAATCACTTCTCATATCACTATTATTATCTCCTAATGACTTAGGAGACGCTAATACCCATTCACTAGCACTTTGGACTCATATTTTAAATAAATAATTAACATAATCACATTAAGTCAAACTCAGTTTGACTTTCATTTTATCATAAAAGTGCTTATCAAAATTGATTACATTCTTTACTTATTGTCACAATGTTCATTAAAATTACTACTTATGGAATTCTTATGATTCATAATATGTTATAAAGGCCTTGAATGGTACAATAAATGAACATTGTAGTGTCACCATTACTAACTCTAATAGGTTAGGGAAACCTTGGGTATTACAACAAAGCAAGATCCCCTTTTTCATACAACCTTTGCACAAAGTGAGGTACCCTTTTTTCAAACAACCTTTGCACAGAGTGAGGTACCTTTTTTTTTTTAAACAACCCTTACACGGAGCAAGCTTTTCAGATAACCTTTGCATAAAGCAAGGTCCCCTTTTGAGTAACTATCAACCTATGCATATATAAAGGTAGATCTTCTCCAAGCAAATCAACTATCTTTCCCCTGACTATGCTTCCAATTTAAGTAGCTATCTTTCACCCAACCCTACACATGATAGCAATCCTTCACATAATTCTAACCGTGGTAACCAACTTTTACCTGATCCTAATTATGGTAACCATCTTTTCACCCAAACCTAACCATGATAATCAACTTTCACCCAATCTTATCATAGCCATCTGGGATCATCATTAATTCTAGAGCCAATCATGCAAAATCTCCCAAAGATACGGGTGGCATCTTCCTTTATCAATCAATTCACCTATAAATGTCTAGAAATGATCACCTAGGCATTCTTGGGGTTCCTTTCCCATCTCCCCTTATTTTGAATCAATCATATTCCCCACCCAAGAATATTTAAATTCTCACTTAAAAAGTCAATCAAATTCCCTTTTTCATCCTCATTCATCTTAAAGTCAACCACATCCTAAAAGTTCTAAACAGTGAAATCCCTTTGGTTCCTTTTTTCCACCCCTTTTATTTGAAATCTTTCACCTAGAAATGTCTAATCTAGATGTCCCTTTAGTTTTTTTCCCCATCTTTTTCATCTGAGTCAATCACATCCATCAATTCATCAAAAAATATCTGGCGACTAACTTAGATATCCATTTGATTTCTTTTTCTGCTTTCATTGATCAATCAATTTTCACTTATAAATGCTTGGAGATGAGCACATAGGCATCCCTGAGGTCCATTTCCCTAATTATTTATCAAAGTTAGTCATGTTTTCCACCCATAACATTTAGGAACAACTATTTAAATATCCCTATGATTCCTTTTACCATCTTCCTTTTTAACCATGTCTCTCATCCAAATATGTCTAAACAATGACCTAGAAATCACTTTGGTTCCTTATACCATCCCTTCTCTCAAGTTCATTATCATCAAAATTGCCTTGCAGATAAGACAATTCTAATGAGGGGCAACTGTGAACTCTTAATCATGTACTCTCGTAATGCGGCTGCAACTTGACACTTACTAAGATTAGTGTATTATGTAGAGTTAGTACAACAATCCCACTAATAGACAGGGGTCAAAGAAGCAACACCTTAAAGAAAAATGAACTTTCAGGCATAATACTATAAGGATACTTAATTTTTTGACACTAACCAGCATCACTCTGAACTTGACCAAACATTCTGTATCAGACAATATTTTCTCAAAACTGACTAGCTTTCTTTCGAATATGACTATCAAATTGTTTGACAATTAATTTTGGACCCACCAACACTAACTAATAAATTTTTGAAACCTTGAAAGCCCCAAAAATTGAGCCAAAGGCCAAAAAATTTAAAAGTCAGACCGTGCAAAGTCGATCATCAACCCTCTAAGTGTCTCTATTGGTCACATGATAGTAACTGCCAAAAGGACCAGCCTGTCCAACAACAGTCATCAGCAAGCTATGCATCACTGCCCAAGGGCCTAGTGAGGCTGCTAGTCCCATTAGCAACTAGTGCCCTCTCCTGCATGCTAAATTTCTAGGTCTGCCCTTTTTAAGCCTAAATTTTAGCCCCTTTTCCCCGGTTTATTTTGTTCTTTCACATTCTTTTTCCAAAGTACCCTTCCCTTATCTTTACCTATAAATACCCATTTCCATCCTTCATTCAAACACCTTGAGCATTTGTTGATTGTTATCCATTTTCTCTTTCTCTCTCTCTCTTTCTAATTAATTTCTTTATACTCTCCTTGAGTAGCCCCTAAAATTAATTAATTTCTCTTTCTTATCATAATATTATATGTTTTATGATAATATCGGATGTATATTCGTATCTCTATAGATAGAAATTCGTATAAGATAGTATTATATCTCTATCCCTATCTTTATAACTATTGACACCTATAAATAGGTGTTACAATCAATAAAGTTAGTCACATAAAAATTATTCTCTTTCTACTATTTACTTATCTATATTCTTTTCTCTCTATTTTATAACACGTTATTTTATTCTAATCTTTCTCTGCCTAGATCAACAATTTTCAACAAAATCATTTGCTTTTTGAAGTAAGCAAAAGATATTATTATTTGATGCTATTTAATTTTAATTAATTAAATACAGTTTACTACAGTTCCTGAACACTAGTATTATCTACAGTTCTTGAAAAATTAATTAAATAAATAAGATATAAATTCCTAAAAAATTAGTACCCTAAGTTCCTAAAGAATTAAGCATTCTGAATTCTTGAAAATTTGTTAAAGATCTGATATCCTATATTTCTAAAAAACTAAATAAATTATCTATAAATCTTTGGAAGACTGATTTAAATATGGTATTATTTTTTTTTATTAATGGTACGTATTTGTAGTGCTTGCGTCCAATCGTTTGTTGGGAAAATCTTGCATCATTTGGTGATGACAATGAATTCGATGGATAGAGAGTAGTCTGGAAATCTGATTGGATGGATGAAGCATTGAGTGAAGTAAAATTAAAATAATTGAAGTTTTGAGGAAATCAGAATAAGTATCCGATTTCATTGAAAAACAAAAACTTCAATTCATTGATGAACTTGAGCTTCCATATATCTAATCCCGAATTTAAGCTTTATGTATATTGGCTCCTTTGTGGTAATATCATAATGAGTTAAAACGTAAACAATGCTTTTGATCCCAAATCAGGTACGCGATTTGCTTTCCTTAATTATATTTTATTGTGGTTTTAAATTCAGATGTTACAATCGATATATTTTTATGACTTTAAAACCCTAAATATTATTTGAAACTATATTTTGAATGGTTGAATTTTATTTGTTAATAAATTTTGAGGGTAACGCAAATAATTTTAGTATCTTTTTAGATTCTTGACCATTATTTATATTTTTTTTTTTTTGCAAACATAAATATTCTTAGTTGATATTTATCGCAAATTACATTTGCTTTGCCCAACTAATTACTCTTTATGTTGAATATTTATTGCACTTAATTTTACTTAATAATAATGATTTATCTTGTGGAATTATAATTTGTGACTATGAATAAATAAATGTTTGTCATGAATTCTTATTAACATGTAAATTACCTATGATGCCTTGTGTTTGTTAGTTAATTAAATTAACAAGTAAATTGTTATGATACTTGACATACATATGAGTCTCTTGGATACTTGCACATATACAAAATGCATGTATGAGTACTATTTAATTGCTATAAAAGGGAATTTATTTTGCTTAAATTATTCGGTTGAGATATTTATGTTTAAATTTGGTCTTAAATTGAGATATACTCATTTATGTTTGGTAAATCATGATGGCATGTAGACTTTTATTGATTATTATTATGCATTGATTAGCAAGTGGTTTTTATCTTTTGAAATTGCAAAGTTAGTTATCATAGAACAATTTTTATGGTATAGTATGGTTGGAAATCTTAGATTTCTTATAATAGAAATAGTTTCATATGTTAATTTTTTTAATTCTCAACTATTTCGGAGCAGAATATTGTGGGTTTTTGTCATTCATTTTTTTCTTTTTCTGCTTTGAAGTTTGAATTGCACGTGTTGTATTGCAATTTTGTTTTGAATTTTTATGAATGATTCTACATTGACTCGAATAATTGAGTTAATGGGTATTTTTTTCATAGTTCATAATTTTGTTGGTTTTGAACATGGACTGTTTAGAAAAGAAATATATGTTAAGCCTAATTTTTCTCCACTATAGTTCTATTAAGTTATATATGTATGTAAAGACGTATTCTCTTAGTTATACAATTTCCTTATGTATGCAAATAGGCTATTATTTAGATGAATCATGTTTCTAACAAATATGTTTATTCTTTTTAAATATCAATCCATTGTTTATCTTTCATTAATAAAAGATAATATTATATTTTTTGGCTTATTAAAGCCAAGTGCGATACTATAATTAAATAAATAAATTTAATTGGAGCAATATTGATACTTGAGCCATTTGAGAGGTCAAGGTACTTAGTATTATTAGTCACTTTATTATTGATAACATGCATGCATTGTCACTTATCAAGATTTGAACGTTGGTGTCATACCATGCTTATATAGTTTTACTCAAATTGAATTTAAATTTTAGCTTGATGGTACAATAATGTTTCTAAATATGAATAATAGATCATATCACGTATTTGTTTTATTCATTCATTATTAAAGATCTTCGTGCTCTCTAGAAGAGTCATAAAAGATCAGTATGATCACCTGAAAGTTGTGATCCTACCACAAACTCAATATTAATGGTTAAATATGCACCTATAAGCTTTTAAGTTTGTTTCATAATATAATTCAATCATTTATAGAATCACTTCACAACTGAAATTGTGGTGATAAAGTTACAGATTATGATATGCTATAGAAGATATATAATACTTTTCATATATCTAACATGCTCCTGCATCAGCAATATAGAGAGCAAAAGTTTACAAAATATTCTAAACTTATTGCTTGTCTTCAAATGGCTGAAAAGAACAATGAATTGCTAATGAGAAATCATCAAGTTAGACCCACTAGTACAGCAGCAGTTCCTGAAGTGAATGTTGTAAATAACCAAAAGTCAAAACTCATTAATGAGGTACTTTTTAGTAGACCATAAAAACTCTAGAAGAGAAATAACCCACATAGAGGACACAACTTAGTTCAATATGTAAACTCCTTGAAGGAGTAATTAATTAAAATTTTGCATTTATTTTATTTGCTATTTTTATTATTTTGTTGGATTACATTGATAAGTTATTTTTCTATTATTTTGTATATTGTAATTCATAAATAATTTCATTATTATGTTATCGTCATTATACATGGAAAACATTTTCCATTGAACCTGCAGTTCAAGCGTTGAACTTATAGTTCAATAATCAAACTTTGAAGGTGCGGTATGATATGCGATTGTGCATGATGCTTTGCTTTGGATTCAAACATCTGCATTAATAGATATTCTCTCTTACAACTTGTATGTGGACATAAGTCTAATATTTTTTTTCTTATTTACAAGTTTTTGTTGTATATACCAATAGCACCATCTCAATGTGTGGGGAAAAAAGTCCAAAAAAGAAACTTATAATTTATCTTGATGAGTCACATTTCTTGATATTAGGGTGAGGAAAAGTACCTGCAGTGTTAAAAAATGTCAAGAAATTTCTTAAAAGGAAGACCCTTTAAATAATTTTGATCCACATATAAGTTAGAGTGAACTAGAAGTTCAGAAAATAACACAGTTGCAACAAATTGCAACTTTACCATCAAATGCATTTATAAAAGCTAAAAGAGTGACAAAGTCTCACATTATAGCAGCTTATACCCTACAAAGGTTGTGATTCTTGTTGAAAATCGAAAATCAATCAAGCTTGCATATGCCAGAAGCGTGAACAGTAAATTAAAACTAACAATAAAAATCAATGAAAAAGAAAAGTAGCATTGCTAATAAAATCTCCTGAAGAGATAGATCTCAGTCAAAAGAATTATAGCCAATGATAAGACACAAATTGAGATAACAAAACAATTAGATTTTCCAAATATGGCTCCTAGAGTTAATGATCAAATGAATGAAAAATTATAAGATCTCAATTAATTTTGTGACACAGAAGAAAAAATTGATATAAATTTATTTATCATCGATGTTGAATTTGCCTCAACAGTAGCTCTTATTGTCTCAAGAGATAATCTAGATCTAAAACCTATGAATATAACTAAATGTTAACATAGACATTATTGGTCATCATGGAAATAGGCAAATTCAATCCTAGCTAGACTCACCTTTTAAATTTAAGGAATTCAAACATGTTATGTTGACTTCCCAAAAATATAAATGGGTGTTTGTCCCAAAGTGTAATGAAAATAATGAGGTGGTAAGATGTAAAGTGAGGTTAGTTGCCAAAGTTTTTTATAGAGACTTGGTATTGACTATGAGAAAATTGATTCTCCTATTATGAATATGATCATATTTCATTATTTGATTAATATGGTAGTTAAAGAAAGGCTTGATATATGCCTTATGACAATAATATTTATACGAGAGTCAGAAAAGGACCAAAAATATTATAAATGAATGCACATTAAACATATGACATGTATTTCATCAAATCGCATAAATCCCTATATGGATTAAAGCAATATGGATGTATGTAGTATAATTGTTTAATTAAATCCTTACTGAAAGAAAGATATGTGAATAATATACTATTGTGAGACCTCGCTCAAATGCCCCTCCCTCGCTTGAGGGAAATTTGCCTTAAGGAAAGGCCGAGCGATTTTTAAGGAGGTTATTGAATGAGTTTCAGTACTCATGATTAGAATGGCTATCATTTAGAAAATTAATTTGTGATTTGAAAAATGATTTCAGAAGTCACCTTCCTAATTTATTTTTAAATGGAAAAATTAAGGAAAAACCCAATTTGTAACTCCAATTCAATTTTTTAATTAATTTACCCAAGGATAAAATCACTGGCCTCGAACTAAGTTGAGCTCAGGGACTAGGTTTTTAATTTTAAAAAATCTAAATTTAGTTCTTAAATTTAATTTGACTTAGAAAATTGATTTCATGAATTATATTTATAGAATAATAATAAAATTCATGAACATGGTATAATATAAAAGCATAATGTACGGGGGTTAATAAGACAATTAAAATAAACATTTACAAATTAAAGAGAGTGTTCTCTCTAATCCTTATGGATTTAGCAGAACTACATAATCACTCCTTAATTCCAATTAAGGTATTTACATTAATCAAAATTTGGGATGTCTTCACTAGCACTTATGGTATTCTAGGAAGACCACATATTTCCTTGCAAATATTATTTAGAAAGTAACTAATTACATTTTGAAAAATAAAAAATAAATTTAATTGAAAATTTGGATTTAAAGTTTGGATTTAAATTTCAAACATGCCTATATAACCTCTTGAATAGGGATCAAAGCCTATGTAGTTCATCCCACTATTAAGTAGAGGAATTTATAGATTGATTAAATTGATTTTGATTTGGAGGATGGATTGATAAAAAATACCTTGGCTTTTGGTGGTCGGGATAGAAGAAGCGTTTTGCTGGACCAAAGTTCTATTTTATCGAGATCATATGGTTAGATTAATTAAAAATGATTAGTCAGTGGATTAATTAATTAAAATAATTAATTAATTAATTAAAATAATCGGTGGATAAAAAAAAAGATTTTGACTTAATTTGATTTTAAAAAGCGAGATTAATTAATTAATTTTTGAGTGATTAAAAATATTTTGGTTAATTAAAAGGATTAATTAACTTGGTTTGGGTGAAGAAATTAATTAATTAAAATAATTAATTAATTAATTAATTAATCAATTAGAGAGTGGATAAAGGGAAAAGAAGAAAGAAAATTGATAGATTGCAATCAATATCAATTTTTGAGTGTAGAAAAATGAGAAATGGAGGGCCTATTTATAGGTAAATGGGATTGGAGGTAATTTAGGAAGTGAAAATGTGAAAAGAGAATGAGAGGCATGGCTAGAAATGATTGAAAATTAGGTTGTAAAGGGGTAATTTGGAAATTTAGGCACAGGAAGCAATACAATAGGCACATATCCGCGCAGAGATAGTCAAAGATAGCACAGATTGGGGTCACCGCATCAGAATGACGCGGTTCCCTATGGCGTGACATATGGCAGGGCTCAAGACAATTTTTAAGACTTTCATATCAGTTTTTAGGAGTTATAAAGTTTAAAAATTTTATCGGTCAGTATCAGTAGGCTCAAAATTAATTTTAGAATAGCTGAGCAGTCAGTCTAAAAAAAAATGTAATCAATTTTAGAAAAATACTGCATAGTGCAGAAGGTCAAGTCAAGGTGGGAAAAGCATCAAGATTTGCTAAAAATATTCTAGTCAATTCTAGTGAGTTTAGAATTAATTTTAGAGTGAGGGTTTATAACTGCTCCCTCATCAAAGCTATCTATCTATTAGACAGTTATGATGAGAGTGAACCAAGAATTTTGATAGGCCTGAGTTTGGAAAATGATTCCTATTGTAATAAGATGATTTTGGTAATTTTTAGAACTTGATTTGGCCATTTTTGGGGGACTAGTGAATTTTGAAGGTCATAATTTTTTTTTTTCTAATGTAAAAACTACATTTTGGTCAGGAAATAGGTGAATGAGGTGTCTATGGGTAGATAAAATCTCATGAGAACATTGGAACTTTTAGATTTAGATTCTGAGTTGAAATGAGCTAAGAAATGCATTTTTATGCAACAAAATAATTATATGGCACTTTTTACTATATGCTATTTTGTCCTTATCTTCCCTAAAATTCTATTAATACCCTCTCACTCTCAATATACACTCACACCTGCTCATTCTTTTCTCTCTTAAAACGTGAGCTCTGTCATTTTTTTTCTTTATTTTATTTTTTTACTCTTTTAACTTATCTCCCCTTTTTTTTCTATTTTTTTCTTTTTTTTAATAATAGTAGCAAGATATATTTTTTATTTTATTTATTTATTTTAATTATACTTACCTTCTTGCTTCTCATTGTGCTTGTTAGATTTAGTGTTCTCATAGTGATGACTTTAGGATCTTTCCGTAGATCTTCCTCCTCTAGCAATGCCGCTCCCTCTCCCTCGAGTGGATCACGTGGGTGCTCATACGAGACACCAAAGGAAAACCCCAACTCTTGGCTTCTCTTGCAAGATTCTGAGAGACATGCCTCTTACAGTGGTCATATGGCCGTTAGTATCTCACGATAATCCTTTTCAATTCTGTCTTTTTCTAGGAAATCTGAATTGATCGTGTGTTCTGTGTGTCATTTTCATTCATTTCATTTTCTTTTTCATTTGTTTCCCAAATAATTTTTGCATATATACATATATACTAGTCCCTTGCAAGCTTCAACCATTAATAATAGGGGGGAGGAGTAACCTGAAGGCAGTGATTAGGTCCATCCCTTAAGGAAGTGTGGCTAGAAATTTGTTGGAGCCTGCTTGTCAACTTGGTAAGGACGTCTGGTCATGTCAATATGAACCTGATCAAAGCCTTGGCTGAGAGATGGTGGGATACCACTAACATTTTCCATTTCGCATGTGAGGAGTTGATTTATACTCTACTTGACCTATACATGATTTCGGGGATCTAATTTGGGACCTGACCCTTGAGCATGTGCAATGATTGGAGGCAGACTTTCTCTCTTACTAAGACCCAGGCCCTGCTTGGCTTTGAATCTCCTAGGGATAGCATCGAGGTTAAGCGCACTATCCTAAATGACAACTTGAGGTTGATAGGGGCCACAAGAGATTTGATTTCTAACAAGGCCCTGGCTCGGCTATGTCTATTGGTGATAACTGGGTGCACCTTTGCACATAATATGAGAGATAATGTGGGGTGAGTTTGATTGGGGTGGCATTGTTCTAAGTGTCATTTACTAGGAGATAATTGACTTGTCTCAAGAGAACATTTTATTTATTGATGCGACTGTTATCTTTTGGGAGGTATATATCATGTGTTTCTGGGCATGTTCCTTTTCGCAATCTTGCAAATCACATTTTGAGGTTCTAACAACTCTGTGCTGTAGATTTGGGCCTATGAGTATATTTCATTCACTGCTCCTGGGCTGATCTTGCAATGGCTAAGTGACTTTCCAATGGAGAAAAAATGGGCAGAGTTGAATTGGGCTACCCTTTGCAATCACAGTGCCTTAACACTCTAGGCTTTCTTTGACCAGCTGATCGAGAGACAAATATCTCTCTTATCTTTCTTCTACTTTTGTCTTGCTCTAACTTGCTCATTAATTATTGTATTTGTTGGTTGCTATTGGTAGATCATGAGGCCCTTTAGAGAAAGGATGATACATGCCCCTTTTGCAGGCTCTACAGAGGCCCTTTCTTGTAAAAGACTACTATTGTGCTCTTCCTACTTTTGTTTGTACTACTTGGGTGAAAGGGTATATTTTCAGATGTTTGGGTCATAGTAGGTGCCCAATTATCCACTGTAGATATAAGGTACGGGATGTACCTCTTCCAACATCCTAATAAGCATTATTATGACTTCTATACCCACTTTTTAATGCAGGAGATTACATTATAAGGGTGCTCTTCTATTACACTTGCCATGACAAAGGAGACTCCTCAGCTGATGGTTTATAAAGCTCCTACTGTTGGCTCTTCTGGTGGTCCTATTCCTAATGATGATCACGGTGGCTCGAGCCACACTCCTGGGGTTTTGCCTTTAAAAGTAAAGTTTCATATGTGTGAACCCTCTATTTTGCACCCTCTTTATCCAAACGTAGCCTTAGCACTTACTGAGTTTAACATATTATGCAGAGCCATTACGGCAGTCCCGCTAGTTGGTTAACAGATGGGGGTTCGAGGGCAGCTCTCCCAAAAGAAAATTTTTTAGCTTTCAATTACATTGCTACCGGACATCCAAATTTCCTAAACTTCATACCAACTAATCTCTAAAAAAGAAAAGAAAAAAAAGCCACATCAGTTCCAGTGGCGCCGCCGACTATCTGGGCGGCATGTTGCAAGGCTCGGTGGCGTCGCCAGCCCCTCCAGTGGCACAGTCCCCACCATCCTTTTTACAGTTCTCAAAATACCTCTAATCTAATTTTTCAATTTTTTTCTAGATCTACCCTTTTGGTCTTTTCACTTTTCCACTTTCCAAACTATCCTCACCCACCTCCCTTCATTCTTCATTCCAACACATTTCTTGAATTAGTATTAATGGTTATCTACTAATTCCTCTCTTCTTCTCCCTCCAACTACTCTTTAATTAACTAATTAATTAATCTCTTTAATTAATTAATTTCTCACCCTAGCCAAGTTAATTAATCTTTTTAATTAACTAAAAATCCTCTTTTTAAATCAAAATTAATTACTCAATTAATTAATTAATTAATTAATCACTTTTTTTCTAAAATCAAATTAATCCTCTTTTTTAATCCATCTTTCATCCAAATTAATTAATTAATCCATCTATCCATCCATCCATTTCATGATATTAATTAGTTAATTAATCATTTTAATTAATTAATTAATCCCTCAAATCAATCTAATCACCCGGTCCCGATAAAATGGAATTTCGGTCTGGTCAAACTCTCTGCCCACCAAAAGCAAAAGTGTCAACCTTTTTTCTTCACTCTCAAAACACCCAAACTAAAATCAATCTGATCAACTCCTAAATCCCTACACTTAATCATAGAATGAACTACATGGATTTTGATCCCCATTCAATGGGGTACATATGCACGTTTGGAATCTAAATCCAAACCTCAAATCCAAATCCCAATCTCCTTTTCCCTTTTTAATTAATGTAATTTGTGAATGCTTCATTTTGATTTTCTCATTACACTCATACCATGCTTATGCATTATAATTTTCATATAATATTTGTCATTTATGAAATTATTTTTTAAGTCAAATTAAACTTAAGAGCCAAATTTAGATTATTTAAAACCAAAACCTAGTCCCCGAACTCAACCTGGTTCAAAGACTAGTGATTTTTATCCTTAGGTAAATTAATTAAAAATTAATGAATTAGAGTCAATTTGGATTTTTTCCTTAATGTTTTCCTAACTAAATAAAATTAAGGTGGCGAGTCCTAAAATCATTTTCAAAATCAACCACTTCGAACCTGAGGGTTCCATCGTGAGTCTAAATCCAAATGAACATCCCAGTTCCCTCTAGCAGATGGAGCCAGTGCTCGGGCGAGGCCTCACAATATGCTAGAGGAGATTTTCTATTATGACACTGAAGGTTCTATAAGGGTCTAGCAACTCTCCAATGTTGTCCATCCGGGTATATGACCTATCCCTAATGACATTGAGGTACGTCCTTACCCTCGAAAAATATCTACGGGTGAAGAGTCATTATGTTTTCTTGCACTTAGAAAGGATCTGAAGGATTTAATACTATCTCTTTTCATGCAAATACCTAGGGAGTACTCTCAACACAATTATCTCATCACCCATAGGATGGAGAATGCCCTTTTTGGAATGCTCACACGTGCTCATCTGTCAAAGTCACAAGAATAAGGTGAGGAGGCCGCTTCTTGAAGGCGACAGAGGGGAGGCCGATGACTACAGCTTTTTTGATGCCAATGTTGACTTTTTTCTATTTTCTTTATATTTCCCTAGATGACTATACCTCTACTCTTTTTGGGAGGTGGAATCAAGGGTCTCTATACAAAGCCCTTCTCTTCTTCATTAAGAAAGAGGAAATGCACTCTTTGAATGGTACTTGATTCATAGAGAATGAATCTTTTGGTTAGAAGTTATACAGACTTTATGCTTTGATATATGCATGTATGATCGATGCATGCCTATGTATGCATGATTTGCTATGTGACTCTTTTATTATCTTGTCTTGTGAATGCATGCTTTACGACATGAATGCATGTCACAAATGAAGTCAATGAATTTTTTTTACTCAACTATTGCCGAATTACGGCTCCATTCTAGTTTGGCAAGGTCCCAAAAGTGTTTCACTCTGAGTCTTTCATCCTAAAGAGGGAGGAAACAATTTATGCCTCAACTTTAGATTTCAGAATTGAGTCGTGGGAACCTGAGGCAAAGAAGAAAGGTCGAAGGAAGGGCTACATACAAGGCACAGCAATCGAGGTAAGATGAGAATCTCTATAGGCTCTATGTGGATCTATGCTTGCACATAGCAGTAATCATCTAGCATCGCTATATATCTGTGCAAAGAGGTCGCGAATCCACAGACCTCTCAAGCAACAAAGCTATTTTTCTACAAATTTTAGGCACTTTTTGATGTTAACAGCTTGAAGCCTATAGGGAAAAATCTAAAGGCAAATTTCTTTTGCCTAGTTTTTCACTTTTTTCTTACTCTTTTCACTTCATTTTCATATTCATGCAGCCATACCTCAGCCACTATATGCACATGTAGATGAAGAAACTTAACAAAGTGGATAAGATAAATTTGGGTAGGTATGGGATTGCAGCTATGGTGGATTTAAGAGGAGTTTTGGTGGATTGCGACTTCTTGAGAGCGTGTTTTTGATTTTAGGATCCAATAGCCTGGGTGTTTCGATTCAGCGTGGGTATAGAAGAGTTGTGCCGCCCATTTGAGGAGTTCTGTGCCATACTCGGCAATGACCCAGAGGCAGTTCTAGTAGTGTCGGAGTTTAGATTTGGGCACTATAGGATTTTTTAGGAGTTTTTAGCTTTGCCAGAGGACACAACCAATTAGATGGTGGTAGAGGGGTAAATGAATTAGATTGCAGTCTTTCTCACATCCCAACTTCAGAGACATGACAGTCCTAGAACATAGGGAGACATAAGATTACCCACACCCATAGAACCCACTCATACATATAGAAATACTGCCTAGGATTGTACCCAAACCTCGTACATTTACTAAAAAAGAAAAACCTTTTATAAAGAAAGAACCTTAAGTTGCAGAAGCTAAAAAAAATATACTTTAATATAATCCATAAGAGAATAATAGTAAGACTCCAAATAAAGTCACCAACATAACGTTCCACAAATAAAGTTCCCATAATAATTCTCAGAGCATCTAAGGGAATTTGACAAGGGAATTCCCAAGTAGAGTAGGTAGCTTGAGCGATCACCTTGCCTCCTCATAATGCTTACCTGGAACCACACAAGGAAAAAGGGGTGAGATAGATTATCTTAATGAGTAAACAATAAGATTTGAACAATAACACTTATCGATCATGGTTCTTAGTTTGTAAATTAACAAGGTTCACATATTTTGAACTTATAACTTGTAACACAGAGTGAAGGCTGTTGCCTTGTCCACTTGTAGCATAAATATAGAGTGAAAGTTGCTATCTTGTCCCCTCGTAACATAATTATAGAGTGAAGGTTGCCGCCTTGTCCACTCGTAACAAAAATATAGAGTGAAGGTTGCTGCCTTGCTCACTCATAACATAAAGGAGAGGTAATAGTAGCATTGAAGAATGCAATCACATGTAATATAATAACAATAAATGTTTAGCTTAATGAACATAAGATAAACAATAGTGTGGTTCCAGAAAGAAAATAAGGTAAGGTAACAATCACAAAAATTCTTTCTGATCATGGAATAAACAATAATAGTTTCAGACCAATTGTCCTTTGGCAACTTAAGCTTAATAAAGAATTCATATAATTATAGTTTAGGATGGAATGGAACTTAGGTTTCAAGAATCTCAAAGGTTCACATATCGTGATAACTCATACTTGTAACATGAACATAATGTTTACTCACCTTGTGGTTCCTTTGCTCCTAACACTTATAACCCTTGAACCTCTAATACTCCTCAAGCTCCAACATATAATTAATTAACTACTTAGTATTTATTTAACATCATGTTATCCTATCCCATACTACCCCATGCACATATAACATTCACATACACTCGGAGTTGCATTTAGAAGTGCACTCATCACTTGCACATAACATGTTGACTTTTGCAGTCCTGCATACTTTACCTTTATAGGCCCACATGTAATCACATTATAACTCATACTATGATTTTTCTAAAGTCAAACAAAATATTTCATGATCTCAAAATCAATATACTTAACACTTCCATATATATCAACTTAACAATAGCCCTTCACGTGTCATGCCTATCTCTTATGATCAATTCATACAATCAATCCCTTCATTAATTCAAGATCATTAATTCATTATTAACTCATCATAAAACCTATTTCCATATTGCTTAATCACATCCACATATTAATCACAACATAGGGTTAAGATACCCTAAGTATACCAAATTGCCTCTAAGCTTGCCTAAGGTCATTCCTTCAATCAACATGCCATTTAATCATTTATCATTCATATATATATTTCAATAATTATTAAAATACATTACATACAAAATTATAGTCATTGGGATTGAATCCCCAATATAGGCCGAATTGCTCAACCAAGAACAAACATGATTTTTTTTCTCACTTTTCGTTTATTATAGTAATATGCAAAAACATGGTTTGTACCAAGATTTTTCATGTAAACATAACAAAAATCATTTTAGAATATTAAATCATAGAAATTGGCACCCATTGGTATAACATATGTATGAAAATTCTAATTTTTGGTTTTAAGATGAAAAACCATGAGTTTTCTTATTTTCGGTATTTTCCGGTCATTACAATAATATGTAAACACGTTATTTAAACTATTATTTTTCATTCAATCATAATAAAAATCAGTTTAGAATACCAATACACACCAATTGGTCAGCCATAGACAATCCTCATACATGAAAATTCCAAGTTTATAGTTTAGAGTGAAAATTATGAGTTTTCTAGCTTTCCGCGCTTTCTGTTCATTACAGTAATATATAAACACATGATTTAAATCATTATTTTCCATCCAACCATAACAAAAATCAATTTAGAATTCCATCATACAAAAATCAGCGCCATACCCATATAAAATCATGAAATTTTCCAACTTTTAAGTTCTAGGATGAAAACCATGAATTTTCTTATTTTCCAAAAGTTTTCGATCATTATAGTAATATGCAGAAATATGATTTAATTCAATATTTTTCATCTAAACACATCAAAAATCCATTTAGAACACATACATGTAAAAATCCCACCTCCCTCCTCCCCCCCCACCCCCGATGAGTTTATACATGAAAATTTCAAATTTTGAGTTGTAGGATTCACTTTTGAAGGATTTAAGTAGAAAGGTTGGTGTTTTCAGTAGAGAAATTAATTTCTCTTTCAAAAATTCACCTAAACTAAATTAAATCAGTAAAAATTAGTAAATACTTAGTTCAAAATAATTTTCTCATGATTAGTTTCATAGAAATCAAATTATAAATTGAAATGAAAGAAAAATTTACGAATACAGTCAAAAAATCGCAAGGTTTGAAGGTATTTTGTGAATTTCGGTTGAGAGAATAATTTTGAAAGAATTTTTCTGCTAAAATAATCAAATAATAGAATGGTGGCTGTTGAAAGCAAGGGCTGGCTAAAATCCACTTTATATATTTAGGGTTTTAGGCAATTTCCAATATTACCCTTAATGAACTAGGTTAGAAGTGTTTTGGTATAGTGTGCTTTTAGAGATTTGGGCTTTTTATTTAATTTATAGGATGATTATAGATAATTAAAAATAAAATATTTTTCTTATTATTTTCATTAAAATTTCTCCCAAAACATTTATTTAAAAAAAATTTAAAAATACTCATAAAATTATTTTAAACTTAAAAATCGCTTTTTTACATGAAAATTCATTTTATATAAAATAAATTATTTCATGCTAATGCATTTTATATAAATAATTTATTTCACAATAATAACTCATATTAGGCACATTAAAATTAATTTAATATACTACAAACTCATAAATCACATCACACATGAGTTTTCATAAATGTACATATTTTGACATAATAGCTCTAAATTCAAGAAATCAATCATGAAACTCCTAGGGTGGGTGTGGGTTGTTATATTCTCCCCCCTTAAAAGAAATTTGTCATCGAATTTAAATACTTACTCATACATTCTTGAAAACTTAGGGATGCTTCTGTCACATTCCCTTCTCAGATTTCCAAGTACACTTATCCATTCTATGATTATGCTAGTGGATCTTAATCATAAGTATCTCCTTGATACACAAATTTCTCCCCATCTTTAGTTTGAAGTTTTACTTGTTTTTCTCTACAGTCAATACAAGCTCCATATTCATATAACCAATCATTCCTAAGATCACATTGGATTCTAGGACACCAAATTCTAACAACTCCACAGGAAGTTTCCATCCATCAATGTCTATCTCATAGTCCTTAAACATATACTTTAATTCCATCATTATTCCTAAAGGAGTTCACACTACTAAGGGTTCATTAATTAATTTCTTATTTCTACCAAGACTCTTAGCAAAATATGGACACACATACGAATGCGTAGCACTAAAATCAATCAATCTTTTTGCAGTAGAAATTTGAATATGAATAATACCTTCTTCTTTTAAATATATTATTCTTCCTTTCACTATACTTGATATTTACATAAGTGACAGAGAAATCCCTAGCATTCTTGTTGTTCCAGTCTATATGGTAGCATCTAAGTCACAATTTCCTTAATATACTTCAATTTCTTCATACCATATACTTATGTATATATAATCTAACTGATTTGTTTCATTCTCCTACTGATCATTACTAAATATCAATTCTCTTCTTATGGTATCAATTACAATTATCATTTAATAACTCCATATATTTCATATATCAAACCATTGTTACATGTAAGCATTTCATACCTCATAACATTATACCTATCAGTCATTAATCTAACTTGGATCAAAACCTAGTCCACTTCTCTTTCTAATCCACTTAACCCCAATATCAAAATGTCATACTTAGCATGCCTTTAGCATGAGCACCCATCATATAATATCACATCATAGGACACATATCACCTAACATGTATCACATATCATAGCATATATCATGTATCCTAATCACGTAACACATAACCTATAGCATAATGAGCTCTCCTATCATTTTTAAGAGTCAATCATCTCTTAGGTAAAAGAGGATCAAACCAAAGCCAAATAGCTAAGCAGTCATATAATATCATTCATATCATATAAGTCCTATGCCACTAGACTAACAGTTACCTACTACTAGAGGGAGTCTAAGTTGTGTCTCTTATTCTTGGCTCCTTGCTCTTAAGGTTGAGATGGTCTAGGTGGTGGAGGTTCCGATGTCACATTTTCCAAATTTCCCTTTTGTGGGCAGTCTTTCCGAAAGTAGCCCATCTAACCACATCTCAAACATATGCCAGAGACTTTCTAGCAAGCTCCAAGATGCTTCTTACCATACTGGACACAAGTGGGGAAACCTTGCTTTGGTTGACCATTACACTGTCCAGGTGTTAAAGTTGTTGGCAAAAGTTCCTTCATTGGACCTCCTCCTCCTCTACGATGGCCTCCATGTCCCTTATTCTCATACTTCCCTTTTCGCTCACATTCCACACGTTCAGCCCTCTCGGCCTGATATCTCTTTTCCATTATCTTGGCCTTATCTATCAGCTTAGCCAAGGTCAGGAACTCAGTCGCTACCAAGGATTTAAACAAGGGTGCAACTAGTCCTCTCAAGAAACAGTTAATACAGCTAGCTTTAGGAGGCACAATGTTGACGACAAACTTGCTAAGTCGATTAAACTCCTTAGCATAATCTGATACCAACATTCTATGTTTCTACTTTAGCTGCTCGAACTGCAATGCCCTACTTGCCTTTCGCCTTCAAGCAAGAATTGATCCATCAACTTCTACTTAAATTCTACCCAAGTAGGTGGGTTAGCTCCATGTAATCGCTTCTCAATATTTCTCTCATACCAATACCATGCCTCCTTCTTGAGTTGGAGTCCTACCAACTCAATTATCCGAGCATTTGAACATAACAATCGATGGACTAGCTTGTCCATCTCATACAAGAACTCATGAGGGTCATCACCCTCCTCACCGCAGAAGGTAAGTGGTTGTAGCTTACTGAACTCTAAGATGATCATCCCTTCATCAGGTAGCTGCTCCCTTTCCCTCCGTGCAAATACCACTATAGTAGGAGGCAAAACTCCATTCCCTTCTTCTGTCAGCGACACTTCTTACCACACTACTAACTTCGACATAGAGGAGGGTTATAGCTAGCAATTTAGATGTTACTGCCACATAGAGAAGAGTTTTAGGCATAACTATGAGAAGCAGTTCTGGACTTACTGGGACCCAGTGTGACTGCAAGGAGCAATTTTGGTACTGCGAGTGCCCTGATTGCTGACATTAGGAAGAAGGACACAGAGACTAGGATCAAAGGTGTGAAAATTGAGGAGATTATGGCAAGGTTTGACTCTAAAGGAGATGTTCATCTTAGAAGAAGGATGAGGAGAATTGCTTAGATAGTGACAACTGTCTATTTATTTTCTTTTTGGTAGTTGTTAGGACATTAGCTACAGGCTTCTATTTTGTACATGCCTGTAAGTTAACATGACCACAAGATAAGCTATAAGCATAAATAGAGGCTATCCTTTTTTTGTGATGATGGATTATATGCTCTTGTAAAATCTAATCATCATTATATGAGATATCTTTACTTTTGCTCTAATTTTTGCCTAAGCTGTTCTTTCGGGTTTTCAACTTAATAAGCATTTTCTTTTCTTTATTTTATTTTTTTGTTTAGATAAAAGAACCAAATGAATAATGCATTAGGTACAAAAGAGATGAAATTGTGATACGAATAAAATATTTTTACTTTATGCTTTGGACCGACCCTAGTCGAGCTGCCTATTTATCCCTTAGAGTTATCATTTTTTTCACTTTTCAAGGAAAATTAGGCCTATGTAGTTCTGATTACATTAGTTTGAACAAAAAAATAAATAGAAGAATGTAGATATCATCCTTAGATAAAATATCTTTTCAGCTAGTCCAAATTATAGGGATTGGAGAACTTATTTTCGTCCAAGTCTATGAGAATGGCGCCTCTGCCAGATAAAATCTTCTTGAGCACATACGGTCCAGCCTAGTTTAGTCTAAACTTTTCTCTTTGGTTATGAACTGGGGCCCGAATCTCTTTCATAACTAGATTCCCTTCTTTCAAACCCTTATCCTTTACCTTCTTATTAAAATGTCTAGCTAGCCTCTGTTGGTAGCCCTGGATCTTATACAAGGCATCCATTCTCATCTCATCAATAACATTCAACTGCTCATGATATCTTTTGATCCAGTCTGCCTCACTCAAATGGCTTTCTCTCATTACCCTAGCATATTGAATTTGCATCTTGATAAGAAGGATAGCCTCCATTTCATAGACCAAGGCATATAGGGTTGCCCCTGTCATAGTACGAATGATGGTTTTGTAACCCCATAAGGCGATAGGCAGTTGTTCATGCCAATCCCTGTGTTTTTCAATAACTTTTTGCAAAATAGTCTTAATCATCTTATTGACAGCTTCAACTGCTCCATTAGTCTGTGGTCGATAAGGAGAGGAATAATGATATTGAATCCCTTTTGTCTGAAGTAGGCAAATGACCTCTTTTTAAAAGTAAGAGCCATTATCCATGATAGTTTGGATGAAGTATGCCACCTTCTTTGCTTTTAAGACCTAATATGGAGTTGCCTCAATCCACTTTGTAAAGTAGTCTATAGCCATCAAAATGTACTCATGCCCACTAGAGGACTTCTGAGATATTCTTCCAATGACATCAATGCCCCAAGTAGCAAAAGCCCATAATGTTGCTATGGGATTCAAAGGAACAAGGGGCCAATGTTGGAGCTTGGCAAAGATTTAACATTTATGACATTTTTATACATACTTTATGTAGTCCTCATTCATGGTTAGTCAAAATAGCCCAAATTCACTCTCTTTCACACCAAAGCCATACCATTCATGTGTGGGCCTTTCTCTCCACCATGGACTCACTCCATAATTTTTTGGGCTTCTTCTTTAGTCACATATCATAAATGAATATTATTCCAGGCTCTCTTATATAGCACATCATCATTGGGTGTAAAACCAGTAGATAGCCACCTTAGGGTTCTCTAATCTGCTTTCGAGACACCTTCTAAATACTTGCCATTCATACACGCAGTGTAATATCTAGGCTACCCCTTTACTTCAATGACAATAGGCCTATGTATCTCATTATCACTAATGTCTATCATTGAGGCTAAAGTGGCCAGAGCATCAACAAATTGTTTCTTTGCTCTTGACAAGTAGTGAAAAGAGAGTTCATGAAAATTCTTAACTAAATCATTTAAGCGTTGATGATAAGGAACCAAATGATCTTCTCTAATCTTTCACTTACCAAGAGCTTAAGAAACAATGAGGATAGAGTCCAAGTAATCTATTCTCATGTTAATAGCCACCCTTAGACCAGTTATACGTGCTTCATATTCTACTTCATAGTTGGTTACCTCAAAGGCCAACTTGATTGTTATAGCCAGATGATCCCCTTTAGGAGTAACTAGAAGTATGCTAACTTCGTAGCCTTTATTATTAGAGGCAATGTCAAAGAATAACTTCTATACTTTATGGTCTATGATCAAGATTTCCTCATCTGGGAACTCAAGCTTAAATAATTCACCTTCCACAGGGGCAGCAGTCAATTGGTTAGCAATTATGCTTCCTTTAATTGCTTTTCTCAAGATGTACTTTAGGTCAAATACTATGAGAACTACCATCCATTATGCCATTTTGTTGTTAAGAACCAACCTCTCTATAAGGAAATTCAAGGGGCTCCTATCAGCTAACACATAGGTTATATATGAGCATAGGTAGTGCTAGAGCTTATGGCATACCCAAACCAAGGCTAGGCATAATTGCTCAATTTGGTTATACGTAAACTCATAAGCCAGCATACATTTACTTAAATAGTAAATGGCATTCTCTTTGTATGAGCCTAGAGCATTTTGGGCAAGTATCGCACCTATAGCTTCTGAAGTTACTGATAAATAGAGCAACAATGGTTGACCTGGCTTTTGGGGTTGCAGTGTTGGTGGGTTTAGGAAGTATTGCTTGATTCTATCAAAGGCTTCTTGGCATTCTTCATTCCACTACTTAGAGGCTCTTTTCTTTAGTAGCTTGAAAATCGGTCCATAAGTATCTGCCAATTGTGCAATGAAACGACTAATATACTATAAGCAACCTAGGAAACCTCTAATCTCCTTTTCAATTTTGGGAGGGAGCATTTCTATAACTACCTTTGACTTAACTAAATCCACTTTTATACCTCATTGGCTGATGAAATGCCCTAAAAATACACCTTAAGAGGCACTAAAAAGGCATTTAGCTGGGTTCAACTTGAGATTATATTATTTGAGCCTAGTGAAGAATCGGTCAAGGACTTTGAAATGGCCCTTAGGAGTTTTAGACTTTATAACCATATCATCCACATATATCTCAACATCATGTTGTGGAATATAGTAGTGGTCATTCTCTAATAAGTTGCCCTGGCATTCTTCAAACCAAAAGGCATTACTTGATAACAGTAGGTGCCCCCTCTATCATAAAGGATGTTTTTTCCTTATCAGGAGCATAGACTTGGATCTAGTTGTAGCCCGCATAGAAGTTGGTCAAGGAGATCACTGATACACTAGCCATACGGTCCACAAACAAATCAATATGAGGCAAAGGGAAATTATCCTTTGGGTAGGCCTTGTTGAGGTCTTTGTAGTCAACACACATTTGAAATTTTCCATCCTTTTTGGGAATAGGCACTGTGTTGGCCTACCATAAAGGGTAAGTAATGGGCTCAATGAAGCCATTATCTAGCAATTTGGATATTTCCTCAATCTTCAAATATCATTTTGTCTTTATTCTTCTCAGTTTCTACTTTACAAGCTTCACATGTTTGCAAGTCAAGATCTTATGAACTATTATGCTCTGATATATCCTTACCATATCTTTAGACTCCCATGCGAAATAGTCTAAGAACTCATGAACTTTTTCAACCAATGCCTATGTGTTAAAATATGCAGATGCAATGTATGTAATTTTGGGATTTTCCTCGATAACATAGTTGATTGGTTCTTTGCCTTTTTAATTTTTTATTTCTTTTTTATTTTCTTTTTAGATTTCTCATTTAATCATGAGTCAAAGGAAGTAAAGCATAAAAAGTTAGGAAAGTAAGCAGAAAACTTGTTCTTTTTATTGAAGATAAAGGTCCCATCATCATATGTTACATCAGCTTGAAAGGATAAACCTAGGAGATGGGTTACAGAATCTAACAGGAAAGACTAAATAGACTCAGACTTAGACTCAGAGAAATCTAACTCTGACTCAAAAAACTCATATTCAAAGGACTCAGATGAGGGCATAATAGGGCCAGTGCTCTTCTTCAAATACCAATTATTTAGCAGTGCTTAAGATGGTTGAATGAGCTTGGTGGGGTTAAGTTCTTACTAGTTGGTGATCATGTGGATGATCTAAAAAAGAGACTGCTCCATGCTTGCTTCCTAATCCTCCTCCAATTGATAGATGAGCTTGCACTCTTCTAGATTGAGCCTAATATCAAAGAAAATTTCAAAAATAGGGATTAGCTTTTTAGAAATAAGACAAAATCATAATTTAGGAAAGCCACAATAAGGAAAATCTTCTCCCTTTTTCGTGAAATAGCCATTAAGAGTTTTGAAGTAAGAGTGTATAGGCCAGTCATAAGTCTTACCTTGCCTTTTGGCCTTAGCTCTTAGTTTAGCCCTTTCCTCTAATTTTGTAATATCTTCTAGTTTGGGCACATAGCTAAGACTAAAAGTAAAAGCGGCAATGGGGTACTCAGGAAATTGGGCAATCCTTTGCTGGTTTCTTCTAAGCCCCAAACCTAGAAATTAATCCATTTTCTTCATTATGTTAGCTATTGCCATATTACTATATTGATTAAAGCCAAAAGGAACAAACTCTTTACCTTCCCCTTGAATGAATTGGATAGTATCAAATGAAAAGCCAGATAGAGGAATGGCAGAGGGTTTGGGCTTGATTTGCAAGATTGGTATAGAGTTTGGAATGTCACTCTTCCCATGTACATCAGCTCAGATGGTTATGATATTTGTACTAAGGGAAAATTTCAACTTCTAATGCAATGAGGAAGGGACTACTTTTACTTTGTGAATCCACGGCCTACCGAGTAGGAGAATGAAATAGGCAGGGACATCAATCACTTAAAATATGATTGGCATTGTCATTAGTCCAATTATGATATCAAGTTTTGCTACACCCGAGACTTCCCTCTTAGTGTTGTCAAATGCTCTCACCACTTGGTCTAATGGGATGAAATCTAAAGCCTATAATCCTAGGCAGCTAGCCACCGTCAGTGGGCATACGTTTAGAGTAGATCCATTATCTACTAACACCATAGGTACATTTTTGCCTCGGGTCATTACCGTGATGTAAAGAGTATGGTTATAGCTTTCCTCTCCATTAGAAATGTCATGATCACCAAAAGAAATGATCATGGATTTAGTGGTGCTATTTAAAGATGCTATGAGGGTTTCGGGCAAGATGTCAATAAGAGTCTGACATTAGTTCAAAGCCTTGTAAAGAGCTTAGTGATGAGGGTAAAAGGACTAGATGAGGCTCCATATTGATATGTTTGCTTGGGTTTTCTTCAATTATTTAAGAATAAGATCCTCCTCAAGCTCATTATGGGGCTTTAATTTTTCAACGGGAGGAAGGATAGCATGATTTACTAGGTTTGGACCTTTGGGCAAGGTAGGTTGTTTAGGTGTTGGAAGAACTCTCCCACTCTGGGTGATTGCATCGACTTTGGTGATGAAGTCATTCAAGTCAAGTACACAACAATAATCCGAAGTAGGGCAGATGAGAGAGAGAGGATCAAATCCCAATTCATCATAAAAGACAAAGTTGAGATTTGCTTGGTAGTTAGACAGAGGGTTTAATTGGGTTTAGCTCTTGAAGCAATGATATCTCCACTATCTATTAGGTCTTGGATTTAATGCCTTAGAGCTACAAGCATCAGTTTTATGCCCAAGTCATTGGTGATAGTCACATTGCTTGTTAACATTATAGTTTCTAGGCAAAGGATTAGGAGGTGCCCTCAGCTATAAGAGTTTACAAGATGGCTTTCTAAGGCCTTCTTATAGACAATGCTCAAAGGCATTCCCAATTCAAAGAAACTTCTTCTTTCCAACCTCATAGATTAGTGGTAGGAAACAGCATGGACTTCTCCTCCCTTTTGGGTAGAGTGAGTGGTATTAAAGATGAAGTAAGTGTTCTTGCGATATCTTAAAGTTAAGGATACATCTTTGATTTAACCAAATTGAATCAAATCCTTAATTTTGGAAGTTGTGGTGATGAGGGCTTTAAAGTCCAGGAGATACTAGGTTTACAAGTGAATTTGGTATTGAGGGAGGAGATTGGTGAATGTTGTCGCCTGCAACCAAATTAATTCTATCTTTCCAAAATAAAAATATGTAGTTAATGGTAAGAAAGAGTCGATCTCATGAGGAGTTTGAGTTATGGCAAAGTAAATCACAGCAATGGGATAAAAGGGGGGTTTGAATGATAAGTTAATGAAATAAAATAGAATGAACTAAACAAGTATTTATATAGAGGAATCAATAGAAAACTGACCTTGGTCTTCCAGACTTTCCACCAATGGAATTCGTTTGATCATTGACACATAAGGTTTGGTAAAATTCCTTTCAAATATTTGTTGTGATAGAAATCTATCTATTTTTCCTTATGTTTATTTAAGTAAAAACATGTATTTTACTCAAACCTTAACAATTGATAACCTTAAGTACGATGAAAGATTTAACCAAAGATTAGCATTAAGAATTAGAAAAACTAACAAACAGAACCAAGTAACACACGGTGCTACCTGTAATTGAGATGAATGTTCTTTCAAAAACTCAAGTTTCTTACGAAGTAAACTTTAAATTCTTGTTGCTACTAGTAATTAAAGAGGTTGCACTTTTACATATGCTAACATTTAATCTAGCAAATAACCATTTCAATTCCTAAGCTAATGTGCACCTTAGAAAGAAATAAAAATCAGTTATAGAAATAATCACAAAAGGACATTCAATACTTGGAAAAGAAATTACTATCATTAAAAACAAGAAATCTCACAAACAAAATTCATATTGGCTTCAAGTGCTTTAGCTAAGATAAAGAAATTTAGCCACTAAAGGCCATGAATACTAAATTGCTATAAAAGAAGGAAAAGAAAATAAAACTCTGATATTTTTCCTAAGAATAACTGATGATTTCTATCTCTGACCTTCTCCCTATTTATAATATTTCTTCCCTAATCTGCTCTACAAAGTATTCTCAAAAATCAGCTAACAGCCCTTATTTTTCAAAATACAATCAAATCTTTTTATCCTATTTCAAAATATTTGAATTCAAATACTAGCAGTTGCATATTTCCCTTGAATGTGCCCACACCTTAGCAAAAACTTCCACTTGCACGTGCCCACGCCTTAGTAAAACCGATTCTTCTGGCAACAGTTACGTGATTCTCCATATTTTGTGTTAAATCTTGACTTTTCTATTTTCATAGCACCTAACAAGAAAAAGATAGTAAATGCATTAAGTTACCATGTTATTTACAATAGTAAAAAGGAATTAAAACTGAAAATAATAGCATTATAAAGTCTTATCAGAGATTCTTCATGATAATGTCAATTTTCTCTTCCTCGGATGGATGGTTTACCATTTGGGCTACTTTTGCCCTCCACCTTGTATGGAACAAATGAAAGACTCTTTTTGACCTTGCTTAATGGTTTCCAAGTCTTGATGGGTAACTTCTACTTCAATGTTATAGTGATATTGCTTAACAAAAGTATTGTAGATGTCATTCCATGTTTTTTTATGGTTCTAGTCGAGATTTAAGAGCCATTTGACGACAACCCTAGTTAAAGATTGTTGGAATGATTGAGCAAGGAGCTCATCATCCACATCAAATAATCTCATTGCACCTATATATATCTTAAGGTGGGTCATTAGGCAAGTTGTGCTATTGAATTTGTCTATTACAAGCATCTTAAACTTAGGTGGAACTCTAGCATTTGGGAAGAGAGCAAGAGAATCATCATCTATCATGTCTTCATTCTTTTTTATATTTTTGATGGATTGTTCTATGGTTTCAAACTTCTCCATTAATTTCTTAACTTCAAGGAAGCTAGAGAAATCCCCACTCTGAAAAGAATTCATAATGGGAGTGGGAGCAGTAGCATTCATATCTAGTGGATGAGAGGTAGGGGTCTCAAGAGCTTTCCCTCTATCGGTGAGATCGATAATGGAATGAGTAAAAGTGGGGGCATGGTTGGTTCCAGCTTTAGTGAAACAAGTTAAGCAGTGGGAGGAGAAATGGTGGCATTGGTCATTTCCTTAATCTCATTAATGATGGATTAGCGTTGGAAATTGAAAGCATTCATGAATGTGGTAGACTGGGCATTAAGAGCATTGATGAAAGTGTCAGCTTAGGTCTTAAGGGCAGTGGTGAATGCAGTTTGGAAAGTCTCCTCTTGTTTCTTAAGGACGTTGGTAAAAAAGGTGCTCATCGCGTCTTAGTCGAAAGAGTTGGAGGTGTTGGCCATTGGTACCTTAAAAATAGAAAACAAGCAGAAAAATGGGTAAGAATATATAATTATGAAGAAAAAAGAGGTGTCACACCCCACTCTCAAAATGTGACGATCCTAGGGCATGGATAACCATAAGGGCACCAATAACCCGTAGAACCCATACCTATAATGAAACTCAATATGATATCAGTAACAAATACATTAGCCCAAGATCACAACCTGTATACCAATCACACTTTCCATACTAGATTCATCATTAATTCTCATACTCATGGTCAATCTCAGTTTACCATTTAATTTACACATTAATATAACACTTGTCAAATGCTTTTGATCATATCAAATTTATACTATCTTATAGACATAAAGCATCTAAAGACATTTAAATCTATTTATAAATACAAAAAATTATAAGAATCAAACTATTACTTTGACTTAGAAATCCTCAAGGAAGAAATGATGGCTTGAGGAATCAACTTACCACTATCCACTAGACTCTTGAGAACACTCAATCTTCACCTACAAGAACTGGTGAGTGGAGGGGGTGAGCTTCAGGGAAAGCTCAGTGAGCAAGAATACAATCAACTTTTGGAAAAATTTAAAATATAATTCATTGATCATATTTTATAATTCATGAAATCTAAATTTTTAAATTTATTTATTTACTTTGAGCTATTCCCATTTTTTAAGAAAATTATACAAGTAAATCTTTATTTCCAACTCTGCACATTTTCAAAATCTTTTGAATCATAGCATTTTGATTATTTCAATAGATCATATGAGATGTACTTTTGGAATAATCAAAGATACTTTACTTTTTGTAGTAAATAGATTTTAGTATATATAGTTCATATATGAATTCAATCAGTAACCAATAATTCTTATCTTCATTAAAAGGTAATAATCTTTGGTAAAGGTAGAACATGTTTAAAGAGTTTTCAACACTGGCGATATATAAATAAGTGTTTAAATTCATAAGGTTTTGGAAATTTCAAACTTTATTATATATGTTCACATATTGAAATTTCATATTCTTTAGAAGTTAGACAACTTTATACAACATATGTTTAGTTTAAATATATAAATACCAACATTGAAATCTATTTATTACATATATATAATTCTTTAAAAATTTCATAATTCATTATAAGAGATTTAAAATAATAACTCATTATATAAATCTTCAAAATTCAAAATTCATATATGATAAGAACATTAAATTTTTAGACGACTATATATATATATATATATATATATATATATATATATATATATATATATATAATTGTCTTATCATATCAGTATACATATTTTTGAAAACATTTTATATTTAATTAGCTATAAAATCAATAATGTAACATTTTTAATATCTCAAGGGAAATATATATAATTATATTTAAATCTTGTAATATTCAAAATACAACTTTATAAAAAACCATATAACTATATGATTTTCAAATATTCAAGTAAAATTAATATACATACATGTAAAAGAAATTTCTATAGATTAAGAAATCTATAAACAATTAGCTTTAATATCGATGATGATGATGATGATGATGATATATATATATATATATATATATATATATATATATATATTAAATGATAAAAATGTAATCAAATAATTTATATTATATAATGACACATATTATTGAGATATTTAAAATAAGATTACATAAAACGAACTATTGATACTCATATAAGAAATATATATGAATCTTATGGAAATCTACATATTTATAATTCGAAATTTTCATCAGATAACATATCATTAAATAAATTATATATAATTGGTGCTTTATATATTTTCAAGGACAGTAACAAATTAGAAGGAAACATTTTATACACATATATATACTTTTTAATTCAAAAGAGACAATATTCAAACTTTTAATTATTTCTATTGGAATGAATCTTTTATTGCTGTAGAGTCAAATGGTCACTTCATTTTTAGATCACAAATGGTAAAAAGAGTGACAACTTTCTTAGATCTTATAATCAGCTTAGTTGGGTATCAATGAATAAGAAATTTGATGTGTTTTAATTACAATACAATTGAGGTCAACAGAGATCATTTACTTAAATTGGGATAGGGGCTCTTTTGAGCATACCCAAAGCAGAGGCTCTTGATATGAGCATACTCCCATATAGTTGGGGTAGAGGTCATTTGTAACATACATGAAGCATAAAGCTCCCTTAAATTTGGGGTAGAGGCGCTTTGGCATACCTAAGGTAAAGGTTCCTTTTAGAATATACCCCCATATCACTTGTACATAACTTGATTCCTATGTGTACACAGTCTGATGTCTTACCCACATCAGACGGGGATCTCTGTGTTAAGGTTAATCCTTGATAAAATGGAAAATTGGGATTTCAATAATTCCTAAAGTTCAAATGGGTTACTCGGATTCAAGGTCCACATATACTTTTTGAAAGACTTTTCAGATGCTGGTAGAACAGAGTTACTCTAGGTAACACTTAAAACATATATGAGATAATTTCAATATTTTAGGGCTCACACTTAACCATAATTATATTACTAATAATTATACATGTAATTCCTCTTTAGGAAGGATATTAACTAGTACTTTAATTTTACATATAGTTTTCCATATTTTTACTTACTTATTTAACCATAAGAACTTTTGTATAGTTACAATTTAGACATAAATTTATATATATAAGCAAGGTGCTTATACATAAATTTGACCATTTTCGGTAACTTTTCAATTACTTTCATAAAGCATTGGAATTTTCTTTAATTAATACTTTGGCAATATATGTATTTTCTTAACATTTTATAACGGTACTTTGGGTATCATATTATTGGAATATCAATTAAATTTATAATTTTAGGAAATCAATAAATATCAATTGTAATGTATATTAACATTTAACAATATATTACTTATCAATAAATAATGGAATTTGATATTACCATAATCATGCTTCTTAATTTAACAATAACAATACTTTATTAACTTTAAATATTTTAAACTTAGACATAACATTATATACTCTTCACTCACTTGCACTGTCGATTGCAATCTAATAGAATACTTCCTTCTGTTAGTTATCTCTGAATTCTCCCTTGACATACTTCTAGAAACATAATATCATTTATTAGATACTAGCATACTATTTCTTCCTTATTATCTTTAAATTATCTACTAAAAATTCGGCAACATCTTCTCTAAGCTATGATTAACTCCCTATTGCCATAAATTCAATTTATCCACAATAACCATAATATCACAATCAAATGGTCCAACTCGGACCTTCAATGCACTAATCCAATCCACCAATTTCATCATTCATTATCAAGCTAATATTCAACCAATCCAATTCAATCAATATTGATCTCAACATGTCACTTCAATCTTTTAACTAATCATTAATAATACTCTATAATCATACAAATAATAATTATCTCAAATTAATTATCCAATTTAACTAATTAATTCCAATAAACTATTTACCTAAATTCTCACAAATAAATTTATAATTCACTATCTATACATAATTAGAAGTTGAGATTTATACCACATGACTCGGTTTAATGAGTTGGAGCTACTGTCCAAAATCGTCAATCTCAGAGGTCGCTAAAATCCGGTCGCCAAAAAATTTTAGCGATGACCAAATTGCGATCCAAGGGTACCAACAGTTAGCTTTTGACTTAAGGAGTCTGAATATACTCTTTACTCTCTGTAATTTGCTGGAAAATAGTTAAAAATAACATCAGCAACCATTAAAATCGACGGATTCCAGTCAAAATAAAAGTCATCTAAAATTAACAAATGATATGCTAAATGAAGTTGGAATCACGAGGAGTTCAGCCATACCAATTCCATTGGAAACAGAGATCGAAAACGGTCGAAAATGGCCTAGAAAGATTTCTGCCAATGGCTCTTTAGGCAGAGCGTGCGCTGCCGTCTGGTAGCGATTGCAAAGGGTGAGGTGGCGTTTGAAAGCTTAAAGGATAGGCTTCCTCCCTGGCCAATGCATGGTGGTCAGTGACGATTGGACAGTGGTGAACTGAAGGTGCCGTCTCTCTCTCTCTGCATCTATGCTCTCTACATATCTATTTTGTTTCTTCTTCTCTGTTTTCTTCTTTTACCCGTGTGTAGGGTTGTACGGGTTTTTAAATCCTTTTTTTTTATTTGTTTCTGCATATATATATATATATACATACTATAATAATAATAATAATAATAATAATAATAATAATAATAATAATAATAATAATAATAATAATAATAATAATAATTAGTTACATATTTTTTTCAAACCATAACTTTAACTAAAACATTAATTTCACATAGTTCACCATGTTAATCAATACTATAATATAAATCATAATACATGATTTCAATAATAATTAAACAAATTTTTATATTACATAATAAAATTTCAATTTTTTAATTTAAACTTTCTCATTTAGATAAATTATAAATTTAAAAATCAAAAATATTCTCTTAAAAATATTAATAAAACAATATAATAAATTAATATCATTTCAAGTATCAATATAAAATATAATAAATAAATTATTCCAAATATCAATAATTAAATTGAAAATACTTCCTTATTATTTCAAATACTCATATAACAATATTAATAAATCATATACATATAATATCAAATATCAATATAAATTTAGTTTATCAATATCAATATAATAACATAAATAAATATCAATATCAATATTCAAATATAAATTCATAAATATCTATAATTTTAAAGGTCAATATAATTATAACAATAAGAAAAATATTTCCATATAAAACTATTACCGTAAAACATTTATATTTAAACTATTTGAATATTTGAAAATATTCATTTAATAATATATGAGGTCATCCTCCTCTATAATAAATTCAGTTTTCATAAATTAATTTAATAATCTTTATAAATCAAAATTTATTTATCAATTACTTAAAAATTTATCTTATAAAAATGCAAAAAATCCACACATAAATATAAAATATTTGAACTTAATTCACATATTCATTGTTAACTTGGGCACGTATTACGATACTAATCAGATATCTTCACATATACTTCTATACATATGACCTGTATTGAGTTGGGAAATTACAAGAAGTATGAATGTGAAAGTATGTTAGGAAAATGATTCTTTCCACATGATTGGTCATTGGGTTTAAAGGTTGACAGGATGAGTGTGTGAGGTTACTGTGTTTCGGGTGGCAGATCACCGGTTTGGGTCTTTGAGGTATTTGAGGATTTATCTTGTCGAGTTTCTCATGTCACGTATACATGATCATAATATGATACATGCCGAAAAAGATTTCATGAACATGCACACAAGAGTATCGATTATTACGATATATGGAACCTAAAGTCAAAAGCTAGGATAATTATATGCATAAGGGTGAAAAGGTAGCTTAGTTTAGGGTCCTCGTCCCACTAGAGTATTGATATACCTAACGACATGTGAGGCAAGGAGCCTTGCGTGGGTTCATCCCACTAGAGTATTGATATACCTAACGACATATGAGGCAAGAAGCCTTGCATAGGTCCAACGGTACTGATTACTCGTTACACCACCAAAATAATCGATGATTCATCACTGGGTGGAATGCTTTTGCTATCTCCCAACATACTCAAAGAAAGTTGTTGAGTTAATATTACTCACCATTCAAAAGTTTTTCTAAAGTTAAGGTTAGGCAAGGAGCCTTTATTAGGCAAAGTGATGCATAAAAGTCAAATTATACTTAATGAGCCAAATGGAGATTATTTTGGAAAAAATTTTTCTTAACTAAATAGTAATCCTCTTATTTTTGTTTTATTCATAAAAAATTGGCAACCAATCCCCAGTGGAGTCACCAACTATGAGATTTCACTCAAATGCCCCTCCCTCGCTCGAGGGAAATTTGCCTTGAGGAAAGACTAAGTGATTTTTAAGGAGATCATGGAACGAGTTTCGATGCTCATGATTTAAACAATAGTGAAAAATTGATTTATGATTTGAAAAATAATTTTGAGAGTTATCACCCTAATTTATTTTTAAATGGGAAATCAAGGAAAAACCCAATTTGTGACTCCAATTCCTTAATTTTGCAATTAATTTACTCAATAATAAAATCACTAGCGTCAAACCAGGTTGAGCTCGGGGACTAGATTTTTTATTTTAAATAATCTAAATTTACCTCTTAAGTTTACTTTTGACTTAGAAAATTGATTTCATGAATGACATTTATAAAATGATAATAAAATACATGAACATGATATAATATGAATGTATGGTATATGGGGATTGATAAAACAATTAAAATAAATATTTACAAATTAAGGAGAGTGTTCTCTCTAATCCTTATGGATTTAGGAGAACCACATAATCACTCCTTAATTCTAATTAAGGTATTTACATCAAAAATTGGGATGTCTTCTCTAGCCCTTATGAGATTCTAAGAATATCACAGATTCCTTTACAAATATTATTTAGAAAGTAATTAATTACATTTTGAAAAATGGAAAATAAATTTAATTTGAAAAATTGGATTTGAAGTTTGGATCTAAATTCCAAATGTTCCTACGTACCCTATTAAATAGAGATCCAAACCCATGATTAAGTAAAGGGGTTTACTGATTGATTAAATTGATTTTTATTTGGGGGATGGGTTGATAAAAAAATATATTGGATTTTGGTAGTCGGGATGAAAGAAGTATTTTGCCTGACCAAAATTCCGTTTTATCGAGACCGGACGATTGGATTGATTAACGATTTGATTAATTAAAAATGATTAGTGGATGGATTAATTAATTAAAATAGTAAGTGGATTAAAAAAGATCTTTATTTAATTTGATTTTAAAAAAAAGGGATTAATTATTTAATTAAAAAGATTAATTAATTTTTGAGTGATTAAAAATATTTTAGTTAATGAAAAGGATTAACTAACTTAGTTTGGGTGAAGAAATTAATAAATTAAAATAATTAATTAATTAATTAGAGAGTGAATAGAGGAAGAAGAAAAAAGAAAAATTAATAGATAGCAATCAAAATCAATTTTTGAGTATAGAGAAATGAGAAATGGAGGGCCTATTTATGGGCAAATTAGGTTAAGGATAATTTAGGAAGTGAAAATATAAAAAGACAATAAGGCATAGAGCTAAAAAAAGCTGAAAATTGGATTGGGGAGGGCTAGTTTAGAAATTTTGGCCTAGGAAGGAGTACAACAGGTGCGGATCCATGTCAAACTAGCAAGGCTGCCACACCATTAAAAGTGTGGATCCACGCCACGTGGCGCAACAGCTGGCAGTGCACTTTTCAATTTTTGAGGTTCTCAGGACAATTTTTGAGACTTTTAAGTCAGTTTTTGGGAGTTATAGAGTTCAAATATTTTATCAGTCAATGTTGATAGGTTCAAAATTAATTTTATAATAATTGAGCAATCAATCTAAGAGAAAATTTGGTCAGTTTTAGAAAAATGTTGTTTGATATAGAAGGTCCAGTCAAGATAGGAAAAGCATTAGGATTTGTTGAAAATATTCCAGTTAGTTATGGTGAGTTCAGAATTAATTTTAGAGGTACTGAAACAAGGGTTTACAACTGTGTTCATATATAGTCATAAAAACCATAAAATTGTTATGTTATTGCAGTATATATTGATGATTTAAATGAGACTCCTAGATAACTCAAAGAAATATGTATTTATTTGAAAAGTGAGTTTGAGGTGAATTTAGGGGAAATTAAATTTTGTATCTACCTGCAGATCAATCATCAAGAAGTCTAAATACACCTGCTTACTTATGTAGAAAAGATACTTAAATAATTTTGTTCGGATAAATCTTTTTCCTTAAATACATCAGCGATAGTCCGCTCGCTAGAAGTGAAAAGGGAATCTTTTAAGCCTAAATAAGATAACAAAGAGTTATTTGGTCTTAAAGTACCATATTACCTGGCCTAATATTACATTTGTTTCTAGCTAGATATTTCTCTACACCTACTAAGAGATGTGGTGTAAAAGATTTATTGTGCTATCTTTGAGGCATTATTGATTTAAGGTTATATTTTCGATTTATGGTTATATTTTTTCAAATAATTCAAATTTAAAATTGGTCTATATGTAGATATTGATTATTTATCTGATCCTTATAATAGTAGATCTCAGAATGGCTATGCATTTACTTTTGGTAGTACTTCAATTTTATAAATGTTTGTAAAGCAAACTATGGTCTTGAAGTACCTCAATAAAAGATGCTCTCACTATATTGTTTGAGAATAATATGACACATATTGCACAAATTAAAAGTGGATATATCAAAGGTAACCAAACTAAACATATTTCACCTAAATTCTTTTACACACATGAGTTCCAAAAGAGCAGTGAAATATATATCCACCAAATTCACTCAAATAATAACCTAGGATACCTATTTATTAAGTCCTTATTTGAACAATATTGTTTCATCGATTAATATATGCTGTGTTAAAATATTATCCTCATCAAGGGAAACAAATCAGTATGAGATTGTACTCTTTTTCTTTGGTCAAGTTTTTGTCCCACAAAGTATTCTTGACCAAAGATTTTAATGAAGTAATCTGTGTAATAACAGAATAGCGCATAAATTGTACTCTTTTCTTTAGCTATATTTTTTCCCACTAATTTTTTCTAGCAAGATTTTTAACAAGACATATTCATGATGCAAGTAATATTTAAAGAAAGTGATATAAATAAATTATTATATGTACATGTTACTTAAACAGAGTTGGCGAACAAAATTGGCATGCACCAGTTAAGAGATCTTTCTTAGAAACTATATTTTCATGAGGTGAAGATTTTTGCTCATTGTACTCTTTTTTCCTCAACCTAGGTTTTGTCCCATTAGGTTTTTCTAACAAAGTTTTTAATGAGGCAGTTTTATGTGCAAATTCTACAAAGAATAATATACTATTTTCTATTACTAAGATTTTTTTTCTTACAGGTTTTTTTTTCTTAGTAAGATTTTAACAAAGCATATCTTTGTAAAATAGACGTCTAAGAGGGTGTTATGACAACATCATATATAGGGTAAAGAACTATTTAGTCCCTAAGGTTTACCTAAAATAATGACTTTGTCCCTACAATTTGAAAAAGTCATTCTTTAGTTCCTGAAGTTTTATTCCGTTACACTAAATAGTCCTTCTGCTACTTTTTCCATTAAAATTAATTAAAAAGTCAAAAATACCCCTAATTTACAATCAAATTTTCTATTTCAACCATTCTCACATCCATACCTCTCTCTCTCTCTCTCTCTCTCTAACTAAACTCAAAAAATAATCAAAATTCTCACCACTTTGTCTCATGCTCTTAATTTGGTTCTTTTCATGGAGAAAAGGAAAAAAATTGAACAAAAAAAAAAAGAAAGACAAAATCGCTAAAGGAAAAAATTGAAGGAAAGAAAGGATATAATAGCCAGAAAAAAAATCAGTTGAAAAGGCCAAAGAAAAAAAAAAGAAAAACATGAAAATGAAAGCAAAAGTAAGTCAGCCCATTGGAAAAAAAAAATCAATGGAAAAAGAAAAAAAACTGAAAATTAAAGCAAAAGTGATGTTGTATTTGTGGTGTGTTGATGTTGAGGGTATTTTAGGTATTAGATATCATTATATTTTCTTTTTTTTTTTTTATTTTTTTAACAGAATTTTAAAGAAATTTGGACAGAAAAACTATTTTATTTGACGGAATGACTATTTTATTTGACGAAACGAAACTTGAGGAACTAAAGTGTGACTTTTTCAAACTACAAGAATAAAGTCATTATTTTAAGTCAACCTTAGGGATTAAACAGTATTTTGCCCTTATATATATATTATGATAATATTGAATGTCTATTTTTATCTTTATAGATATAAATTATTATGAGATAATACTTTATCTCTATTCTTATCTCTATAACCGTTGACACTTATAAATAAGTGTTAAAATAAATAAAGTTTGATATACAATGAAGTTAAATACACAAAAATTATTCTCTTTTCTACCCTTTCTTTAATGTTCTCTATTCTTTTCTTTTTATTTTATAACACTCTTTGATTTTAATTAATTTTAGTTAATTAATCACTTTAAGATAATTAATTATTTTAATTGATTAATCCACTCAATTAAATTAATTAGTTAATTAATCATTTAATTAATTAATTAATCCCTTAGCTAAATTAGATAACACTCTCTTTGAGTAATTAACACTACTTGGATTATATGCATAGAATCCACTCTCCTTGAAAAGGAATCACAGTTTTCGACTCCAATAAAATGGAATTTTAGTCCGGAAAGACCCTCCACCCTTCATAAGCACCAAAAGAGAAGGTATAACACTCCCTCTCACCCATACAACCTCCAAATCAATCCAATTAATCACTAAACCTCCACTTAACTGTAAAATGAACTACTTAGATTTTGATTTCATTCAAAGGGATATATAGGTACATTTAGAATTTAATTTCAAATCTTAAATCCAAATCCTAATCAATCTTCTTTATTTTCCATGTAAATATTTATATTTTATAAGGAAATTTATGATTTTCTATTATTTAATTAATATAATTAATTAATTTAATTATTTTGGAGTTAAAGAGTAATTTTGTGATTCTCCTAGAATTCATAAGAACTAGAAAGAATACTCTTATTAGCTTATGGATATTTAATTACTTGCTCTTTATTTTTCATATATACATAATTATGTCATAATCATACATCTTAATTGTCATTTACATCTGCTAGTCATAAAATCATTTTTTTAAAATCAAATCAAACTTAGGAGTTAAATTTAAATTATTTCAAACTAAAATCTAATCATTGAACTCAACTTGATTCAAAAGCTAGTGATTTTATTATTGAATAAATTAATTGAGAAATTAATCAATTGCAGTCAATTTAGATTTTTCTTAATTATTCCATTTAAATAAATTAGGACATCGACTCTCAAATTTTTATCTATAATCAAATCGATTTTCCAAACAATAACTGTTCTAATCGTAAACACCGAACTTCAAACATAAAACATTAACAAGCTCTCGAGTGAGAGAGACATTCGAGCGAGTTCTCACACCCATCACCTTCTCCCAGTGATTTAATGATAAGAGTTTTTATGCAACTTCTGTGCGTAAGTGCGAACCAACGAAATAGAATATGAGGCTTCATCGCTTTTTAAATGAAATTACTGAATAAAGTTCTATAAAAGGAATATTTTTCCTTCACACATATCTTTTAACTTAATAAACATTTTAGCTTTCAAGTATTTATTTTATGACATACAAATATTCGATTGACTTGAAATTTATTATGTATATATGCTGAAATATCACCAGAAACGAAATTTTTAAAGAATCATATAAAACTACTTATTATGTTACCTTTTTCTTTCACATCTAATCTTCTGATTCCAAAACCCTTTTTTTCTTCTTCTTCTTGTTGTATAGTTCTTGCGATATTTCTCAAATTCTACACTCCGAAAAGGAAGGGGAGAGAGGAAAATTTGTCAGGCACTTTTGCTCTGTTTCTAAAATTGAATTCAGCAGAAACTATCAAGAAATAATCACCACTATCTTAGATAGTATTTAATAATACCATTTAATATTTAAAATTAAATTTTTTAGCACTTATCCATTTTCAGTTTATTTGATAATCACTACTTAAAATATCAATTAAATAAAAAATCATTTAAAATGATAAATTAAAATTTTTAACTTAATATTTATACTAAATGCAACAAGTGATTAAATTTTTAAATATTTTTATAATATAAAAACTATATTACTTAAATATTTTTATAATTTAATACTTAATTTTTCAGCACTTAATTTTTACTTTTACTAAACACCACCTTAGTAACAAGAATCAAAGCGTGAAAGATTCAAATCCTCTCTCTTGGATAATTTTTGTCCAAAAAGATGCCCAGCAGAACATAAATACTTTGGTTCTGAAAATTAAAAAAAAAAAAAAACAAAGCAGAAATATGAGAAAAATAACATTCCCACTGGCATGGTTTCCATGATCATCGATCAATATGTTATACTACCCATAGTATGGTAGATAAATGATAAACAAAATGTACTCATGTTGACTAAGCAATAATATCATCATAATCAAAGTGGTTTCATAATTAAATTGCATCATCCGATTCACTATAAAAACCTGAGTCAGAACTGCACCAAAATGCAAGCATGTAGTAACAGATGATTGCTAAAACTCCATACAAGGGAAATAATTGCACCAGTCAAAATTCATTCCCAGAAATGTCTCTGAATTAAATATTGAAAGACAAGTCTGGAATATCAGAACACAGAAACAAATTTCGAGAGTTGAGGTACTTAGCCCGCTGTTACAAAGCTACAATAACCATTGATAAAACTGTTGATGCCTTCATTAATAGATTGCAAACAAAACATCTAGTTCTATGGAGTGGTTACTTATCTACCTCGGATTTTAACTTTAAGAATCCAGTTAACCTTTCCCTCTGGCAATGGGATGGACTTTGGCAAGCGTAGTTGCACATCATGTTCACCAAAAGTAGTCAAGGGTGATGGAAGATGAAGATTATCAGGCTCAACTTGCACATTAAGCTGCCTTGCCACCTGAAAAACATATATGAAAATCCTATTCAGTAGAATTACAAACTATAAGTAACATGAAAGATTTTCATTAACAGAATTATTAGCCTCCATTCCAAATGCTGATAATAATTAACATTCATGCCTCAAAGAAACTGTACTACAAACATCACTAGAAACCTATATCTTAAAACGCAAACCTCCATAAGCATCTCCTTTTGCAAATAAGTCGAATTTGCAGCTCAAAAAATAATCTCATAACTTAGAATTCACATAATGATTGATTAGCACAACCAATCATCCGCAGATCATTTTTTCCCAGTCCAAGCCTAGGACAACAGCCACTGCGACTACACAATTTCAGTCAATGATAAATGTACATAAAAACTATCTTTTTCAGTGATTAAGGATATAGATGTCATTCTTAATTTACTAGTTTATAGCCACGTTTTTGTGGAATGCATGGGATACAAACTGCAAAAACAATCAACACCTAAAAAGGAATTGAATAAGCTAGATTCTACAAATTTTTATGCCAATAAGCAACTTACCAGAGCTTGCTACCCCAAGCTTCTTTGAAACTTCCTTTTTTTTTTTTTTTTTTTTTTCATTTTTATGCATGATAAAAAAAAAAAAAAAAAAAAAAAAATCATCTTTATAAATTTTTTCAGTGAAATAACTACCAAAATGAAGAATGCTATACCTCCTTCACAATATCATCCACAGTTACTGGTGAACGGATTTCAATAGCTTCATCTTTTGTTGCACGAGCACGGAATTTCTCAGCATTGATCCCTGCTCTGATTGTCTGTAAGGCACCGTATAATCAACGAGTTTTTCAAAGCCTAGTAGACTATCTAAAGAGAAGGAATTTATAATAGCAGAATTCAAGAACAAAACCAGTGGGAAAAAATCAAGAACTTCAAAGATAGGCTACAAACCAGCTGGGCATTAGTAAAGCGTTTTGCTGCTGTCTCATATTCTTTCATTTTATCTTCCATTGTCTCTTTAACCACTTTAACCTCTTCTTCTTCCTCGTGTTGATAAATCTGACACATAAAAGAGGTCAAGGAAATATAACTAATGAGCTATTATTAAATGTCAAAAAAATTGGTATTTCCCTGATATCAAACTAAAATATACTGACAAATGAATTGAAGAGTCCCATTGGAAAACTTATTCAGCCAACAGATGTATGTATTTTATATTTAACAAAAATCACATTTGAAAAACCTTGCGCTGCTCTTTGATAAGATGGGCAAACTTGTCAATATTAGGGACAGCAAGCAATTTGGGCATTAGGTGATTGCGAAAATACCCAGGAGCAACCTTCACTGTCTCACCAGCTTTCCCAAGCTTCTCTATACTCTGCAAGTGTTTAAAAGGAAGATCAACAGTTGATTCTACTATTACACAAACGTTTTGAACAAGAATACCATTATAACTATATAACTTTTACCTGAGTGGATAAATGCATAAGTATTCCAAATATTATCTTGAAATTATTATCTGTTTTAAGTTGTCAGCATGTGCATATCTAGGTGGAAACTTCCATCAAATGAAGCAGCAATGCTTTCACCATCAATGTTAGAGCTCAAACCTAAATAAATTATATTATACACCTAAACAAATTATATTAATAAAAAGATGGTCAGAAGAGAAACATTGTTGAAAATCTCCTTTCTTTTCCTATACCACATTTGGTAGAGAGGAATGCAAGAGGGAAGGAAAGCATAGCTAAAAGCAAATGTTAGTAGATCATGGTTTTGAATTATTCTTAAACCGTGTAATGGAATCAGATTAAATCAAAAAGTATCAAGAATGAATTGGTTGCCGCTATCATAAATAATTTTTCTAAATTTTGCAAAATAACTCAAATAAATATTAAGTTAATACTTCAATCAAATATCATTATAATCTTGTGTGTCTAATAATTTAGAGTGACAAATATATGGTCCATAAAATCATCTATTCAAAATTTGCTTAAAAAAAATGTGATTTCCAATCACCCATATAGTAGCGGAAAATATTCTATTATTAGGCTTAAAATCCAATGCCAAAATGGACAATATGTAATGTATCAGCTGATATTTAAAACTCCAGAGTAGATACAACAAGTGAGGGAAATGTAACAAACTTGTATGTTAGCTAAATATATTTCCTCAAACATATTGCTAATGCCTAGACAAAAGATTTGAACACTTGAAGATGACCTGGGTTACTGTCCTTGGGAAGATAATTCACCAAAGAGCATGAAGAAGTCTAACTTCACCAGCTACACAAAAGAATTTATCCATTTCATACTTGAACTGGTTTCATATTTCTAAACACAGAGTACAGTGCATTCTGGAAACAGAGAAATTGATAGAGCACAATGGCAACATGTCTACAAACGTCATGCCAAAGAGGGTTCAAAAGCTCTGGAACATATGGGGTGATGGGGAAGCTGAATGGGAAGTCTATTAGGTCTGATTAATGCAGGAATTCTTATTTATTAGGGCAGAGGGTATTTCTGTAATTTCCAGAATTGCTGGAACAGTAGGGTTTTTTATTATTGTTACTTTACAGTCTTTATTTAGGAGTTTTAGTGGATTTAGTATGGGTTTAGTATTTCCTAATTAGTATTAATTTGTTTTTCTAGTTGGAGAACTAGTGTAGAATTGCTAATCCAAACATGCTTTGGATTAGTTTCAACTCTATAAATACTTAGGCTTGTAATCATTATTATTACAACTTTCAAATTCAATAAAATAAATTATGCATTATTGCTAAGAATTGTGTGACTCAATTCAACCCTAGGTGTGACTCCTAGACCTTCTAAGTGTAACTCTTAGAAGTTTTTTTTCCCCTTTTCCTTTTCTTAATCCTTGTCCATATCTGATTTTTATAAAATCAACCCTGGATTTTCAATTTTAACCCTTTAATTTTCTAAAAAATTCAAAGTAGAACAGATTATCTAAATTTGTCATATATCAATTTGGTATCAGAGCTTCAAGATCCTTGAAGTTATTGATTAAAACTCCACAATAATGGTGACTAATGCTGAGCTGAATTCAAGGGTTGAGGCGATGCAAGCAAGTTATGAGACAATAACTGCAGAATTGCGAACTGAATTTCGTCATCTGACTAATGGAATGAACACAACAAATAACAGGCTCGATACATTGGAAGCTAGGATGGATGAATTGGGGAGAATGTTTCAAGCTCACCAAAATGCTGCCCAAGTCATTCCCCAAAGACCTGCTGCACTAATTAACCAGCCACTACCAACTCCTCATAGGAATGGTGGAGAACAACGTCAAGCTAATCAAACCTACAAAATCAGGGACAAGATACAGCTGGAGATATCACCAAGAAAGTCAAAGTAGATGTCCTAGATTTTGAAGGCAGTGTAAATCCCACAGTATTTTCAGATTGGTTGAGTAGTATCGAGTCATACTTTGATTGGTATGATATGGATGATATCGAAGGGTGAGATTTGCCTAGATGAAACTAACAGGATTGGCAAAATTATGGTGGTATGGTGTTGAGAATGAATGGCAAAGAACGGGACAGCCATTAATAACATGGGATGAGATGAAGAATAAATTAAAAGAAAAATATATGCCCTTTAACTATCTTCCAAAGATGAGGGAACAGCTGTATGCATTAAGACAAGGCAGCATGTCTGTGGCTGAATATATGCAAAAAATTTGAAGAATTAACACTTTGCAGCCAAATTGTGGAAGACTTTGCAAACTATGGCGCAGTTCAAAGCTGGTTTACGAATGGACATCAGGAAGGAATTGTTTAGGCAGCAACTAACATCGTTAGACCATATATCTCATGTGGCCCTTGATGTAGAAGAAAGTTTGAACCAACCCATAACCAGGAAAATTGGATTTCAAGCAGTGGAGGCAGCAACTAAAAGAGGATTTGAGGGTAAATCACAGCAATAAACTTACTACTTCACAACCACCTAATCGCTTCATCAACTCAAAACCTGCTTCCTCCAATGTTACAAATGCAAAAGGCAAAGATATTGAATGCTTTAAATGCAGGGAAATTGGGCACATGGGGTATCAATGTCTAAAGAAACAGAACTTGCACATAGGAGAAGAACTCATGGATGAAGACTTATCACAAGAAGATTATGAAGACAATTTGGGCGACTTTGGAAATTATGTGGATGATGATCTACAAGATGAAGGCATTGATTACACATTACTTTCAGTGGTGAGACGCATTTTAGCCACTCCAAAGGTGGAAGAAGAAGAAGATTGGCGGCGCACTTCAATATTTCAGACCTTGGTTCGTTGCGGTAATCAAGCAAAGAAGTTAATCATTGATGGTGAAAGTTGCATGAAGGTGGTATCGACCTCCACGGTTGAGCATTTGAATCTCATAACCAAACCACATCCACATCCTTATAAAGTGGCTTGGATAAACAACTCCACTATCCCGGTAACTCATCACTGTCTTGTTAATTTTAAATGTGGCGGTTATCGTGATTCTATACTTTGTGATGTTGTTCCAATGCAAGTGGCTCATATTCTTCTTGGTCGACCACGGCTTTATGATTGAAATGTAAATCATGAAGGAAAAGAGAACACCTATTCTTTTTCCATTGGAAAGAAAGCCTTCGTCCTAAAGCCGATGAATTCTCTTGATATTAGGAAGTATGCGCAAAGCTATCTATCCTCAACCAAATCTCAAAATGAAGGTCAGAAGAAACAACTCCATATTCTAACCAAGAGACGGTTTGAAGTGGAAAGTAAAGATACCAAAATTATGCTAGCTGTTATTGCAAGGAAAGTGAAGGAAACAGCAGCTGAAACAGTCCCAAATTGCCCCAGAAGTGACTAATTTATTGCAGGATTTTTCTGATGTAGCGCCAGAAGAATTGCCTAACAAGCTTCCTCCATTACGCACTATACAGCATGCAATTGATCTCGTTCCAGGGTCTCAATTGCCAAACCTATCAGCCTATCGTATGAGTCCTAGCAAGCACGAAGAGCTTAAAAGAAAAGTGGATGAGCTACTTTCAAAGGGGTTTGTTCGTGAAAGCTTAAGTCCGTGCGCTGTCCCGGCTTTACTCACACCAAAGAAAGATGGTAGCTGGCACATGTGTATTGACAGCCGAGCCATTAATAAAATAACTGTGAAGTACAGGTTTCCTATTCCTTGTCTTGATGATATGCTTGATGTCATGGTTGGTTCTACTATCTTTTCAAAAATAGATTTAAGGAGAGGGTATCATCAACTACGAATTATGCCCGGTGACGAATGGAAGACTGCATTCAAGACCAAGGATGGCCTTTACGAATGGCTAGTCATGCCGTTTGGCCTCTCTAATGCACCGAGTACTTTCATGAGGTTTATGAATCAAGTCCTTCAGCCTTTCATTGGTCGCTTTCTTAGTGTATATTTTGATGACATTCTCATATATAGCAAGACTAAAGAAGAACACCTCTCTCATCTACAACAAGTCTTGAGAGTTCTCTGGCGTGAGGAGCTCTATATTAATTTGAAGAAGTGTTCTTTTATGACCTCAAGCATTGTGTTTTTGGGATTTGTGGTATCTTCAAGGGGTGTAGAAGTGGAAGGTGATAAAAGTTAAAGCTATTCAAGAACGGCCAATTCCTACTACTTTGCAAGAAGTTCGAGGGTTCCATGGTTTGGCAACATTCTATAGGCGATTTATAAGAAATTTCAGCACTATAATGGCACCTATTACCAACTGTATGAATAAGGGTTAATTTGAGTGGACCAAGGAAGCTTCTAAAGCCTTTGAAGAAATCAAGAAGAGGATGACCGAAGCTCCTGTTTTAAAGCTGCCTGATTTTTCTAAAGTGTTTGAAGTAGCTTGTGATGCTTCTCGAGTGGGCATTGGAGGAGTATTAAGTCAAGAAGGCCACCCTATTGCTTATTTTAGTGAGAAATTAAATGAGGCAAAGCAAAAATATTCAACCTATGACAAGAAATTCTATGCTGTCATTCAGGCTCTTCGACATTGGTGTTATTATTTAATTTCTAAGGAGTTTGTTTTGTATTTTGACCATGAAGCCCTAAAGTACAACTCCCAAAAGAAGTTAAATTTTCACCACGGCAAATGGGTTGCTTTCTTAAAAGAATTTTCTTTTGTGATCAAGCATACAGCTGGAGTGGAGAACAAGGCAGCAGATGCACTTAGCCGAGCGATGCTGATTCTTACTTCAATGGCAATTCAAGTTGTGGGCTTTGAGTTACTTAAAGACAATTATCCATCTTGCAAGGATTTTAGCATTATATATGCAGATTTATTGGCTGGACAGCACGTTAATTATCCAAATTTTTCACTGCATGATGGATATCTCTTTAGAGGGACACAACTATGTGTGCCTAATACTTCTCTATGTGAAGAGATGATTCAAGAATTGCATTCTGGTGGGGCAGCAGGCCATTTTGGACGAGATAAGACCATTGCTATGGTGGAAGATCAGTTTTATTGGCCTAGCATGAAGCAAGATGTTGCTAGGGTCATTGCTAGGTGTAGGATTTGTCAACTATACAAGGGCAAGAAGAAAAATACAGGTTTATATACCCCATTACCTATACCACATGCTCCTTGGCAAGATTTAAGTATGGATTTTGTACTTGGATTGCCAAGAACTTTGAGGGTCATGACTCCATATTTGTGGTGGTTGATCGCTACTCTAAAATGGCTCATTTCATTCCTTGTACAAAGACTGTTGATGCACTTCACATTGCTAAACTCTTCCTCAATGAAGTTGTTCGACTTCATGGATTACCAACAACAATTGTTTCAAATCGCGATTCCAAGTTTATGAGCTATTTTTGGAAATCTTTGTAGAGGAGATTAAATACAAAGCTGAAATTTTCTTCCTCATTTCATCCCCAAACAGATGGACAAACTGAGGTAATTAATAGGAGTTTGGGTGATCTCCTTCGTTGCTGTGTTGGTGACCATGTTCGTAATTGGGATCAGATTCTTCCGATTGCTGAATTTGCTTATAACAGCTCCGTCAATCAAAGCACAGGACAGTCCTTTTGAGATCGTTACTGGGGCTATTCCGTGAAAACCAATTGACTTGGTTTCTTTGCCTATTGACAGTCATCCTAGTATTGAAGCCGAAGTTTTTAGCAAGCACATCAAGGATATACATGATATGTTCGAAGGCAGATTGCCATAAGCAATGACGGATACAAGGCACATGCTGATTTAAAATGCAGATTTGCTGAGTTTCAAGAAGGTGATATGGTAATGGTTCTAATTAAGCCTGAACGGTTTCCTCAAGGTGTTTTCAAGAAGCTTCATTCAAGGAAGATGGGTCCTTTCAAGATTTTAAAGAGAATAAGCTCAAATGTTTATGTTCTTGAGCTTCCTCAAGACATGGATAGCGGTAATATTTTCAATATTGAAGATCTTACTTCATATCATGGTCATGATGATGATGATTATGTGCCTAATCAAGAAGTAGCTAGGCTCCCTCCATTACCTCGTCTAAAAGAAAAAATAGAAGATATTGTTGATTATCAAGTGGTTTCCACTAGAGAAGGTGGTTATCAAAAAATTTTGGTCAAATGGGTGGATCGTCTACAATCTGATTGTACTTGGATAACCGAAGAAGAACTACAAAGGCTTGATCCAGACCTTTATGATCGTTTTCATACTTATAACTCGACGGGATCGAGTTCTTTCAAGCCGGGGAGAAATGATAGAGCACGATGGCAACATGTCTACAAACGTCATGCCAAAGAGGGTTCAAAAGCTCAAGCACTTGTTTGGAACATATGGGATGATGGGGAAGTTGAATGGAAAGTCTATTAGGTCTGATTAATGCAGGAATTCTGATTTATTAGGGCAGAGGGTATTTCTATAATTTCCAGAATTGCTAGAATAGTGGGGTTTTTTATTATTGTTATTTTGCAGTCTTTATTTAGGAGTTTTGGTAGATTTAGTATGGGTTTAGTATTTCCTAGTTAGTACTAATTTGTTTTCCTAGTTGGAAAACTAGTGTAGGATTCCTAATCCAAACATGCTTTGGATTAGTTTCAACTCTATAAATACTTAGGCTTGTAATCATTATTATTACAACTTTCAAATTCGATAAACTAAATCCTGCATTATTGCTAAGAATTGTGTGACTCAATTCAACTCTAGGTGCGACTCCTAAACCTTCTAAGTGTGACTCTTAGAAGTTTTTTTCCCCTTTTCCTTTCCTTAATCCTTGTCCAGATATGATTATTATAAAATCAACGCTGGATTTTCAATTTTAACCCTTTAATTTTCTGAAAAATTCAAAATATAACAGATTATCTAAATCTGTCCTACATTAGAAATGCAAGGGCAAGAATATCCGAGACTTGACTTGAAGAAGTGAAATTTCTTTCTTCCATTAATGTTGGGAAATTACACCACCTATTTCCATCATTACGACTACCAATTGGGTTGAGCTAGTCAAAACCCATTTTATTCAGCCCAACACATTCGCGTTGAGCTTTATATGAGCTCAAGGCTTAGTTCAATCAACAAAAAAGGAAAAAAACACGCCTAGTGCATTATCTTGAAATTATTATCTGTTTTAAGTTGTCAGCATGTGCATATCTAGGTGGAAACTTCCATCAAATGAACCAACAATGCTTTCACCATCAATGTTAGAGCTCAAACCTAAATAAATTATATTATACACCTAAACAAATTGTATTAATAAAAAGATGGTCAGAAGAGAAACATTGTTGAAAATCTCCTTTCTTTTCCTATACCACATTTGGTAGAGAGGAATGCAAGGGGGAAGGAAAGCATAGCTAAAAGCAAATGTTAGTAGATCATGGTTTTGAATTATTCTTAAACAGTGTAATGAAATCGGATTGAATCAGAACGTACCAAGACTGAATTAGTCGCCGCTATCATAAATAATTTTTCTAAATTTTGCAAAATAACTCAAATAAATATTAAGTAAATACTTCAATCAAATATCATTATAATCTTGTGTGTCTAATAATTTAGAGTGACAAATATATGGTCCATAAAATCATCTATTCAAAATTTGCTTAAAAAATATGTGATTTCCATTCACCAATATCGTAGCGGAAAATATCGTATTATTGGGCTTAAAATCCAATGCAAAATGGACGATACGTAATGTATTAGCTGATATTTAAAATTCTTGGAGTAGATACAACAAGTGAGGGAAATGTAACAACCTTGTATGTTAGCTAAATATATTTCCTCAAACATATTGCTAATGCCTAGACAAAAGATTTGAACACTTAAAGATGACCTGGGTTACTTTCCTTGGGAAGATAATTCACCAAAGAGCATGAAGAAGTCCAACTTCACCAGCTACACAAAAGAATTGATCCATTTCATACTTGAACTAGTTTCAGATTTCTAAACACAGAGAACAATGTATTCTGGAAACAAAGAACTGCGAGGGCAAGAATATCCGAGATGTGACTTGAGGAAGTGAAATTTCTTTCTTCCATTAATGTTGGGAAATTACACCACCTATTTCCATCATTACGACTACCAATTGGGTTGAGCTAGTCAAAATCCATTTTATTTAGCCCAACACATTTGCGTTGAGCTTTATATGAGCTCAAGCCTTAGTTCAGTCAACAAAAAAGGAAAAAAACAAGCCTAGTGCATATTTTGGCCCAAAGTTCGTAAACAACATGAGTGAGGTTGGGCTTAAACTAAAAAATTTTAATCAAGCTAAGTTCAGGCATGAGCTCAACCATTCATGTTCAAGATAACGTTGGCCATGCCCCTAACTTGACTTAGCTTGGCATGTTTATAGGCCTAGTCATTAAGAGTGTAATTGAACCTAGTCGAGTTGAACAATACTGACTCGAGCTCGAATCCATTAGAAAACTTGCAACTCGTTTCGAGCTCAACCAACTTTTCATTTTGAAGCTCAAGCCGGTTCAAACTAAAACTCGAAATACTCAATCTCAACTCAATTAGACTTGATTATCATTAACAAAATAAGTGTCAAACTAAAGCTCGAATATGCTCGAGCTTGAGATCAAATTAATAACTTATTATATATATAAAATATATTTAAAATTATATAAATATTAATACTCGATTAGGCTCACGAGCCACTCGAGTAAAGTATTATAATACTCAAATTCAGCTCAACTCGTTACTCGAATTACTCAAGCTTGAGCTCAACTCAATTGGAATCAAGTCGAATTCGAGTATTTCACGAGTCGAATTCAAATAGCTCACAAGTAAATTGACTAATTTACACTCCTACTAGCCATCATGACAAAATTGACCATGTCCTTTTTTTGTATATTTGTTGCTTGGTGAAGCAAAATACATTAGACAAGAGCTATACTTTATTTTATATCTTATACTTTGACCCCGAAATATTTTCTCATCTACCAAGACTTCTTTGTTTCTTGATTTTGGCATTTCATCTCTTAGTTTGTTACTCCATCAACAATAGTTTGCTTTCTTTTTAATCTTTGTGCCACAAAACTATTTTGTTAAGCTTTGATTATGAAATATGAGTTCATCATAAGTGTTTCAAAAGGCGCACTTAGATAGCATGTGATTCCATCTTTTGACTTCTGTCCTATCTTGCTAAAACCTTTTCTCTTATGTGCTCTGAAACTCTGTCCTAATCATCAAACTCACTCCTTTGAGTCAACTTTTTCCCTTTCTCAAATATCTCAATATCATTAGCTTAAAATTTTGTGTGTGGAAGGAGATAAAAATAGCCAAATTGAGCTGATTATCCAATTGAAACCGCCGCCGCGCCCCCCCCCCCCCCCCCCCCCTCAAAAAACAGAAAAAAAAAAAAAAAAAAAAGTCAAGTCTATTAAGCCAAACTTACTGTTGTAAGAATAACATCTAGCTTTCTGTATCGAACCCCTTGGGAAGCATAGAGAAGTGGATGTATAGCTCCATCAGATCTTTTAAAGTTAGCTTCTTTAATAATATGCCTTAAGGCATTTCTGCCCTGTTGAACATAAGCCATAATAACAATACTACCTGTTCCAAATAAACTGGATTTCCATCACTACATATTCAAGTAAATAAGGGGAAAGCTAACAAAATAAAAAATTACCATTGTTAGTTCAGTAGAACACACAAAAAGCTAGCCCGTGATACCACGTTAACATAATACACCAAGAAATATCAAAATACCCAAAACAATCTCCATTTATTTTTACTTTTTTTTTCTTTCAATGGTATTTCCCTGGCACCCATATACCATATAGAAAAGTTTCTGATTTATATACCAAACAAGATGGACTAAACAAGCACTAATCTCTTAAAAAGAAAGGCGTTGAAGGGCCAAAGACTGCAATAACAAAATAAGCAACCCACAACTTCAAATACGCAAATTTCATACCTTTATAGAGAAGAAATGAAGTGAACCCTGCTCTCTAATCAAGGATCAACGCCGCACTGAGAGAAGCTACCGGCTACTACAATAGAGAGAAGATGGTGAAAGAATGGTTTTAGGTTATTATAATACTGTGTCGTTTTGGAGAATTAAAAAGAAAAATGCTTCAAAATTTCTTTTTCTGTTTTTTAATTAATTTATTTGTCATCTCATATAAAAATATTTAGACAGAGAAAGAAAGAGAAGGAAGCAGAGAGAGAAATACTCAAGGCGGAGTTTTCGCCACTCCCTCTACTGCGATCGCCGAATCGCCGTCACGCGGTCCTTAATCCAGCTCCACCGTCTTCACCATAACGCAGTAACGATCTTTTTTTTTTCCCCTCCGCCGTTTTATCGTTCAGGTTGGTGTCGCTCCTAAATCCCAATATAGCTACTCAAAATTTCATTTTTCATACCTAAAAATTGTTAGCGGTCTGTCATATGTGGTGTGGATGCCATTGGAAGCAAAACGGTGAGTTTTGATGAGGCCCCGAGTTTGAGTTGCTTTTTTTTTTTTTTTATATATATATTTTGAATTTATTATAGAATATGATGGAAAATAAATAAATAAATTTTAAAGGTAAAAATCTGAAATCTACTTTTCTTTATTCATTCATATGAGTAATTCTGAGCTGAATTTGATACTTATTCTCTTTTAATTTGATAATAATTAAACCGTTTCGTATAAACCATCTATGATTTTTTTTTTTTTTTTTTTTTGGGGGTGGGGGGGCGGGTGTCGGGTTAATTTCGTTGTAGCTTTTGATTTTAGGGAATGTTTGGAAACAACATTAAACACTCACCTTTTACCATTCTCAGGAATCTTTCTAATCATCGATTGTGTTTGGTACCTTTCTTCAATACTTAGTAAAATTGATTTTTTTTTCTTTTTTAATTTGTTTTATGCATACAGTCTACAATAATGAAAATTTTGACATTGGAAATACAAAGTCTTGCATTATCTGTTGTGTTTCTTTTGAAAAATTTGATTGTGGAGTTCGTATAATATGAGCAATGATATGTGGGTTTAACTTCCAAATCCAGTTAAATTTTATTCAATAATATTTGCTTTTCTGATTTTAACATCAAGTTGGCATTAGTTCATCTTTGTGAATTTGCCGAATCCAGTCATTGGAAATCTTCTTGTTTATGTGTGACATGCTTATTAGCGGTGAATTTAGGGTTTGTTTTACTTGCTCGCAATTCTGATTTTATGCCATTTTAACAGCTCAATCAAGGTTAATTTCTCAATACATTAGTCAACTTTGATCTGTCCTTCATAAGATCTTCTTCAATGGCAAAGGATCAATCAGTTTTTGTGAAAGACACTGTTCATAAATTGCAACTTTCCCTTCTTGAAGGCATAAAAAATGAAGACCAGCTATTTGCAGCTGGATCTTTGATGTCTCGTAGGGATTATGAAGATGTTGTTACTGAGCGATCGATTGCAAACTTGTGTGGTTATCCTCTTTGCAACAATTCTCTGCCATTAGATCGTTCTCACAAGGGCAGATACCGCATTTCATTGAAAGAGCACAAGGTTTACGATCAACACGAGACATACATGTATTGCTCTTCTAGTTGTGTTGTTAATAGTCGAGCCTTTGCAGGGAGCTTACAAGAAGAGAGATGCTCAGTTCTCAACCCAACGAAACTCAATGATATTTTAAGAATGTTTGGTAATTTGAGTTTGGATACTGATGTTTTGGGGAAAAGCGGGGACTTGGGGTTGTCTAATTTGAAGATTCAGGAGAAGATGGAAAGTAATATAGGTGAGGTTTCTTTGGAAGAGTGGATTGGTCCATCAAATGCAATTGAAGGCTATGTTCCACAAAGTGATCGTGATTCAAAGCCTTCATCAATAAAAAAACCCAAAGAAGGTACACATACTATTTTTGAGCTTTCTATTTAATCTGTTAACTCTTGTAACTTTTCCCCTCCATATCGTGGATATTTTGCCATTTGAGCTTTAAGTGATATGTTCATACTCTTCACTAGCATTTGACAACGGAGATAATTTTTTTTTTTTTTTTAAATCTTGGAGAATGATTCTTTAGCTGTGAAGTTATTGGATTGGAAGATTTCTTATATCTATGTTTTCTATTGCCTCTATTTCCTCAAAAAGAAAGCTCAATTCCTCATATAGCTGGATTGAAATTTTTTTTTTTTCTTTTTCAATTTTGTTTGTTCCCAAAAGTGAAGACTCTAGAAGTTTTTTTGTTTTGTCACATTCACTTTTTCTCTCTTTCAGCGACTACATTGTATGTGGCCTTTATGGGTGGGGGTTGTTCTGATCCTGCAATGATAGATTTTATAGTGAATGATGCTATTACTAGTGATAATGCTCTCGTCATTCAATAAAAAATAACTTTTTTTTTTCCTGATTACAATGTTTCTTGAAATTATTTTGACCTACCTAAGTGAGATTGAATTATATATTGCAGGGACAAAAGCTATCAGTACCAAACCAGTCAAGAAGCAAGACGGTTTCTTTAATGATATGGACTTTATGAGCACCATAATCACTCAAGATGAATACAGCATTTCAAAAGCTTCCTCTTGTTCGACAACCACTGGCTCTAACACAAAATTACAAGAACAAGGGACGAAAGAAACTTGTAAAGGCTCAAACGTTCAATCGTCTTCTTCTGGAAAGCGTGAATCTGTAAAGACATCAAGAAAATCAAAAGGAGAGAGGAGTAAAAAGATTGTAAAAGATGAACTTAGTGGTCAGAACCTGCCTTCCTCTTCAATTCAATGTCAATCCAGTTCCACTGCTAATAATGCTGAAGTTGAAGAGAAATATGAAGCAAAGAAAGCAGATAATTTGAGTGAATCCATGCTCAAACCCTCTCTTAAATCTTCTGGTGCAAAGAAATCTAATCGCTCTGTTACTTGGGCTGATGAGAAAGTTGACAATGTTGGAAGTAGAAATCTTTGCAACGTCAGGGAAATGGAAGATACAAAGCCCAGTCTTGAATTTCTAGACAGTATGGGCTCATATAATGGTAGTTTGTTGTGCTTTGAATCAGCAGAGGCCTGTGCAATGGCATTGAGCCGGGCAGCAGAAGCTGTCGCATCTGGAGATGCAGATGTTACTGATGCCAGTAGGGTTTATTCAAATTTTAATTACAAATCCCACTATGATCTTTTGCATAAAGTACACTTGCATCCCTATTGGATTGGAAATATGCGTTCTAATCCCTCAAGTTTGCTAAGGGTACAACAGATTAGTCCATGAAGTTCAGAATTATAAAATTCTAATTCTTGAATTTTAAAATTCAGCCTGACTGCAGTTGTTGAACTTTTAAATTTCAATATGTTTTATCATCTGAGCTTCATTATTAGAAAAAAAAAAAAAAAGAAATTATAAACTTCATTATTAGAAAAAAAAATATATATATATGAAGAAATTATAAATGTTTATACTGTTTGCATAATTTAATGAATCAGAGAGCATATTTCCTAAACTGAATGGGTGTAAGTGTATTTCATAGGAAATTTTCAGGGGGTGGGGAAGTGGGGGTGGGTGGTTGGGACTTCGGAGGGTGTGGATTCTGGTCAGTGTTGGTAATTATACCTATTGAATGAATTTTTTGATCCATTTAATTTAAGAATTTTTTAGCTGAGTCTTCCTGTTCCTCATGTTTTCTAGCATTATATGTCCAGTGTCTGAAGCTGGAGTCATCATATTACCAGAGACACATGATTTGGGTCAAGGAGATTCCATGGAGACTTCTGGTATGCTTGAACGAGAATCTGCTTCTCTTAAATGGCCAACTAAACCAGGGGAAAAGTCTGGTTTGTTTGAGCCTGAGGATTCATGGTATGATGCCCCACCAGAAGGATTCAGTTTGATGGTAAGTCTGTAGTTGAGGTAAAACTATTGTCTTCTTATTTCACAATTTTAGATTTATACTTGGCCCATCCTTTTCAGCTATCTCCTTTTGCAACTATGTGGATGGCACTCTTTGCATGGGTAACTTCATCTTCATTAGCGCATATATATGGAAGAGATGAAAGTTCCCATGAAGATTATTTATCTGTTAATGGGAGGGAATACCCACAGAAGATTGTCTTGGGAGATGGTCGTTCTTCTGAAATCAAGCTTACCGTTGAGGGTTGTCTTGCTCGGGCTTTTCCTGGAGTTGTTGCCGATCTCAGGCTGCCAATACCAATATCTACGTTGGAGCAAGGAGCGGTATTGATTCTTGAACTATTCATTTGTTGCGACAGTATTATGTTAAAGGGCTTGCAGCAATGCCTTCCTCGAAACTTGAAAGTAAATTGGGCAAAATAAGATTTCATTTTGGTTAACAAGATTCCAAAATATTTTAATTTTAACAGGACCTCAGTTTTAACGATATAGAATAATATACTTGATTCTGAAACACAACTTTTGGAACCAAAATGAAGGAATAATGTGTAATTGTGTATTTGCCCATGCACTACAAGTGATCTGCAAGTGCTGAAAATTTGTTATGGCATTTTTATTATCTTCCCCCTTCCATCTACTTTCCATGACAATATTATTAGACCTTATGGTGAGTTTCATGCTGTTAAATAGCATTTAAGTGTTTTCCATGGTGGGCTTCTTGTCATTAACCTAGTTATGTCCTACATTCTGTTGATTACTATCATCAATGTCGTCCTTGTTTGCAAGTTCTTTCTGTAAATTATTTTCATGTGTCAATATTATGTTGGTAAACTATCATGTATCTTTAGTTATAAAAACAACAACTCAACTGTTAAGCTGTTATGCTTGTCTGCCTATTTCCATATATTTGAGAGAACCAATACTTTCAGTGGGTAATCTGGCCTGAGAAGCTTTTATACAGCTTAATGACTCTTGTCTAGAAACAATTGCTTTTGATTGTGAATTGGCCTGACAGATGTTTGACACAGGGGCGATTGTTGGACACAATGTCCTTTGTTGACGCACTTCCTTCGTTCAGAATGAAACAGTGGCAAGTGATAGCTTTTCTCTTCATCGAGGCTCTTTCTGTATGTAGGATTCCTGCGCTAACTCCATACATGATGAATAGGAGGATGGTGCTTCTCCAGGTGAGACCCTGCATGTTTGGTTTAATTGTATAATTTCCTTTTATATGATGGAATTAGCACATAGACATATGAAGCTTGCAAAAAAAAAAAAAAAAGGGTACATTAGTTTTGCTTATCAGTAAAATCTTAGGGAGCATCTTGTTAAAATAATTTAGATGCTATGTGATAATTTGAAAAATCAATAGCTACTAAATTTGGAGTCGAATTTTGTGTGTGACTACTGATTATATTTGCATAGCCAGGCAACTTAGAGCAATTATGGATGATGGGTATGACTAAATTGGTTGAAATGGCAGTGGTGTTTGAAAATCTGTGTTCATTATGATTCTTTCCTTGTACTGAAATGATATTCTTTATGGGTACTCTTTAAATAGTTTACAATGATAATCATGTAGAAGTTATTTTGCTATATTGATATTGCAAGAAGGATTCATTGTGGTCCAAGTGAGGCTGCCAATAAAGCATCAGTGCTTGAACTCTGCGGCAGCCATCTGTTAAGAACACCAGAATGAAAGAAATCCTATTCACCTTAACCCAATGCATTCCTACAAACCCCTCAGAAGAACTACTTTTTTTTTTTTTTTTTTTTCTTGGGAGAATTTTTATTTTCTTCTGAAATTCCAAAATTTTGCTAAAAGTTATTTACAAAATATAAAATATTTATATTTGATTGTTTGTGTCAGACATTGGACTAAATTGACCACAAAATAAAAGAAGTGTTTCAATTGGCCTAGATTGGACACTGCCAAATGCCAATAGGTTAGAGGCGAATTGGCCTTTAGTGCTACTAGAGTGAGGCTGGATTAGCTGACAAATTTGGCATATAACAAAAGAATGCTTATGGTTTTTTATATACTCCCTTTGATCTGACTGTAACATTAAAAATGATTGAAATTTCATTAGATTCAAGTAGGATATTAGAATTCCATCACGGTGTAAAATTGGACTCATGATAGAACAGAACCAGAATACAACGTCATGCTTTGGGAAGCTTTGACTATCAGGCTACAAACTACTGTTAGTTTTGGTTGGTTCATTTGAACATCAAAGAAGGAAGTGGCAGTGGATGTTTGCTTGTGTATATGGAGATATTAGAACTCATTACATGAGACACTATGTTGATAATTGTGCATTAGATTGGGGATGTTAAGACTTGTAATTCTAAAATTTGACTTCGAGGAAACTTACTACCCTTTAACAATGAAATTCTTCAATATTTCTGTTTTGTTGTTGGCCAAATAGGTTCTAGATGGTGCCCAGATCAGCACAGAAGAGTACGAGGTTATGAAGGATCTGATGACACCTCTTGGCCGAGACCCTCGAGCACAGAGTGGAGCATAGTGTCAAATACCTTTTCAGTCCTATGGAAAACATTGATTATGAGCATAAAAGATTTTGAACTCTGAATCTGAGAACAGACTTAGGGAATGATAAACTTATGCCTAGACACCAATTTTGGTACTGCTAATAGAAAATGCTTCGGGAACAGTTTTGCGATGGTTGCATAACCATGAAAAAATTATACGGATGTGGTGCTACCAACGCAGAAGAAGCAACTGCAATTTATGTTATATATATATATATATATATATATATATATATATATATATATATATATTCAAAGTCGCATTGGTTGTCTGCTTATATCTTTCCCTCTCTTCCTCTCCATTCTTTTCCTTATTATGTATATACATAATAACAAAAATATTTTGAAACAATGGTGTTTAGGCTCTGAGTTCAATGTGATTTAGGCTTAGGCGATGGTGGCTTACCTGTAAATGTTGATAAGCATCTATGAATGGTAAAAGTAAACGAAGGTGGATGGTTGGTTTCAATAGACAGTGTAGAAGCATTCAAGTTTTTTCATGATAATTTTAGATTTTCTCTAATTTTTAGTTCAAGGTGATATCATTTTTATTCTATAACTAGTATGGTAACCCGCGCCTTGCTGCGGGCTTCATTTGTAAAATAATAATAGATTAATAAAACAATAATAATAATCATAATGATAAGAAAAACGATAAAACATATAAATAAAAGTAAATATAGTATAAAGCAAACAGATAAATATTTTTAAAGTACATAAGTTCAAATTATCTAGAAAAACATGTAACATATCATTAATGAAGAAGATAATCATATATCTTGATTGATTCAATGACATCTAATGCAATGCAATTGATAGTCGTCAATCATATGCAGGTCTAGATGATGATGGAGAAGTTGCCCTTTAAGAATATATATATATATATATATATATATATATATATATATATATATATATATATATATATATATATATATAATAAAAAAAGCAAGAATATAAATAAATATTTTATTCTTACCTAGTAGCATGTTTTTTGAATGGTGATTCCTAAAAAGGAAATTCATTATGCAAATTGTCATTGGTCAATGAAGCAATTGAATGTTCGATGGATTCAAAATCCTCACCAGCATCAAAGGTTAACTTCTTATTTGCACTTGGAACATAATCACAATCTTTTGAAATGTCCTTCGATTCTTGAATAAGAGGTGTACGAAGGAAAACAGAACTTGAACCTATAGTTTTGACAGTAGATGAATCAGGTGAGGTGCAACAATGTCTTCCTTGAATATATGAGTGACTTTAAAGGTTATATTTTTTTGATGATCAGAACGGGAACTAATGACAACTTGAAAAATTTTTTCATAGCCATAGATTTTAGTGATCACCACTAGGAGGATATATCTATCTCTTGCATTTTGAATCAAAGCATTTGTAGTTAAGCTAATGAGTTTAGCAGCAAAACGATCAAATAGGATAAACGATGCTGACCCTGTTCCATCTTCAACAGTTATATTCAACTTATACCTACTTTTAAAAAAATGTTATTTGATAAAGTAAATAGTGAATAAATTTTAAAATAAGGAATGTAAAATAACAAACCAATGAAACAACGGTTCTTTAAGCTCTCCACATTTAATGCACCATGTTTGTTCATTGTAAATTTGAACACCATTCTTGCAATTTGGGCATACCTTATACCACCAACCATATTTGGCATCGACATCTTTGATTTTTGCTTTGCATGTGAACCTCACATTCCATCTTAAGAGTTATTATATTATACAGTTGTACATTCCAATATATTTTTAAAAAATAACAAACCTTATCATTGTAGACATCAAGAGATAACAACTCTTTGATTGTTTTCCTGTTGACCTTGATGTCAAACTCGTTCTCCTCATCATATTGCTTTTGTTGATAGATATGTATAATTATCTCAACTGGATGTGAAAGACTGAAAGGCAAAAAATTTTATTAAAAGCTTATATGAAGTTTAAAAGACATGACTAAAGTTCCCTTTCTTTAAAAGCAGCAATTTGAGGAATTGACAAATTAAGAAGTATTTTTGCAGCTGAAAAACTATTGATCATCTCTGTGTCTATAAGTAATAGAAAAATGTGAATTTTAACTCATAAGAGAATCAAAGAGATTATATATGTAAAGTTAAAAAAACAAACATACCATCATATTTTTTTACTATCATAGCAAGCAAAACAACAATAACCACGCATTCTAACTCAAGTTCAAAAACTTTTACCTCAGGAAAATCAATAGCATTCTTGTCCCACAAAGTTACATCTAACTTTTGATCACTGGATAAAATTCATAATTAGAAATAAAATAGTGTAAAATTTAAAAACATTGAAAAAAACAAAAATAATAAATAAAGTACAAATCTTGTATCTTTGATTTGAATTTTTATTTTAAGAGCAATTCGGCCAAAAATATTAATTTATTTAATCTCTCCAACCATAACAATTTGCCCAAGCAAATCTATATTAAAAATGGTGCATTTAAAAAAAGCAAAAAATTATCTAAAAAATTAATACAAATTAAAGCAAAACCTATCAATGTAGTTTTATCTCCTGCTCTAAGCTTGGCATCATCAAACTTTAGGAATTCAAATCTATCAAAAGGAATAGATGAATCATCTTCATCAAGAACTTTGATAAATGCATTGTGTGGCAATCTAATACAAAAAGGATGGTTGCTGATGTAATAATTTGGCTGTGCTGGAATGACCATGAAACTAGATATATGGAAGATTTTGCCCTCTATAAGCATATTGCGAAAATTTGCAGTTGATTGTTTTGGAATTGTCCCTTATATTGTATCACCCTATATAGGAAAAAAAAATGTTACAAACAAAAGGTGACTAAAAATTCAATAACATGCAATACAAATTATGAAAAAGAATACCTTATCATCTATCATTAAAAATTCAAGACCAAAAAGCTCATTTGGATCATAGATGCTAACAAAATCCCAACTCTTGTAACCCAAACTTTTATTCGAATATTACGACTATGCCCATCTACTTCTGATAAAGAAGTGTAAGACATGGTACATGTATATTGAAGAAAAAATGAAATAATTAATGTTTAAAAATAAAAGGAAAAAGGAAAAAACAAAAGAATTATACAAACATTTTTAAAAGTATTTTCCATAATTACATTATTAATCAATAAAAAATTGAAATTATATCACAAATTAAAATTTAAAAATAGAAACTCACCATCTTAGGATACAATAATAATTTTTATGAAAAAATAAATAAATTTCGGTATGTAATTACATGTAAAAAAATATATTTTATGAAACTTTAATAATATAAAAAATCGATAATCAAATGTATAGATAAACAATCTTAAAAACAAAGTTTAATTTAAAAAATAGTTGATAAATCTTTAAAAATTTCAGAATATACAACATTTTTCATATAATTATAAAATTCAGAATTATCATCATTATTTTCAAGATTAATTAATATTCATATACCCTTGTGAGAGGTAACCCTTGAAAAAGCTATATATAATTGTCCATGACAAAAAACCTCTTTATGCAAACACAAACTGACTTGCTTTAGAGTTTATCCTTGACTTTTATTTATCACCATACAATTACATATTCTCACAGGAAATTTGTTGTCTTTTTAAAATAAATGGCCATCTATTTTCTTTTTTTGTTAGAATGATTCTAGGAATATAAAGTTTTTCACCAATTTGAAAACCAATAATAATTTGAGCTCTGATTACTCTAGTTCCTAAATCAATAACCAATAATCTTCACAAACCAATACTTGGATTAATATTGCGAAGAAGCGTAATTGGAATAGTTTTTTTTATTTTAATTCATGGCTAGGAAATCCATTAAAATTTAAAAAATTTAAGAATTCAACAAGATAAAGAATTTCTAATTCATCTTCATTATTTGAGGTTTTACAAATAGAATAAAAAATATAATATATTTTTTCTTTATCATGTATCAAATTAAGCATTATTTTATTGATAACATCAATAATTTCTTTTGTAGGAGTTATAATAGATCGTTATTTTATGTAAAAAGGATCATTGTAATTGTTTAAAAAAAAAAAGGTATGTTTCATCAATTATTTTCTTAATTGGATCATCGAAATTGGTAATCAAATGATCATCTGGAATTTGTATCCAATCATTACAATTATCAAATTCATTTATTGTTATTGTTTGTGTTGTTCCTTCACCAACCGATCAAATCCATCAATTCAATATTATTGTTAATAAATTGATCTGATGAGATAAGTCGCATATTAATAGTCAACTTATAAATTTTAAAGTATTTCCATAAATGTGACCTTGTAATTGATGCATTTAAAATATCCTCTTTACTACCATTAACAACAACAGGCTGGAATTTGTATCCAATCATTACAATTATCAAATTCATTTATTGTTATTGTTTGTGTTGTTCCTTCACCATCCGATAAAATCTATTTAACAAAATTTATCAATTCAATATTATTGTTAATAAATTGATTTGAAGAGGTAATCCATTTAACAAAATCCATCAATTCAATATTATTGTTAATAAATTGATCTGAAGAGGTAAGTCGCATATTAATAGTCAACTTATAAATTTTAAAGTATTTCCATAAATGTGACCTTATAATTGATGCATTTAAAATATCCTCTTTACTACCATTAACAACAACAGGCTGGAATTTGTATCCAATCATTACAATTATCAAATTCATTTATTGTTATTGTTTGTGTTGTTCCTTCACCAACCGATAAAATCTATTTAGCAAAATCCATCAATTCAATATTATTGTTAATAAATTGATTTGAAGAGGTAAGTCGCATATTAATAGTCAACTTATAAATTTTAAAGCATTTCCATAAATGTGACCTTGTAATTGATGCATTTAAAATATCCTCTTTACTACCATTAACAATAACAGGCAAAATTTGTCTAAAATCACCTCTAAGCAAAATTGTCTTTCCTCCAAAAGCTTGTTTTGTTCTTTCATTATTAGATGAATATAATATATCCCTTAGTGATCTATCAAGTGCTTCAGAGCAATATCTGTGACCCATACTCATCCCAAATAATAAGTATAGTCTGTTGAATTAATTCAGCTAATTGAGTACCTTTTTTTATTTCACATGATGAAAATTCTGTTAAATCAATTGGAATTTTAAATCTAGAATGTGCAGTCCTACCACCCGATAATAATAAAGCAGATATACTAGAAGAAGCAACAACTAAAATAATTTTCCCTTCAGATCTCAATCTTGTTATAATTTCATATAGATAAGTTTTACCTGTTCCTCCATGACCATAAACAAAAAATAAACCACCAAAATTATTTTCAACTGAAGCAAGAACATCATCACACACCTTACGCTGATCATTATCCAATGTTAATATTGCAGCATCATGATAGTTCTTCAACTTTATAACATCATAATTTAACTCTTAAATTAACAATCTATTACTAAAATGTACAATTGATGATTTATCAAGTAAAGGTAAATTGTGATTAGTAAGAGAAGTTGAATTTTTATTAAAAAAATTTTCAAGTTCAACTAATACTATGTTTTTCAATAATTATCCGAAATATTTGAAGCAGAAATTTCAAAAGATTGTTGCAATTCATATCTAATATCATCCCCAAAATATGTCTAAAATAAATTAAAAAGTCTATTTGGATCTCCAACTTCACAAAAAAGTATCAAAATTGAAAATAAATGCCTGAGTTCAAAAGATGATGCGTGCAAGATAGCTTCTTCTATGGCATGAATCCATTCAGTGACATTTCCCCAAGTAAGCCATAAGTATTGCAAGCAGACTGATAAGTAGTATGGACAACACTGTCAACAGTTCTTATTTCATCAAATGTTCTAGGACCTCTAACGATATTTAAAAGCATATGCAAATAATACAGTTCACCTAAGTTTGGATGGACATAAGCAATTCTACATATGCATTTTCCTTTCTCTCTTACACTAAATTTTATCTCTATTATTCCAAATCCATTTAATAGGAAATTCAACATATGTAAGTGTACATGCATCTTCATCAATACTATTAGTGTATAACCATTCAGTAAACATAGTTTGAGAAAAGAAAGGATTATCAATGAGAGGAGCAAGATTTCGAGAGGAATCAAACAAAACAGTATTCATAAATTGCAAATGTATTAAAAGTTTGTCAACTGCTAGATCTCTATAATGTATTGGAAATTCATATAATCGCCATGCTAATTCACATGGAGAAAGATAAAGACAATCTAAATATGTTTTTATTTCATCAACATCTTGGTCTCTAACATCACAATTATCATTTGTAGAGCTTACACTACTATTGATCACTACTCAAATTCTATCAGTGCCTTTGTTAATATATTTAAACAAATACTTTACTAATGTAGATTGAGCATAATATTTGACACAAATATGTGCTTCGTATTTACAAATCAAATCTCTATTATATGGAACAATAAATCGATTATCTATTTTTTCATTATTCTTCAAAATATATTTTCCATCATCCCTTCGCCTATATGTAGGAAATCCATTATCATCGAGGATTGTCTCGGACTGAAATTTTTTAGGAAAATGTTTGGAGCAACGATTTTTTTTCATACATGGGCATAAAGGATTGGTGGAACCACATTGACCATGAACCATGAATTTTGAAACAATTTCATATGCTTCTAGATCAATTTCTTTGCAGGGAATTTCAGTAGATATTATGGAATCTATATCAGACGATGTAACTAGTTTGTCATTCTCAACCAACCACACTAAACAATGAATATGTGGTAATCCCCTTTTTTGGAACTCAACAACATATAATAAAGCAACTATTTGGCCTAAGTGTTTTATTTTTTTATATCATCTATGAGCTGACATACTTTCATTCTAAATACACGACTAATAACATCTTGTCTATTTTGGCTTTTTTGTCTAGGAATTTAAGCTAACATTCTTTCAATTTCCACCTAAGCTAACATTCTTTCAATTTCCACCCAATAGGATTACACATGGTTGGAAAATGTGTCAATTTTCTTTCACCCATAATGGGTTGACCCAACCCTATTAGAGACCTAAATTAATCAATTGGTGGAATTTAAATAATTAAGATAAATATTCAAATAATTTAAGTAACTATTTGATATTTAACTAAAGGATAATAGAATAATTATTTGAGAGAGCATTAAACAAGATAATTATGGAAATTATCTTCAGGAAAAGATATATTATCTATAGATGAGAAACAGGTGACTCTTTATCTCTTGATCTCTCAACCACCAAAATTTTCTCTTGTGTGTGAGTCAAAAATAGAAAAAAAGTGAGTTAAAATTTTTCTCCAATAATTAGAGGTTCTTGAACTGTGAACCTGAGTTGGTTCCCAATTATTGTGGTTCCAATTTGACTGTTTGCATCAATCAAAGTTTATATTATGTTCGTGCTATTATTTGTATTTTGGTGTATAGGTTTCTAAAGCATAATTATCATTATTGTTGTATTCTGAATTAATGGACGCAACCTTTAAACTCAATTCAGTCGTATAGTAGTGATTCAAGCATGGTTATGTGATTTTTGGGACTGAATTAATTGCAAAAAATCATGACCAAAAACATATTCATTCTTTTATCATTGGTATCAAAGCTTTAATTACTTATTTCCTATATACATGATGTGTTCTATGTGTATGAGAAATCAAAAATAAAGATTATATGTATTTTTGGCATAATTTTACAATTTTTTTTAACATGGTTATTTAGGTGTTTTTCATGCATTATAACTCTCTATATACTTAACAAAATGGAATGATTTTGGTTTCTATTGAAAGTTTGTCATGAGAGCCTTAAATAGATATAAAGAACACAATTTTTTGTTGAGAATTGAAAGAGTTATAAGGTTTCAAAGTTGAGGATTTGAAAATTGAATTCTAGAAATTTAAAGAAGATGAATATGTTTCATTTATCTTTCCTAATGTAAATCTTCAATTTTGTACCCTCTTAATCCAAATGCAGCCTTAGCATTTGCTGAGTTTAACGCATTACGCTGCCCCTTAAAGAAAATTTTTTTTAGCCTTCAATTATATTGCTATTGGACATTCAAATATCCTAAACCAACAACCAATCTCTATAAAAAAAATAAAAAAAGATCTCAAAAAAATATGCCAGCGCCACATGCACACCACACGACAGGCATACGGTGCAACATCAAAGCTGTACGGCGCCGTATGCCCAGTGTGCAGCACGCACAGGCACCTGACGCTGTGCCGTATAGGCCTGTGGGCGCTGCAGCCTTTTGACGCCAGTGGGCCCCCCTTCTGCGCAGGAAATGACCCTTATATCCCTTCTAGTCCAATTTTCATCCCTTTCTAACCCTACCCTTCATCATCTTTTCATATTTTCAATACCTAAACTACCTTCAACCCCATTTGCCTATAAATAAGCCCTCCTATTCCCTCATTTCTCTATACCTCTTGAATTTGAATAGATTACTATTCTCAAATTCCTCTCTTTTTCTCCCTCCAATCACTCTCTAATTAATTAATTAATCTTTTTAATTAATTAATTACCTCACCCTAACCAAGTTAATTAATCTTTTAATTAACTAAAACTCTTTTTTAATTAATCACTCAATTAATTAATTAATTAATCTTTTTAATTAATTAATTAATCACTCTTTTTTTCAAAAATCATTCTTTTTTTTCAAAAATCAAATTAATCATTTTTCTTAATCTACCCATCATCCAAGTTAATTAATTAATCCATCAATCCATCCATTTCATCTTATTAATTAGTTAATTAATCATCTTAATTAATTAATTAATCTTCCAATCCATCTAATCACCCGGTCCCGACAAAACGGAACTTCGGTCCAGTAAAACCCTCCGTCCGCCAAAAGCAAAGGTATCAGCCTTTTTTCTTACTCTCAAAACATTGAAACTAAAATCAATCTGATCAACTCTTAAACCCCTCCACTTATTCGTAAAATGAACTACGTGGGTTTTGATCCACATTCAATGGGGTACATAGGCACGTTTGGAATCTAAATCCAAACCTCAAATCCAAATCTCAATCAAACCTCTTTTCCCTTTTTTAATTAATTTGTGGATGTTTTATTTTCACTATGCATTCATGTTATTCCATATTCATGCATTTTCTTTAATATTATCTTATAAATGTCATTCATGAAATCCAATTTTAAGTCAAATTAAACTTAAGAGCCAAATTTAGATTATTTAAAACTAAAAACCTAGTCCTAGAGCTCAACCTGGTTCTAGGCTAGTGATTTTATTCATGGGCAAATTAAACTAAAAATTAATAAATTGGAGTCAACTTGGATTTTTTTCCTTAATGTTTTCCCAATTAAATAAAATTAAGGTAGCAACTCTCAAAATTATTTTCAAAATCAACCAAATCCAAACCCGAGGGTTTCATCGTAAGTCTAAACCCAAATGAGCATCCCGATTCCCTCTAGCAGATCGGGCTAGTGCTCGGGCGAGGCCTCACAGCTGGCAACTTCACTGGGGACTAGTTGCCATCCTTTTTAAAAAATGGAAAATAAGAGAATTACTATTTGGTTAAGAAAAATTTTTTTCAAAATAATATATATTTGACTCATTAAGTATAATTTGACTTTCATGTATCACTTTGCATAATAAAGGCTCGTTACCTAAACCTTAGCTTTTAAAAAACTTTTGGATGGTGAGTAGCATTGGCTCGACAACTCTCTTTGAGTATATTGAGAGATAGCGAAAGCATTCCACCCTACAATGAATCCTTGATCATTTCAGTGGTGTAATGAGCAATCAGTACTGTTGGACCCACGCGAGGCTCCTTACCTCATATGTGGTTAGGTATATTGATGCTCTAGTGGGACAAAGACCCTTAAATCAAACCACCTTTCACCCTTGTACATATAGCTGCCCTAGCCTTTGACCTTAGGTTATATGTACCGTAATAATCGATACTCTTGCATGTTCATGAAACCTTTTTTGGCATGCATCACATCATGATTATGCATACATAATATGAGAAACATGACAAGGTAAACCCTCAAACATGTTAAAGACCCAAACTGGTGATGTTACACCAAAACACCTCACATACTAACCTTGTCAACTTGTGAACCCGGTAACCCACCATATGGAGGCAATCCTTTTCCTGACACACCTTCACATTCATGCCATTTTTTCCCTCATAATTTTGTATTCTTACCCTTTTTTTTTTTTTTTATCTATTTTCTGTTTAAAAGTATCGATGGCTAACACTTCCAGCCCTTTTGACCAAGAAGCAATAAGCACCTTTTTTGCCAACCTCCTCAAGAAATAAGAGGAAACTTTTCAAGCTACACTGACCACCCCTTTTTAAACCCAAGCTGAAACTTTCACCACCGCTCTTAATGCCTAATCTGCTACTTTTACTGATGCCCTTAACTCTCAATGCCAGTTGATCATCAATGAGGTCAAGAAAATGACCAATGCCACTGTCACTCCCTCTCTTACTTGTATTGAGCTTGCATCTGCCCAAGCCAGGACTAGCCATACCCCCGCTCCTACTCCTCCCATTATCGATCTCACTAATAAAGGGAAAGCAACTGAAACTCCAACCTCTCCTACCATGGACTTAAACACAACCACTCCTTCATCCACTATGAATCCTTTTCAAAGTGGAGATTTCTCTAACTTTCTTGAAACTAAGAAATTGATGGAGAAAATTGAGGCCATGGAGAGAACACTCAAAAATGTCAAAAAGCACAAAGACATGATAGATGTCAACTTTTTAGCTCTTTTCCCAAATGCACGGGTTCCACCAAAATTTAAAATGCCAGTCATGGACAAGTTTAATGGCACCACATGTCCCAAAACTCATCTCAAGATGTATGTGGGTGCCCTGAGACCTTTTGGTGTGGACGATGAGCTCCTTGCTCAATTATTCCAACAATCCTTGATTGGAGCTGCTATTAAGTGGTTACTAGATCTCGAACAAAATCACAAGAAGACTTGGGATGAAATATGTAATGGATTTGTCAAGCAATACCACTACAACATCAAGGTGGATGTCACCCGTCGAGATTTGAAAACCACCAAACAAAGGACAAAAGAATCCTTCACCGTATTCCTTATAAGGTGGAGGACAAAAGCAGCTCAAATGGTAAATTGTCCATCTAAAGTTGAGCAAATCGATATCATCATAAAAAACCTCCTCCCCTAATATCAGGCTCATCTGCAAACTTAATACCTCTCAGCTTCAAAGCTCTCATTGCCATTGCCTCCAAGATTGAGGATTTGATCCAATTGGGACAAATCAAAGATGAATCCTCTAGTTTGAGGTATCATAAGAACAACAATTACGCTACCAACTCCACTGCCAAAAGAGAAAGAGAGGTAAATGTTGTCTCCTGTCACTAGCCAATGAAGTTAGAAACAATGAGAACTTTCTCTGAGCTGGGCATGCCCCTCAGCATCGTTTATAAGAAAGCCTTAGAGACTAATCTGGTTAAGCTCTTAGAACTATGACCTCCTCCAAACCCCTTGCCCAAGGGTTATAATGCTAATAAACACTGCAATTTTCATCAAGGGTCGTGACATAAAATTGATGCATGCAAGCCTCTAAAGCATAAAATCTATGACCTCATTGAAAGTGGAGACATCATTGCTCCCAAACCCAAAGTCTAGCATCACCAAGCTCACCTGACCATCTCAAACTTAACCCAATAATCGGTATTTTGAGAAGAGCACCAGTGCTACTGTGCCACTATCCAAGTCTTTCGAGTCTACTAAGTCCACGTTTGAGTCTAAGTCTGTGTCTAAGTCTTTTAAGTTTGTTTTCTATTAAATTTTTCTTGAAATTTGAGTCTGTCAGGTCTTGCCCTTCTAAGTCTGTACTTCGCCTTCTAGGCTTATCCTTTAATGTACTCATGATAGGACTTTCATCAATAATAAAAGTTTGAACTTTCTAATTTACTTTAATTTTTTTTTGTTTTCTTTAATTTTTTTTTCTAATTCATCTTTAAATGGGACATCTTAAAAAATTAAAAAAAAAAGAGAGAAAAAAGAAAGAACAAAAAAAATGAAAAATACAAAAAAAATGATGAGAAAGGCAAAAGGATCAATCAATTATAGCACCAAAAAAAAAATCCAAAATCACATACATAGCATTTGCATGGTAGTAGTGGAAAAGCTCATAGACTGTTCTATACAAGACAAAATAGCGATGGTCCAAGCATCGTAGTTCATGAGTTCCTGACCTACACAAATAAGGAAAAGCTATAGAGAATGAAGATAGAATAGATCGAAATGTATCATGACCAGTTGAATGCCATTGATGAAAAGAGAATCGATGCTCTATATAAAATTCAAGGTCATCAATAGAAACTAGCCGAGCACTTTAACTAAAAGGTGAGAGATGAGGGTTCACAAGAAGGAAATCTAGTTCTGGGAGAAATCCAAGTCCTTACTCATGATCTAAAAAGAAGTTCAAATTGAATTGGGCTAGACAGTACATGCTCAAGAAGATCCTATCCAATGGAGGGACCGTCTTCATAAACATGGACGAAAGTGAATTCTCCTATCTTAGCAACTAGGATCAGCTAAAACAATACATCATCCGACGATGACATCTACATTTCATTTCTGTTTCTCATGCATACGTAATTAGAACTACGTGGACCTGATTCTCCTAAAAGAAATAATCGATAAAAAAGTGATGTAAGGGATACATAAGCAACCCGACTCAGGTGTAGTCCAAATCATAATATAAAATATTTTGTTTACATCACATTCTCATTTTCTTTGTGCCTAGTACATCATTCACTTAATTCTTTTGCCCAAAAAAAAGAAAAAAAAAAGAAAAGAAAAGAATGCTCGCTAAGTTGAAAACTTGAAAGGGTGGCTTAGGTAGAAATTAGAGCAAAAATAAAAGATGTCTCATTTAATAGTGATCAAATTTTGCAAAACACAAACCCATCAAAAAGGATAGCCCTTTCAATGTCATCTATAGCTTAACCTGTTTCATGTAGTCATGTCAACCTGCAAATATTTTAAACAAAAAAAAAGGTTATGTCTGAAGTTATGGTCTAGCCAGTTCTCCTCTACCTCCTGAGATGCAAATCTCTCGTGTCCTCGTTAGATTCAAAGTTTGTTATAATCTCCTTTTTTTTAGTCATTACTAAAACCTATGGTGTCACACTTCCAATAGATCCTCGAGTCTCCTTCAAAAAATGAGTTACCCCCTTTGTTTGGGCTGCAATCCTCTTGCTACCAATGGCTCCTCATATAGTCTCTCTTTCCTCAACTACTTCATCCTCTATTCCTCTCAGCAGGGCAGCTTGGTACTCTTTCTCAATTGGCCAAATCACCTTTATCAACTACATGGCATACCTCTCTATGGTCCAAGTGAAATTCCAAAATAAACAGCATGATAACTCCTTAGCCAGCCATCACCTGATAGCTCTTGCAATGGGAGATGATTTGCATAGACTCCAAGAAGAAAAAAACTGGGGACACATCCTGAGTCTGCCTCATTTGCCTCAAAACCCTCATCCCCTAGTGAAAAGTTATTAAAGCCTAGCCCAACAGGCAAAACCACTCAATACCCATGGCCCCTAGTCAAGAGAGATTTAATCATTTACCATTAGCAGTAATAGAATGTGTCCTCATAAGGCAAGCTGCAGGCAACCATCCTATCTGATCCCTGACTGAGTCTTAATAAAACATGTGCAGACTGAAAAAGCAAGGACCACTACCCGAAAATGATCCATTTAGCCACACTTTCAAAATAACCCAAAACTTAAAACAAACACCCACAAAGCACCTCCAACAGAAAGGGTAAGAATAGACAAAATTTTCTCACTTGGTGAATAACTGGCAAGATAGTTCATCTTTCTAAATCTCGAATGAAGCAATTGAGGCTTATCAGTGTCTTTGCCAACATAGCTCTAACCATAAAATACCTTTTTTCTATCTGCCACTCTGGCATCACCCTAATCAACAGACTTGTATCTAACACTTAAACAAAAAATCAAGGCCCTCATGTTGAGCCTCTGCTCCTCTCATATCTCTCTGGTGATCGGGATCATTGTAACTTCTTAATTACAGTGGTCAAATTCTCTTAACCATCATAATAACCATCTGGCCTGCAACATCTTAAGGCAAGTCCAAAACACCTAAAAAATACCAAACTCCTCGAGAATGACACAGCTCCTTCTCAACAGCACCAAAACAGAAATCTCAGGCCGCTGGACCTCAAAACTCAAGCCCTCAAAAAAATCTCAATCCCCTTGAACTCCTCGTAAAGCCACCATGGCAAATATCCCATACCAATCCAAGTTGAGTTTCTCAAACTTTGCAAAGTTTCTCAGTCCCCAAATGCATGTATCTGCGGACACAAAAGTCATATGAAAAATTGCATTATCATGAATTCACCCTCGTGCATCCATGCAATCATCCATTACAAGCATCATCATAAATCATCCATGGCATAGAAATTGGACAAAAGGTCCATGAATTTCGAAACATGCATACATGAACATGTATCATCTATGCACACACATACCTGCATATGTAATCATCTGCAATCATGCACCATCATGCTGAGCCAATAGCCTCACCAGTATCTCCTAAAGCTGACCAGAACTTCCTCAAAGCTGACCAATACCTCCTAAAGCAGACCAATATCTCTTTGAAGCTAAATGATACCTTTCTAGATCTAATAAATGAAGTGCGACTTCCAGAGTTCTTTTACTCCCAGCAAAGTTCCTTTGAGCCTTTCGAAAGGCCCAACCCCTCATATTTAGAAGCCCAAGCTTCTTTGGCATAATCAAAATCTTGTTAAAATCTCTTAAGCTGACTCACCATAAGCCAAGGCTCTCCCTTTATCAACATCTTGTTAGGATCTATCGAGTCGACTCGCCACAGGTCGAGGCCCTCCATTCACTAAATTATTTTGTCCAAAATTCTTTTCCATCCATAAATGTCTAGAAACAATCACATATACATTAATGTGATTCCTTTTTTTCCATCTCTTTATCCAAATCTATTAACTCCACCCATAAATGTCTAGAAACGGTCACCTAGACATCCATGTGGTTCCTTTTTTCCATCTCTTTTATCCAAATCCATCAACTCCACCCATAAATGTCTGGAAACGGTCACCTAGACATCCATTTGGTTATTTTTTCCATCTCTTTTATCTAAATCCATCAACTCCATCCATAAATGTCTAGAATCGATCACCTAGACATCCATATGGCTCCTTTTTTCCATCTTTTTTTTATCCAAATCCATCAACTCAACCCATAAATGTCTAGAAAGGGTCACCTAGACATCCATGTGGTTCTTTTTTCCATCTCAACTCCACCCATAAATGTCTAGAAACGGTCACCTAGACATCCATATGGTTCCTTTTTTCCATCTCTTTTATCTAAATCCATCAACTCCACCCATAAATGTCTAGAAACGATCACCTAGACATTATGTGATTCTTTTTTCCATCTCTTTTATCCAAATCCATTAACTCCACCCATCAATGTCTAGAAACTGTCACCTAGACATCCATGTGGTCCTTTTTTCCATCTCTTTTGTCTAAATCCATCAATTTCACCCATAAATATCTAGAAACGATCACCTAGATATCTATATGGTTTCACTTTCCATATTTTTTACTCAAATCATCTTTACCTCTAACATTAAGGTCGGATAAATAGCCTTGATTGAGATTTACTCCAAATCATCTTTATCTCTAACATTAAGGCTGGACAGATAGCTTTGATTGAAATTCACTAAACTTTCTTTATCTCCAACATTAAGGCCAAATAGATAACCTTGATTGAAATTTACCAAACCTTCTTTATCACCAATATTAAGGCCGGACAGATAGCCTTGATTGAGATTTACCCAAATCATCTTTACCTCTAACATTAAGGCCAAACAGATAGCATTGATTGAGATTTACCCAAATCTTCTTTACCTCCAACATTAAGGCCGGACAGATAGCCTTGATTGAGATTTACCCCAAATCATCTTTATCTCCAACATTAAGGCCGAACAAATAGCCTTGATTGAAATTCACTAAACTTTCTTTATATCTAATATTAAGGCCAAACAGATAGCCTTAATTGAAATTCACTAAACCTTCTTTATCTCCAACATTAAGGCCAAACAGATAGCCTTGATTGAAATTCACCAAACCTTCTTTATCTTCAATATTAAGGCCGGACAAATAGTCTTGATTAAAATTCACCAAACCTTCTTTATCTCCCACATTAAGGCCGGACAGATAGTCTTGATTAAAATTCACCAAACCTTCTTTATTTTTTAACATTAAGGCCGAACAAACACAATATGTAACCCTAATGCAATGCTTAATGAGGGACATGATGTATGAACAATGACTCATGATTTTATAATGCTTGACTCGATGCATGTAGACAGACACGCTGGACACAAGTACAGAGTCTCAAATAATAAAATCTGAAAGCTATGTTTAAAATTATACTTTAAAATCAATTACCATGTTTAAACTCATTTAAAACATTCTATTTCCAAATCATTTAAAATTTTGAAAAAAATCATTTATACCCTTCTGGATTAAGTTCTGGGGGATCCTTAAATTCACAATTCATAACCCTTAACGTCTTACCACTTTATAAAAGCTCAAATTGTTATGCTCTTATTATACTCTCTACACTCAAAGAATTTGATCGCTAAAGAATCTCTAGTAATATTGTACAGATATACAACTTTCTAATTATCATAATTCGAATATCCTCAATTCAATTTCTTATATTTCCCTAAATTCTAAACTAACCACATCACAATTTTGTTCTATTTCATTAGAATATCCAACTTTAATAAACCTTATAATCATCAAATTAATTTCATTTAAATCTATGAACCTCTAAATTATCACAGTCATAATAAATTATTCAAAATGCACCAATACTTAATTACTCTTATATACTATACTAGACATGTATTTATACTCATACCATATTTATTCACTTATATAGAAAAAAAGAGTAAATCACACAAGTCTACACAACCTACTGAGGTAGTGTCTCTAGTCCCGCTCCTACCTCAACACCTGCACACATCACAACCAAAAATAAAAGAAACATCACTCCCTCATAACAAGGAAAGGGAAGAAATACACCTACACAAATCCAAGACCCTACAAACCTAGCAGATCTCACATCATAACTACCATCGACTTCCACAAGAAATTCCTTAACCTATCACTTCTTGATAGGCTCATGCGAGGGAGACAAATTCATAATGTCATCATCATCATCATCATACTAACTGAAGAAGGTTGTCTCATCAAAATCAGTAGAGTCTGAAGAAGGCTCCACAAGATGAGTCCAAATATGATTAGTAGAGTCAAACTTATCATCATTAAGCACTATAGGCTGAGGACCATCTCTCCGGTACAATTCCTTAAGACAATTTTGATCCCAATCATCTTTAGCAGTACAAATCTCGTAACAATACTCAAGAGAAAAATCCCACCATGAAGCATCAAGTTCATTAGAGGGCCATATTTCACGCAAAGCAACATTGTTTTTCTCACACATAAAGTGTTGAAAAGCAGTAAACTCATTTGAATAATCAAACACATCCCTATAAAATGGAAAATAACATGATTTATAAATAAGGACTTGGGGATCCACGACTAGATGGGTGCCTAAAAGATTGCTGACAGTAATATAAGGATGATGAAAAACAAACATAGTTCGAACGGTGAGACCATCTGTCCAAAAAGACTTACCCAAACTAGTAATATGAAACCTCAACCACTGGTCCAAAGGGTTAAACCAATGCAGGAAGGGAACCAAATGTGAGTTAGCCGCATTATTGCCTTCCAAATACTGGATATATCGCAGAAAATGAAAGGGCTGAATTTCTACAGCAATATGATAAAGATGAAGGAAATACTACGGAAAGCAAAGAAATTCTTTAGGCCATATCCAAAATGAATCCACTGTCATATCCATGAAAGCATATGGCCTTAGAAAAGGATACTCAAGGTGGATAGTTAGTTCTTTCACAAACCGAGGGCCATACTTTCGAATGTGACATGTTTCATACTTAAAAATCTACTTAGAGGCTAAGTTCTTGAGGGCTCTTTCAGAGATATTGCTGCAAATCTCTGGGGGAAGGCCTTGGTAAAAAAAAGGATCAGGTCTAGAGGGAGAGGAAGATGAAGAAGATGCCATAGAATTAAGCTGATAATTAGAAAGGATAAATACTAGGTCAAGAGAAAATTCTCAAATGCGGAAGAAAGTTAGAACTAGCTGGTGAATTGCCTGATACATATGTCTCCAATAAATAATAGACTCAGTCTCTTTACTGACAAAATTACAATAAACTTTTTCTCGAAAATTGGTTTAGCTAATAAGAAAGTCTTATCTAGATATAATTTATGAGACCAGTCAAACAACTATAGTCCTCAACACTATCTAAGGTGACAATTGTTCATTTGCATGTGACTGAAAATAATCAAATTACTTCACGGGATAGACAGAAATAAAGCAAGCTAAGGCTTATCTTATCTTTTAGGCAATAGGGTACTTCTAGTACTAAAGAACACCAACAAAGTAAATCTCCATACCTAATACGCCGATAATTAAGAAAAACAAAAATGTCAATCACATGTCCATTCTATTATATTTACTAACTAATAATTAACATCTGTATTAAATCTTAACAAATAAGCATTAAGCTCGCCACTAACTAAAATCTCATCATCACTATCCACAATCATCATATCACCATGTTAACGCTAAATTAGAAGCAAGAGAAACTCAAGAAGACAATTAGGAATCTTACACTCCGCATGTTACAGAAACAAGGACCCACAATACTAAATATACTAAAGGTCACAAGATCTCTGCTCTGATACCATCTTTGTCATGCTTCGAACCCGATGGCACGTGACCGGTACTAGGACATGGAAACTGCACGTGGCTACCAGTGCCCGTAGTAAGTCTAATAGAAAATACAATAATAGAAACCCAAAATTGTAAAGGACAATAAGCCTATATAAGTTAAGCAGATCCAACTCAACCTTAATACAAAACAAAGTCACGTTGGGCTAATAACTCACTTATCTCAATTATCTCATAAATATAATTTCATATAAGTGAATTATGCTTAATAATAGTATCTTAACTCATCAAATATATAACTAAATATTAAACAATATACAAGTAAAAGATGTAACATTGCGAAGTTCTATAACTATAATACAATTATATATATATTATATACATTTCTCAATACTCAATAATATAAACTACTGCCGAAGGATAATTGGCAGTTTACTCAGTTTACAATTCCTTCATAAGCTCATTCCCAAACTTGAAAAATAACAAAATGAACAGGAATGAGCGTCTGACTCAGTGAATGATGCCAGCTAATATATTAAACTGGTGTCCTACAGACAGATTTCTAATACTCATGCTATGTACTATGTCATAGAGACAGACAATTCACATCATCAAGCAAGGATGAGATACGGTCCACAGTACTATACTAATACTCAATAAAGAGAGTCGATCCCCCTATCATGGCTCTTTGAATCCAATAATTTGTCTCTTATGTCCAATGGGCCCGGCCAGCACTAGTCTGTACCATGCAGCCCTGACCCGACTGATAGCAGCCCTGGCGATGAGCAGGTCCGGTCAGCATACACCAGTCATAACTCATCTTCTCAATCCATCATAACCGTAATCATAACCAAACCCATGATCCTAGGTGGTCCTATATCCTCTTGACCTCTATCCGTCAACCACAATCACAATATAGCATAGACTAAAGAATATCAATTCATCATTCACAATCAAATGTTACATGCATCTATGCAATAATAGTGCATTATATATATATATATATATATATATATATATATATATATATATATATATATATATATATATATATATATATATATATATATATATATATATATATATATATATATATATATATACATACAGTAAATGCAAATGCATATGGAATAAGATAACATATTAGGGAGTATCACTCACTTAACTGATGACGCGTCCGACTGGCTTCCTTCAGAAGTGTAGCCTTTGGAACCAGGAAGACGCCAGAACATCGACACTTCACAACAAAGGATATTATCATAAAAGAATGACTCACATAACCAGACACGACTTAAAGACTATTGAGATTCTTATTGAGATCTCGATAGAACTACACTAAACTCGAATACCACCCAAAATAACAGAAAATATAATACTTCTAAAACAACCTTAATAGACAACACAATCTTAGCAACCCCTCCTGGGTCCTTCCAACCTATTCTCAACAACAGACTCAACAACCTCACCACAACTACAACCTAGAATCCGATAAACATAATGAAACTTAATTAACAATTGAGATATAAGAGTTTCAGGTTAACCTTCACAAATTCTGATCATATGGATGTCGATAGTCGCACCGGAATGACAAAACGGAGCTGCTGGACTATCCCACATGCCGCCGCCACGCGCCGCCACTGGAGCGTCGCTGGCCAGCCATGCACCGCCGCTGCCAATGGTGGATCTAGGTGATCTCCATACCAGCAAGTTCACCTCAACGCCAGGAGCTCGAAAACGGCCACCACTCACCCGTATGTCGTCAAAAAATGCCTCAAACGATTCGGTTTTGGATTTTTCGATCTCTTTCTCCGGTAGCCGATCGGAGGCATGGTTGGTACCAAATCAAAGCTCTCATCCTCAGGAGTCGAATGGAACTAACTTTGCTTGATTTGGCCGCTGGAATCGGCCAAAAATTGCAATTGAAGTCTCGGCGCCGACAATCCCTCTCTCCTCGCGTACGCCACCATCCGCCACCTGATCAAAACGCCACTGCTTCCTCTAAGATAGCTGGACGTTGGGCTAGCCACTAGTGGTGGCGGTGTAGCCCACCGCCGGACGGATGGTGGTTCACCGGCACCCAGCTCTCTCTCTCTCTCTCTCTCTCTCTCTCTCTCTCTCTCTCCCGCTCCTTCTCTACCTCTCTCTCTCTCTCCGTCTTTCTTCTTTCTTCCTTGGCAGTAGCTGATTGGTTCGGTCCAACTACTGTTCTCCTTTTCTTAATTCTTTACCAATCTTCATTTAACATATATATATATAACACTAACAATAATAATAATAATAATAATAATAATCATACCAATAACTACATAATAATAGTTTAATTAATAAAATTTATTCATAGGACTAGTAATTATAACGGAAATCCAAACTTCCGGTAATTTATATAATTAACAATATAATTTAGATTAATCAAATATAATATTAATATTCAATATCAAAATACAATTTCTCCAAACACCCACAATAACATCTCATAATAATATACATAGATAATATTGAAATAGTATGAATATATATATAATTTAATAAAATATAACTTTAATATTTGCTTAAATAAATAAAATAATAGAATAATATATTTCCGTAAAAAAATAGGATTTTAGAAAAATAATTAAAAATTCAGGATATTTCACCTTGTGTACTCTTCTTACTCTTTTTAGGATTGGAGGATTTAGTGTGTGATTTAACTCCTTTATCAATTACCTCAATACTAAAAGTTTAAGCAGTTGTGGCTTTTATAAACATAGTGAGGGAGGAGATGGACATTAATTCACTATTGAAACCTAGAACATGTCCCACTAAAGGTAGTCTTTAACATATAATGAGTGTACCTAAAGCTTTCTTCTCTTTGTAAAATTTTGAGATAGAGGATCTCAACTCTTCAACCTCCAATTTTAAAGAATTATTTTCTTTATATAAAGCATCAAGTGAGGAAGTTTTTGAGCAAATTTCTTCTAATGAATCTTTGAGATTAAGGTTGGAAATTTTTAAACTTAAAATAAGTTTTTCAAGATCTTTAAAATTCTTCTTAAGTTTTGAACATTTTTGTTTGTAAAATTTCATTTTTCAAAAATATTTTTCACATTTCAATGGCTTCCACTAGCTCATCCTCATCATCCACATCATGCATATTTTCACAATCATCATTATCACAAGAGTGGGATGTGGAACATACCTCATTAGAAGGATCCTCCAAAGTGATGAAGCAAAGATTGGCTACCTCGTCTTCTTTTTCATCATTGGAGGAGTCATCATCTCAATTAGTCTTGAAGCCTTTCTTCTTCTTCTTTTTGTTAGGACAATCCAATCTTATGTGACCTTGCCTTCCACATCTATAGCAAGTTACTTTGTTCTTCCTTTCTTTGTAGGAGTTGGAGTTGGAAGAGGATTTTTTAAAGGATCCCTTTTCTTTCTTCCTTCGAATGATTGCCTCGACTCCTCTTGAGATCATGTTTAACTCATTGTCTTCATCGTCACTCTTCTCCAAATCACTTGAGCTCTCACTATCATATTGATCTTTGGATGAGCATTTGAAAGCAAGTGTCTTCTTCTCCTTCTCCACTTGTGGCTCTTCCTTCTCCATGGTTATCTAATGGGTAAGAAGCTTTTCAATGAGGACATCAATAGGAAACTTGCCAAGGTTTTCATTAACTTCCTCAATGCCTGCCACTCTAGTTTCACAGTGCTTTTTTAGACAAGCGCTAAGGATTTTACGATTAACATCTTCCAAAGTATACACTTTGCCAAATTTCTTCAAGCCAGTGACAATAGCTAGAAGTCTATTTGTCAAATCAGTAACGCTCTCATTTGGCTTCATTGTGAAGAGTTCATACTCATGAGTGAGCATTTAAATTTTCTTAGACTTGATTTGCTTGGTCCCTTCATGACAGTTCTCCTAGATCTTTCAAATGCTATGAGCATTTGTATAATGTTGAACTCTTCCACATTGATCTCTTGATAAAGAGCTTAGGACAATGGCCATAACTCTTTTATTTTTACCATTTGCTTTTCTTTGTGCCTCACTCCATTCTTTCCTTGGTATCACTTCTTTTATACCATCAATTATTCTTGTCAGAGGCTTCCATTCTTCTAGCACAACATCTCATATGTTAATGAGATTACAATTAAGATATGTCTCCATTCTATACTTCCAATAAGCATAATCGATGTTGTCAAAGTGAGATTTTAAGATGACTAGTCCCTTCATTGGCCATAGTTGATCTTTACTCATGCACTTAAGTTTTTAAATGTGAGACTCTGCTTTGATATCACTTGTGCTCAATATAGACCAAGAAAGGGGTTGAATTAGTAGGAAAATAAAAATTTTGGTTTAAGAGATTAGGGATAGAAAAGAAGAGACACTTGAATTTATAGTGATCCGAATGATAACTAATCCTACATCTACTCCCTCAATTCTCAATTGGGTGTTTTTACTATCAATTGAGTTTTACTAATTCACTTCCAACTTAGCATTAAGACTCATACCAAACTTTACAAGTGTTTTACTAAGGCTCACACTCAAAATTTACAACAATTTTTTCAAAGCTCACTCTAAAACCTATACAATAGTTTTCTAAGACTCACTCTAAAACCTAACAAGTGTTTTGCAGCTAACACTCAATTCTTTGAGCATTCAAAGCTCTTATAACAAATACAAATGATGAATTAAAGGTTTTAAAAATCAAGAAATAAAATTACACGGATTTGGCCACTTCACAAAGTTGTTAAACATTAATAAAGACTTTTAGAGAGGGTATTTATAACTTCCCACCACCAAAGAGCCGTTACAAAAGAACTCATAGTCAAAGCTCTTCCTAACAGTTAGAAATCTTGCATTTAATATGTTACCAGACAAGAATCACGGTCGAGGAGCGTTGATCACAGTTGCGATATCCTTATCCCATCGAGACTAGAGTCATAGTCACTGTCTTCAAATGTCTTAACTGGATAGTTCCACATGGCAAGTTTTTGTTAGTTGATCAAGTATTTGTTGGAGCTCTTTTCTACCTTATAAATTTCGCGATCACAAGACAAGAATCACAGTCATGATTCACTTATCATAATCTATATAGTGGTCGCAATGTAGGCGCAAGTTCTTCAGTGTCTCAACCCATTTTATTTTTAATTAATTCACGATCGCGACAATTGAGTTGCAATCGCAACTTGCTTGTTGCGGGCGCGATTTACAAGCCAAATTCTCAACTTAGAAAATTTCTTAGGAATCTTGATTTTCAACATCTATCTTGCCTGCAAAATAGACATTTAATACAACTATTAGAGCAATTCAATTTGATTGTTAAAATTAAAAATCAAGATTGATTAAATTAATTATCCAATTTTGGTCAACATTAGTTATCCAATTTAGGTCAACAAAGGATAACTGAAATATTAAAAAAATAAATAGAAAAATTGGAGGAAAGACTTTCTAATTAGCTAGAAGACCAAGTAATGGCATATGTAGCGATTGATATTCTTTTCTACAAATCGTTCCACACCAACAACATATATTCATTTGACTATTTCTCATGCTGAAAACAAACATAAGTACCAAGCTTGCTTTGGATTCAAATTGTTTTTCAAATTATTTATTTTTTTATATCTTTATTTCTACTATTTTATGCTCCAACATCTCTATGGCGATTATGATGATGCACCTACGGAACATATATAGATATTAAAGTTGAAAAAGGGACTTCAACTACTAACGGCCCTTAAATCCACCTCCATTATACAATTAAAAAATTTATAAATAAAGAAACTTTTCATTTATTTATAATCTAAAATTAAATCAACACCTAAAAAAAACTCATTTAACAACTTACCCTCTTCAAGAGAAAAAAAAAACTTCATATTCGAAAAAATTCATATTGAATCGAGTATTTTAAATCATAAAAAATTATTACTAATTTAATAAGACAAATTAAAAGGGAAACTACTCCTTTTGTATGATCTGCATTATTATTTTAGCCTACTTAATCTCCAATGACCAACAAATAAAAAGCCAATATTTAGGCGGTAAATTTTTTTTTTTTTATCAGTCAATCGAAATTCTCTGACAAAAAGTGACCATTAATAAATTAACAACTAAATTTAAAATAAAAAAGAAAAATCAAAAGGTCCTATCTATCACACAGAAACCATAATCAAATATGCTCTGGGCCCACATTTAATTCATTGATGTACTAACATCCAACAATAGTTGGAAAGCTTCCTGGATGGCTCATAGGAAATCTCCTTTGTGGCCTTTTAGAAAACTCCAGCCATTGCTTTTGCTAGCATAGCAAAACCGTCAGGCCACCACCAAGCATAATAATGCTAACTTGAAAATTTTACAGTAGGACAAGGACTTGCAAAAGTAAACAACAGAACAACAGAAAAATCTCAGATTGATACAGGAAAATCGAAGCATTGTATTGCATTGAAACAAAAGCAGAGCCCCCCCCAAGTTTTATTTACATTGGGGAACTCATTTTTCCGAAAATTCATATTGAGAACAACTGCCAAGTGAAAAGACATGCAAACCATTCCTTGCCGAAATTAAGAGACATAATGCTCCTCATTCTCCATGGTTATACATCTAGGAAATTAGATTCCGGGTAAAAAAGAGCTCAACTTCAAGTTTAATTGCTTTACATAGTGGCTCAAGGTCCATCTTCTTGGGCTAAATCAAGAAAAATGGCAAAAGTTTTATTTGGGTTCATAAAGAAATCAAACAGCGAATTCAACATGCAGTCAAACAGAAACAGATAAGAGAAAGACTTACTACTCAAAATAAAACCCTGAAGCAAGCTCTGGGCTCTTTCTGCTTGTTCTGGAGTACCGGATATTTGAATAATCTTTTCTATCTCTTCTGGTCTATCTTCCACAAGGGTTACATTGGCTCCAGATAACTGTCCCATAACCACAGTCATGCAGAAATTATTAGATGCAAAATCTAAAATATTATTTATTTGTCAGCAAATGACCGCAAGTGTAAGAAGTGTAGGCTCACCTCACTGATCTGTGCAAGCTTGTTTTTCGATTTTGTTACAAGCTTGGGAACTGCATGCTCTGGTATGACAATTTCAAGTGTACTCCTAGTGACAAGTGGTTTGGGGATTCTAAAGAAAATGAAGATATAAGTTATAAATTAGAGAAAAAAAAAATAAAACAAATGCCTTCGTGATGCATAGAACAATAGCCACAATGGGCACCTATTGCTTAATTCATTAAAGCTAAATCTGGTACCTAGTTATTGCAGTGGGCACCTCTTCACGGCGTTCACCTTCATTCTGCTTCACTTTGTCAGTGCTAGATCCTCCACCATCCTACAAAATAAGAGGTTTTTTACCTTTTAAAAATTTGGTAGCAAGGGAACAGGTTTTTTATTCCAGTTATTACATTAAAGAAGAGTAGTTGCGCCCTTATCTAAAGATATATAAAGAAAGGTGGGAGAGGATTTCACAATATATCTTTTCCTTCTCTTTCTGAGCATAATTGACCTTTTCCCCTTCTTTTTCAGTTTGGAAAGACCATTAAGTCATATCTTATTCAATTGTTTGACTCTATAAGGTCATGTCCTATAAAATGGGATTTAACTTCTTAAAATATGAAAACAAAAGCCACCAGGAACAGCAAAAGTCAGCTATCTGCTATAAAACATACATTGGCACTTCCTATGTCCAGCAAACAGATTAGCAATGCTTCAATCTTTTGTCAGACAAGTCTGATTTTTACATGATTTAACAAGTTATGTTTGTTTGAAAATTACCAGGTCAACAAAGTTTTAAGTTTTACTGGTTGATATTCGAATTTTCTTAATAGCAGAAAAAAATGAACTTGAGTAGACAGCAAAAATTGAATATATGGCAAAATAAAGGAGCAAAAATGAACTATGAAGCAAAAAAAGAGTATCCTCCATGAGAAAGAATAACCTTTGGTTGTTGTGCTACGGCTGTAGACTGCATATTTGAATAGTTTGCAGCAGGAGGTTCACCACCACTATAAGTGTCACGAGCTGGGGTTATGTTATTTGGAGAAGCCGTCTCCATTCCTAAAACACTCCCAGCAGTACCTGGCTCAGAACTAGGCAGTGGAGTATCCTTTTGGAAGAACTCCTTGTATAAATAACTCCTTAGTCTTGACGTCACTTCAACAAGGGCATCTCGAGCTGCTTTTATTTCCCCTTCAATCTGTAGAGAATATCAACGCGAATCAAAACAGTGAAGACAATAACTGATCCCTCTGAACAAGGCTCTTGTTGAGCGTCATGGGATTTCCAACACCACTTCAGTCAGAAGCATTTCAACTGGAGAACCCCAGTTGCAGATGCAAACGCAAATCACAATCAGGGAAAAAAAAAAAGTATATTCAGATGAAGGATGCTTCAGGATTATTGACTTCAAGAACTTTATAAGCATTACGGAAGGTCAGCAGCAGAATCCATTTACAAGGAAATCATGTCCTAATCCTGCACAACATATGATACTCCAGTCTACTAAAACTTGACTGCAGAATCCAGCAAATGATCTTCTTAGGCGACATCAAAAACCATCCAACAAATTGCAGATTCATAAGCATTAACTCATCATGTTATGTGGCATACCTGCACAAGCTCATCAGCCCCTGATACACAAGCAGGAAGTTTTTCCCTTGGCAGGATCTGTATTTTGGCACCAGTTAATCTCTCCATCTCACATAACGATCCATCTCGTCCCTCTAAACAACCAATTTCACTGGATGGTACAATTAACTTAGTTTTTATTATATTGTCTTTGTCTGGAACAAGATCAATGATACGAGTTTGAATATGCAACAAAGCCTCCTGAGCAGGAAATAGTTCATCATCAGGACCCTGCATTCAGAAGGAAATGAAGAGGCCTGTTAGAATCTCCGAAAAGGAAAATAGGAGACAGGGCATTGAGACAATAAGAATTCAGAGTGAAAGATAACTCATATGCCATTGGATAATTGTCACTGCCAATTCACCACATAATCTGAGAAGGAGAACTTTATAGGCAACAGTGCTACCAAAAGCACCTTATTTACTTGATAGAAACCAGAGTCATGGTAAATACCTCCTCAGATGAGATGACAATAATTTGCTCATCTGACCCAGATACAGGGTCAGAAACCTTTACATCCACACCAATTTCATTTTGAAGCAAATCCACTATGCCATCTGACTCTCCAACAACTTTGTTAACCTTGTCAATAGGGCAAAGCATTCTGAACACAAGGTCCTCGCCATAAAAGGGTTGCATATTGTCAGCCATGGGAGCCCCAGCTTCAACTGCATAACCAGATTGTCGGGAGGGATAGTTACCACTTCTATAATTGGAGGCAGATAATCGTGCTCCAAATGAAGGTCCATCTACAGATGAACGTCGTCCTGTATTATTCATGTGAGGAATATAGTCATCATCAGGCAAAAATCGTTCTGGTGAATGTACTCGCCCATGGAAATTTCCATGACTTCGGTCACGATGCTGACTCTCCCGCAAGCGCGATGAAATAATTGCTATAGCATTTTTCACTGCATTCACATCACCTACAACCTGCTTGGGAAACAAAATGCATGAAGCCCTTATCATAACCATTTTCAATTGACATTATTCTCTATCTGGTATATTTGTTAAAATAAAAAATCAAGTCTTCAGGAGGTATTAGTGGCAAGCACCTAAATACTTCTGAAATCTCCATTGTCAAAGTAATCATAACAGAACTCATTTTATTGACTTTGTACCGTGCAATTGATAAACAAAGTCAGTTGCATCAAGAAAGAAAGCCAACGTCTATATCATGTAGTCAAGATTCTAATTTCCCTGTCACAATAATTCACACGAATTATACCGATGCTTGGATATCCTAAATCAGCCACTCTATTACTTTATGGCTATGACAAAAATTGTTTAAGCCAAGCTCAAATGTATCTTGACTTCTAGACATGTGTGAAGCCCACAAATGTCAATGAAAGTCCACAACCAGGTGTTCCTAAAGTTCTTGTATCTGGTTATTTTGTTTTGTCAACAATAAGACCAGTAGAGAGCAGATCTGTGACTGAGCCACCTTGGAAGGCATAGATACAAGTTAAAATCACCAATTAACAGCAAAGGAGAGCCAATGAAATATATCATTTAAGTCATGAATAGTCAATCAAGCAATTCCTAATGGCAATTTAAGTAAATGAGATTCTCCAATGGATCAACTAAAGATATCCATCAGAAAACAGCACCCTCCACCATTCTTTTCTGCACATCAATTCAATGACTGCTCTTATAAGACTTTAAACAACCGAGTATCTAGCTTTTAAATGGGTCAACTTTGAAGTATCCAAAAATAAATTAAGTAATAAATGCCTAAAATCCAATGTGATTCATTTGAGTTTAAGTCCGATGTGATTCATTTGAGCTTAAGTCATCATCTGTTTACAATTTCAGCTCTCTCTACAGCTATAAAACTCTTTAAACTGGCAAGCACTATAAGTGAGTGACTAATTCATTGAATTTAAAGACCAAGACATTAAAGTAATGCAGAGCAGTAACTCCATTGAAAATGTGCCGTTTCAGCCAAAATCTAAGTTCCATTTCCACCCAAAACTCACAAGTTCACAAGTAAAGTCATAAAATTTTAGTGAAAAGTCCTGGTAGCAGCAATAGCAGCCAATAGTAATAGTAAGTTTTGGGTCAATCAATAAAACCTGAACAATCTCTTCAGACATCGAAACGCATCGAGGCAAGGTATGATCTCTAGGCAAAATCCTAATCTGGGTCTTTGTCTCAATCCTCATTTGCTCAATTATCTTCCCTCCTTTACCCAACAAACAACCCACATGCATTCTTGACACCACCAACCTTGTAGCCACTCTATTTCCTCTACCACCACCATAATCCTCTTCTTCATTTCCATAACCGCCGCCATTCATGGCGAACTGAGCATCACTTTCAAGAATCCTATCATGTATCAAGAAAAGCGCTTCCTGTGCCGGCGAGAACGCAGGCATTCGTCCCTCTGGGTCCCGCCGCCGAGTATCTGATATCTCGATGATTCGCTCTTCATCTCCAGGGATCAGCTCGTGGACGTTGATCCACGCACCAGTATGTTGTCTAATAGACTTGATAATACTCCCAGACTTACCGATTACTCCACCGGCTTTCATATCGTGACAAAGAATGCGGTAGGTGGTGGTTACCATCAAAGAAGGGTCTTGTCCTGGCTTAGATAGGCGGTTGTTGGCGGCGTTAGCACTGCTACCACGGTGACGATGGGTATTAGGAGTATAGTGGTGGTTGTTGTATCTAGGTTTGGTTCTACCGCCAACACCACCACCAGCAGCCATGGTGTTCTCGTTGTCATAGTCCTGATGGTCATAGTAGTAGTTTCTCTTAGATCTAGATCTCTCCATCTTCTTCTTTTCTAACAAAAAGCAAAGGTTTCAGGTTTCTTGAATTTTCTTATTTTTGTTCCTCAAATTTCCAAAGATTCAGATTCACAATGTCTCAAAGTCATAAAAACAAACAAACTGAACAAGAGCTTTCTTTTTTCTCTGTTTATCTGTTTGTTTCTTGCAAAAATAGATAAAAGAAAATGAAAAAGAGAAATAAAAGAAAAGAGAGAGAAATGCTTAAAAGTTATTCTTTGTGTGTAGAATCAGAGTCGTGAAAACCCTAATAAGAGAAGAAAGAAGAAGTGATTTAGAAAGAATCTAAAGAAGGAGAAGAGAGAGAGTGTGTAGAGTCATACACTCTTGTGATTAGTGATCAGCTTTCTTTAGCTCAGCTCAGCTGCAACATTAACCCGCTACTCCAGCTTCAGATCATTCTTTTCCTTGGATGGTGGTGTGATGCAATTGGACAGCCTATTGAAAACGGTGTCGTTTTGATTTTTCTTAGTCATCAGAAATGGTGGGGTTTCGTTTGACCGTGTGCTTTGGGCAGATAGGTCTTCTTACTCAATTTCCATGTTCTAATTATGGCTGTTATTAGTTAGGGTAAATTTAGCGAAATTAATAATTTTATTCTCTTATTTTAAAAAAATTATTTTTTAATTTCTAAAATTTGATTTTGTTAAATTAAATAGTCATTTTATTTAATTTTTCATAAAAATAAAAAATAAAAAAATATAATTTTAAATACCAAAACTACCATCCATCTATCATCACTATTATCATGAACATCTCCCTCATCTTTTTTTCCATTCTCTCTCTCTCATATTCAACCACCATTATTCAATCTGAAAATTTGATTTTATTGTCTCTGTTGTTTATAAAACAAATGAAAAGTCAATTTATAATGTTGTCAGTTTTGATCAGTCAGTTCTCTGTAAAATATATATGAGATTAATTTCTTTCATTTCGTTTTAAATTAATTCTCCCCGACAATCATGAAATTTCTTCTTGCTTGATTCCTCCATCATACTCAAATTCAAACATTCAGTGCAACTAGTTTTAGGTCTTCAAATTTTAGAGCAAACTAAATTAAAATTGAGAAATGATGTACAAGTGGTCTAATTCATCATTGATTAAAAGTTTTAGATCATCACTAATAAATAAAATCCACAAAAATAAAAAATATCTAAAAAAGGAAATATATAAATATGGGGAAAAAGAAATTTTGAAATCAAATCTGGAATTTAATTTTGATTACAAAGAAAATCTGGAAAAAAAAAACCAAGCGCTGGCAATCATCTCTTTGTTACCTGACCCAGAAAGACACCGAGGTGAAGCCCCAATTCAAATCACTGCCTAATTCATGATAGTAAAGCAATGGAAAAGGTGCTTGGTGTTTTTGTTGCTAAGAATGCAACAATCTTCTCTATTCCCTCTTTAAGATAGAAATTAAGGGTTAAAAAATTTTATTGTAACAGAATTAAAGTATATGGTATTTTAGCATTTCATCATAGGCAATTTATATCATGAATCCGGAATCATATAATATCATAGTTATGAAGTATATGTTAAGTATTATATACGTACTAAAAATAATAAAATGACAAGTTAGTACAATTGATTAACATTATGGTTTTTTGACTTGGAGGTCTCATATTCAAGCCACACCAAACTCCCTTTTTTTCTTTTTCCATTTATTCTTTTTTTTCTCTATTTTTCATTTATTCTTTTTTTTCTTTTTCTTCCTCTATTTTTCATTTATTCATTTTTTTTCCTTTTCAGTTTTTTTCTTTTTGCTTTTTAATATTAAAAATATTGAAAAGAATTATATTAATGGTGAATTTTTTTTGTTTGATTCTTATAATGACAATTATATTTTTTATTTATTCTTTTTTTCTTTTTCAGTTTTTTTCTTTTTGCTTTTTAATATTAAAAATATTGAAAAGAATTATATTAATAGTTGAATTTTTTTTATTTGATTCTTATAACAACAATTAATTTTAATATCATTAATTTTTGGGCTAAAGTACTAAAAAACCCCTTAAGTTCAGCCCATGGCTGTAATGAGCCCCTTATGAATTTTTTTTTTTAAAAGGACTTATTCATTTTAAAAGAGGTTAAAAAACTTTTACTGGAATATATTAACCCTTTAAGCTAACAGAAGAATTAACCCCATTGTCAATATTATAATATATCCACAACACAAATCCTCCAAGCATGTGAAAGCATGACAATTGAAAAGTAACTCCTCAAATCCCTAAACTAGAAAGTTGCGAAATTCTTATTAAAAAAATTTAAACAATTAAACCATATTTGCTTTCCTGAAAACTCAAAAAACTATAATTTAGTCCATAATGAATAAGCAAAATCGTCCTTTTGTATTTTTACCCAATATACAATATAAAATTTAACTTTTGAATTTGAATATTAACTTTTGGGTAATTCCTATTCATAAAAGTATTTGGTAGTTTTGACAAAGAATATTTAACAATTTCACGTGAAATTTTTTTCCACTTTGAGAGTAGGGAATTGCTTTGAAAAAAAAGAAATCACAGTGAATTAGAAGCCTTGCTAATAGGGTTAATTCCTCTGTTAGCTTCAAGGGTTAATATGTTCCAATAAGGGCTTTTTAGCCCTTTTTAAAATGAACAAATCATTTTTAAAAAAAAAAATCAGAAGGGACTCATTAGAATCATGGACTGAACTTAAAGGGCTTTTTAGTACCTTAGCCCTTAATTTTTTAACGTAATTTTTTTTTATAAATTTTAACATTTTTATGGGTAATTTTTTACATGGTTTTTTAAAATAATTTAATAAAAAAATAAATATCATATTTATCTTTTTTTATGACAATAAATTTTCAAAAATCAAAATTTTTTTAAATAATAATAAATTCATTAAAAATTCATCGTCAAATATAATTAATATAATAATTATATTCACCACTTATAAATAGCATGTTAACTAAGTATTACTTATAAATTCATCAAATATATAATGTAAATTCATTATTTATAAATTATAAATTCGTATTAAACTTTAAATTATCAAGTTTATTATATTTAAAGTTTAAGTTTATCATATATGACTATCAAATTCATTAGATATAATGTTCAGATTCATTATATATTACATGCAGATCATTTTCTTTTACTGTTAGATTCATTATTTAATTATTTTATAATTTAATTTAATTTATTCCTTATATTTATAATTTTTATTATTTAATATTTCACATATAATTATGAGGTTTATTAGATTTAAAGTTGAGATTTATCACATATAACTATCAGGTTCATTAGATATAATGTTTAGGTTTATCATATATCACATGCAAATTCATTATTTTTTACTTCCAGATTCATGATTATAATCAATATAAAATTATCTATTTTTTTTTATTAATCAACATCTAGCTCTGTTATCTCGATTGAGTAAAATTCAAAACAATATAAATAACAAGTTCATTAAGTATTATTTATAGAGTCATCAAATATATGGTGTAAATTTATCATTTATAAATTATAAATCTGTTAGTTACATTAGTAAGAGAATAAAACATATTATTTAAAAGTGATGAACTTATATTCTATATCTTATAAACCTATTTTTTATAACTGATGAACTTTTCATCTATGATCTAAGAATTTTGATAGATTAATTTTTAATTATAAAAAATTTTAGATATTATTTTAATAATATAAATATTGCAACAAAATTTTAATATCATAAAAATTAAAAATATTAATTTATAATTAATTAAAACAATTATTAATATATATTACTAATTTTATATAAATTTATAAACAATGAATTTTATTTGATGCATTAAATAATTTACTTAAATAAATATAAAATCATATTTAATAACTCTATTAATTTTATCAAATTCAACATAAATAAAGAATCAAACTGATAATTTCATAAAAATAAATAAATATTTATAAAAAAATGAACCATTAATGTAATTTTTTCTTAATAGAAATTAATATAAATTTAATTAGAATAATTAAACAAATAAAAAAAAATTCAAACATTAGTATTATTTTAATTGCAAATATTATAAACAAACAAAGTAAGAGAAAAAAGCAAGAAAAAGAAAAAAAATGACTGAAAAAAGAAAAAAAAAGTTTTTATTGGGGAATTGAACCCACAACCTCAAAATAAAAGGTTAAACATTTTAACCAACTATACTAACCAATATTTTTATTTTTATTACTATGTATATAATAATTAAAGTTTTGAATATAGGTCTATCATGCAAGGTGAACTCAAGTCCATGATATAAGATATCGTCATCATGATATTTTATTATTAGTATTATTATTTTTGAACTCTGATTTTATCTAATTCCAATTCTAAAGGCTTGAAAATTTGAAAATCAATTTAAGAAATTTAGATGAAGTAAAACTCGAAAATGAATTTTTATTTTTCATTTGTTTTTCTAGTTGATCAATAAGGAGAAATAGAAATAGGGGTGAGTAAAACCGAAAAATCGAACCGAATCGATCGGTTTGGTTTGGTTCAATTTTTTATAATATCGGCTTGATTTTGGTTTTTATTTTAAGAAATCGAATTAAAGTTCAGTTCAGTTCGGTTATAGCAAAAAAATTTTGGTTATAACCGAACTGATCAAAATTTTTTAATATATATATATAGTTTAAATGCTCTATTATAATTATTATAGAAAATTGAGTTTTTTCTTAAAAAATAAATTAGTATTAATTATTTTTGGGACTTATATATATATATATATATATATATATATATATATATATGTTAACAAGTGCTGCCTAGGCACTTACTAAGCATTTAATATGAATATTTTATTAAATGAATTGATATTTTAAGGTATTTATTTAGCATTTAATATAATTATTTTATATAATGCATTGGTTACACTCTTAATGAAATTTTTTATTTTCAATATAAAATTTAATTAGGTAATTTTCTCTTTTTTTTTAATTTTTTAATGCATTGGCTACACTTGTATCCGCTAGTGGAACCAATATGCTTTTTTTTTTTTAATTTTTTATTTTATTTATTGTAAATAAATATAAATAATAGAAAAATAAAATAATTAATATTAAAATTTTAAGGAGATATTATATTTTTTATAATAAATAATTGAGTATATAATATAATTAAATGAATTGTATAATATTGATTATTTTTATTATTAATTATGAAAAATTAAATGACAATATGGAAAAGATAAAAATTAATTAAAATTATTATTTCAAATTGTATTTTTTCTAAATTAATTAAAATATGTGATTAAAACTATTTTTTCCTAAATTATTTTGTTTTATTTGGAACATATACATAGTATTTATTACTAAATTATTACTAGAATTTAACATTCTTAAATTTTATATAAAGTTGTAAAATATTTTAAATAATTAAAACATAACAATGATAAAATTAAATTATTATTAACATGTATAATTATTAAATATAATAATTATTAAATATGCAATATGCTCTCTTATAATTTATATACTTAATGGTTTAAAAAATTATTAAATATTATAACTATTATTATTAAGTTTATGAAAACCAAAAACTATAAATTAATATTAGACTAATGTTGAAATACCCTGAATTTTCAGTTATTTTTTCTAAAATCCTATTTTTGTACGGAAATGTATTATTCTATTATTTTATTTATTTAAGCAAATATTAAAGTTATATTTTATTAAATTATATACATTTATACTATTTGAATATGTATTATTAATAGTAATTTTATTACAATATTATATATGTATATTATTATGAAATATTATAATGGTTATTAAAAAAATTATATTTTGATATTTGAATATTAACATAATGTTCGATCAATCTTAATTATATAAGTTATCGAAGGTTCGGAATTTCATTATAATTACTATTATTGTGAATAAGTTTATTAATTGAATTATTAGTATGTAAATTAGAATTTATTCTTATTATTATTATTATATAAACTATTGTTTATTATTGTTATCATTATTATTATTAGTGTTATATATATATATAAGTATATGTCAATGAAGATTAGTAAAGAATTAAAAAAAAAAAAAAAAAAAAAGAGCAGTAGCTGATTGGTCTTAGTGGACCGGACCAATCAGCTGGCTGCCAAGGAAGAAAGAAGAAAGATGGAGAGAGAGAGAGAGTTAGAGAAGAAGCAGGAGAGAGAGAGAGAGAGAAACCTAGGTGCCGGTGAGCCGCCATCCGTCCGGTGATAGGCTGCACTGCCACTACCAGTGGCTAGCACTTCGTCTGGCGATCTCAAAGGAAGCAACGACACTCGGATCGGGCGGCGGACAGTGGCGTACGCAAAGAGAGAAGTCCCACCGGCGCCAAATCTTCAACCCCAATTTTCGGCCGATTCCGGTGGCCAAATCAAGCAAGGTTAGTTATGTTCGACTCCTAAGGATGAGAGCTTTGATTTGATACCAACCATGCCTCCGATCGGCTACCGAAGGAAGAAAGTGGAAAATCCAAAACCAAATCTTTTGAGGCATTTTTCGACGACATACGGACGAGTGGTGGCCATTTTCAAGCTCCTGGTGTCGAGGTGAACCTACTGGTGTGGAGATCACCCAGATCTGCCACCGGCGGGGCGTGGCCGGCCAGCGACGCTCCGGTGGCGATATGTGGGACAGTCCAGGAGCTCCGTTTCATCGTTCTGGCGTGACTATCGACATCTGTATGATCGAAATTTGTGAAGGTTAACCCGAAACTCTTATATCTCAGTTTTTAATTAAGTTACATTATATTTAACAGATTCTAGGTTGTAGTTGTGGTGAGGTTGTTAAGTCTGTTGTTGAGTATGAGTTGGGAGGAACTAGAAGGGGTCGCTGAGATTGTGTTGTCTGTTAAGATTATTTTAGAAGTATTATATTTTCTGTTATTTTGGGTAGTATCCGAGTTCAGTGTAGTTCTATCAAGATCTCGATAAGAATCTTAATAGTCTTTAAGTTGTGTCTGGTTATATGAGTCATTCTTTTATGATAATATCCTTTGTTGTGAAGTGTCGGTGTTCTAGCGTCTTCCTGGTTCCAAAGACTACATTTTCGAGGGAAGCTAGTTGGACGCGTCGTCAGTTAGGTGAGTGATACTCCCTAATATGTTATTCTGTTTCCATATACATCTACATTTACTGTGTGTGTATATATATATATGTATATTATGCACTATTATTGCATAGATGCATGTAACATTTGATTGTGAATGATGAATCGATATTCTTTATTTTATGCTATATTGTGATTGTGATTGACGGATGGAGGTCGGGAGGATACAGTACCACCTAGGATCGTGGGTTTGGTTATGATTACGGTTATGATTGAGATTATGATGAATTGAGAAGATGAGCTATGACTGGTGTATGCTGGCCAGGCCTGCTCATCGCCAGGGCCGCTATCAGTCGGGTCAAGACTGTATGGTATAGACCAGAGCTGGCCGGGATCATTGGACATAAGAGACAGATTATTAGATTCACAGAGCCAGGACAGAGGGGATCGGCTCCCCTTATTGAGTATTAGTGTGGTACTGTGGACCGTATCCCATCCTTACTTGATTATATGATTTATTTGTCTCTATGACATAATGCATAGCATGAGTATTAGAAATCTGTCAGTAGGACACTAGTTTAATATATTAGCTGGTATCATTCACTGAGTCGGATGCTCATTCCTGTTCATTTTGTTATTTTTCAGGTCGGGAAATGAGCTTGTAAAAGAATTTTAAATTAAGTAAACTGCCAATTTTCCTTTTGTAGTAGTTTATATTATTGAGTATTGAGAAATGTAAATAATATATGTATAATTGTATTATAGTTACAGAACTTTGCAATGTTACATCTTTTACTTATATATTGTTTAATATTCAGTTATGTATTTGATGAGTTAAGATACTACTGTTAAGCAGAATCCACTTATATGATATTATATTTATGAGATAATTGATATAAGTGAATTATTGGCCCAACGTATCTTTGTTTTATTTTGAGGTTGGATTAGATCTGCTTAACTTGTGTGGGCCTATAGTCCTTTACAGTTTTGGGTTTCTGTTGTTGTGTTTTCGGTTAGGCTTACTACAGGCACTGGTAGCCACGTGCTTTTCCCATGTCCTAGTGCCGGTCACGTGCCCTCGGGTTTGGGGCGTGACAAATGTATTCAAATTAATCACATATATAAACTTAAAATCAATATATGCCTACATAAATATGGATATATATTTGAATTTTTCTAACTTTTCTTTCTTTATGGTTAAACCCATTAGAATTATTATTCCAAATTATATTTTAGAATTATTATTCCAATAAGTATATGATAATTATTTTTAATTAATGTTACAGTCGACCCTCTTATATTTAATATTTAATAAATTAATAATTTTATTAATTAATAAAATTTGATATTATAATATAGAATATATGATATATCCCTAGTGGTTGGTAAATTTTGAATTTTATATTTGAGATGTGAAAATATAAGATAATATTCAAATTATACTGAAAGTGAAGAAGTATAATAATAATATTTACCAATATTGTTTATATTATTATGGGGTTGAAGTGATTAATTTATTTTGAATAACGAGTAATAGGCTAAATTATAAAATAAAATAAGTAAAATTACAAAAATTCAAATATGTATCTATATTTATGTAGTCATATATTGATTTTTTAAGTTTATATATATATGATTACTTTGAATACATTAGTCCCATATTAATTTATAGTTTTCATTTTTTAAAAACTTAATAAATTAATAGTTTTAATATTTAATAATTTTTTAACCCATCAAATATATTAATTATAAGAGGGTATATTGTATATTTAATAATTATATGTGTTAATGATTATTTAATTTTATCGTTGTTGTGTTTTAATTATTTAAAATATTTTATGACTTTATGTAAAATTTAAAAATGTTAAATTTTAATCCTAAATATTATGAATATGTTCCAAATAAAATAAAACAACTTAGGAAAAACTAATCACATATTTTAATTAATTTAGAAAAAATACAATTTGTAAAAATAATTTTAATTAATTTTTATCTTTGCCATATTTTCATTTAATTTTTCATAATTAATAATAAAAATAATTAATATTATACACTTCATTTAATTATATTATATACTCAATTATTTATTATATGAAATATAATATCCCTCTTAAAATTTTAATATTAATTATTTAATTTTTCTATTATTTATATTTATTTACAATAAATAACATAAAAAATAAATAAAAAAAAAAGCCAATGCTGTAGTAGTCCATTGGTGGAACTAGCAGACTAGAGTAGCTAGCAACAGTCTGTTGGTTCCACTTACGGACAGGAATTCATATACACCTAAAATTAGAATTAATTTTTAAAAATACCTAAAATTATATATACTTTTAAAAAATACCTAAAGTGATAAATATTTTACAAAAATTGCCTAAAATGGTAAAAAGCCCAAAAAAAAGAATTTACTTCATCTCTAAATGAAAATCAAGAAAAAGAGAAAAAATAGTTATGTTGTTTAATTTCTATTGAAAATTAATAACAAGAGCAAAAAAATTAACTTCATCAAAATTAAAAAGAATTAAAAAATATGAAAAATAGTATGATTTAGTAAAGACTATATAGTAGCATTATTGATATAAGTTCAGCTTAATCTAAAATATAATTGATGAAATATAATAAAAATTTAAATATAGTTAGTATGGACCATGATGTAGCAAAATCAATATAAATTTAGATTAATCAAAATTTATTTGATTAATAAAAAATTTTAGTATAATCATAATGTAGTACCATTAATTTAAGTTTAATTTTAATTAAAGTTCAATTGAAAAAAATATACTATTTAGTAATAGCATAGAATATTAATTACAGTACAATTGATGAAAAATTATGGTTTGATTAACATATAACATATTGTGGCATTATTACTATTAATTTTATTGAATCAAAATCTAATTGAATAAAACCTGAGACTTGATTTATATATGACATGATATGGCACTATTAATTAGTTTAGTTGAATCGAAATCCAATTAATAAAATTTGTGAACTTGATTAATATAGAATATAATATAGTACTATTACTATTAGTTTAATTGAATAAATATCCAATTATTAAAAAATGAAAATTTAATTAATATAGAACATCATATAGTTTTATTGATGATAGTTTAATGTCAATCAAAGTTCAATTATATAATACTAAAATTTATTGTATAATTTTAACACTATATAATAATTATAAGGTAATGACACTATTGGTAATAGATTAATTAAAGTCCAATAACTTAATACTTAAATTTTAATTTTAATTATCAAATTAGATAATAATAATATGATAATTAAATAATTTTTCATCATTAAATTAATTATTAATATAGTAAAATAGTTAATTTGATTGCATGGCACTGTATGATCCCTTGCAACTAATCTTGCAAATCTCTGAAATTTTTTTACAACTATTTTTAATTAATAAATATAGGCTATTAAAAATTATTTTAATATATAATTTAATTTAATTGCACATATATTAATAAAAAATTAAAAATAATTAAATAATTTTTTCAAATTAGTTATGAAAAGATTTATTTATTTTCAATTTATTTCAATATCTTTATTAAAAATATGAAGATGTAATCAATCAAAAACTGATTTAACTTTAAGATTTTTTATTTTATAATAAAGTAATTATTATCTACATTAATTCATATCAAGTTACAATGTATTAGTTTGAAAATTTATAAAACTAAATTTATTGTTTATCTTGACTAAATATAAAAGTTATATATGCCTTTTAATATATTGAATGAATGCATTAAATACATCTTATATGGATCAAATTAATTCAAATAGCATTACTCTTTTATAAATATAAAATCTTTATTTTTCTATCAAACGGTTATTAATATGTTACAAATAATATCAAACGGATATAAGTTCTATATGTGTAAATCTATTAATAGATTGGGATTGAGAGATTTTATTGCATATTGTTGTGATAGAAAAGTGAAAATCAGTTTGTTTTCTTGCGCAAGAAAAATGGTATAATCAATGGCTTATTCTCTATAGATTGGACTATTTAGATAACATGGTGTTTTAGTCTTTATATTATTAGTTAATCAGTGTTCATAAAAATAATCTTTTTGACATAAATTCTAAAGATTTTATTTTTATAATTTTTAAAAAAAATTCCTTCTTTATTTCTTATACATATTTTTAGTTAATTTAATTCTAATTAGAAGTTGAAATTGGTAATTTTACATTTTCAAAGATGATTTTTAGTATTATTCTATGTATGAATATTCTATTCAAATAATATATATTATTCTCTTATTTTAGCTTTTTCCTAATTTTTAAATTTGTAATCTCTGCTTAATTGGTTAATTTCTTGAGTTGTTTGTAGTAAGAAAAATTTTAAAAAGATACTTTTTTTTTTTTTTATAGAATATAAGAAGAGAAGTGTCCTGTAAGATCCCAATTTAACAATTTCTCATAAAAATTTCCAATTTCTTATAAAAATTGATTTGCAAAAATGAAAATGCAAAAGTCCAATAATTAAATTAGGTTATAATTGAAACTGAATTTTTTTTTCTATACATTGCAAAAAGGTTCTAATTAAGAAAAGATTTTTTTGATGAATTTCTACTAATCAATTGACTTTTCACAATAATTATTTGACCAATTAGTAGAATTGAAAAAGAGAAAATATTAGATTTTGATTAATTTGGATTGCATTGGTTTGTTTGTTTTCTATGTCTAAAACATTTCAATTTTGAATCAAAACAAAGAAAATACTAGATATGATTAATTTGAGTTCATTTTTTTTTTAATGAATGAAAGGTTTCGATTTTGATACTCAATTTGAGTTATTAGAATTGGATTATTTTCCTTATATGAGAAAATTATATTTTTGAGTATGAAATGGATCAAATTTATAAAAATTTACTTTAATAAGGAAATTCATTAATTGATTACTTATTTACTTATTTCTTAATAATTGTTGGGTAATGATTCAATGGAAGTCAAGTTAGATGTCTTTATTAATTTAAATAATTTATGATTCAGTTGGGACAATTGAAAGAAATTAGAAAAAGTAACATTAAAGAGCTTATATGGTACGTCAACTCCATCAAGTGGAACTCTTATAAGCAGAGTTTTAAATAATGATTTTACATATCATATCAGTATCGAAATTGGTATTATAAAATTTGATTGAATCAGTCGCTGCTACCGTGAATTTTTAAAAATGATTAGCAAACTGATATAATTCAACAAGAAATGGAATATAACATTTAAAATGTAATACATTAAATTAATTAACACTTAAATAATTATAATTGTGTCTAAAAAAATTCAAATTACATAAAT